>BSBM01000882.1:7162500-7574971 GCA_027924585.1 Larix kaempferi | reverse complement strand
AATTAATTAATAATTATATTAATAAATAATAATATTTTTCTATTATATATAATTTTCTAATAAAAAATATAATAATCTAATAATATTTAACTATATTATTATATTATTATAATATTATAATTTTTTCTAAGATTTTAATGATACAATACTGCATTAATATTTTTTTTACTATATAAGTTATGGTATATTATTAAATAATAAATTAAATAATTAAATTAGACTATTTTTTAATATATTTTATAAAATAAACATAATAATTTTATATTATAATAAAATATTAATTAAATAATAATATTAGTGTGTCAAATAAGTTAAAATTATTATCTTTAATATGAAATTTTAATTAAAAATTATATTTATTTATTATATAAATATTTTACTTTTACATAAATTATATTACTTTATAATACTTTGAAGATATTTAATACTTTACTTTTTAATATCTATATGTATCATCACTGTTTCTAAAAAATTATATTATAATATAATATAATATAATATATGTATTATAATAATTTTTATATTATAATAAAATATTAATTAAATAATAATATTAATGTGTCAAATAAGTTAAAATTATTATCTTTAATATGAAATTTTAATTAAAAATTATATTTATTTATTATATAAATATTTTACTTTTACATAAATTATATTACTTTATAATACTTTGAAGATATTTAATACTTTACTTTAGATATTTAATACTTTACTTTTTAATATCTATATGTATCCTCACTGTTTCTAAAAACTTATATTATAATATAATATAATATAATATATGTATTATAATAATTTTATATTATAATAAAATATTAATTAAATAATAATATTAATGTGTCAAATAAGTTAAAATTATTATCTTTAATATGAAATTTTAATTAAAAATTATATTTATTTATTATATAAATATTTTACTTTTACATAAATTATATTACTTTATAATACTTTAAAGATATTGAATACTTTACTTTTTAATATCTATATTTATCATCATTGTTTCTAAAAAATTATAATATAATATAATATTTTTTGTCATTACTTTTCAATTAATTATTTATTACTTTTGAAATATTTAATTTAAATATCATTTTCATATAATATAATATAATTAATAATACTATAATTATTTGATTAAAATATAATATTGTAAAAAAATACATTATTTACTATAATATTAATTAAGTAAATGATATCATTTCATTAATACTATTTTAACATTGATACTATTCTTAAATAGTAATTATTATTATTATTATTATATTATTGAATTATAATTAATTAAATAATAATTTTCTTTTAATACATTATATATATGTCTATGCGCACACCAGTTATTAGCAACAACCACATTAATATTATTAATGTGGTATCACATTTACACTTATTGACATATTAAGACACATTAATATTATTAATGTGGTTGTTTCTAATTTATTTGATAAAGGGATATAAACATTACACTCCTCAGTTCTAATTTCTTTGAATATAAAGATGTAAATACTACTATACATACCCTCATGCATTTTAGATTTTACTTTACTATAAATAGTTTTATTTAAATATATAAAATATTTTACAATAAATGAAAAATATAAAAAATAAAATATTTTCCTTAAAAATATATAGTTATCAATTTTACATATTAATATAAATAAATAACTAAACATCTTTTCAACTCTATATATATGTATATAAACTTTGCATATGTATTCCTTTAACATTCATCAAAATAATGTATACATATGCACAAAAAATGGGCCATGGTGCGATCAAACTTCGTAAACTCTAAAACATATATGTTTTATAACACATATGATTTTTGGCTATAGTGTATTAGAGGCAAAATGCATATGCATTTTTTCTCTACATGCATATGTAGTACTTGAACATAAAAGGTGAGGGTGTAGTGCATTATGTGGCTATCGGTAATACCCTAATGATGTTATTTGGACCATGGTTAGGTATCTAATACCAATCCTTATCATGCACAAATAGTGGGTTAAGGATTCCATTTCTACAACTTATGTGGTGGTTTCATACTCTATGCATTGTCTATGCACCATAAAAGCATATTTTTTCTCCCTAGGACACTAGTTTTTATATTACTTGGCAAGGAAATTTTTAAGGCTGAAATTGTGTCCATTGGCTAATTTTTGAGGTTTTTTTTTCCAAAATGATATTCTTAATCTTCTATTTTTAAAATATGATTCACCCAAATTCTATACAATTAAAATGTTTTACTCTAAAAATTGTCAAAATTGTGAAAAACTATATAAAATCCTTAGAAATTTGAATATATTTTTTTAATGTCTCCAAACATGTTATGGTTGGAAATTCTATAATTAGTAAGATTCCCCAAGGCTTCTACACTTTCAGAAAATTATGAATCCTTAAAATTTTCCGTGTTCCTTGGATCATGGGTAGTATTTTGGGTAATATTTTGAGAATCATCCAATGTTGAAAAATCTCATAATGGTTCCCATGTTACTAGGGATAGATCCTTGGGACCCATCCCTTACGAAAAAATGATCCTAATGGTGTATCTATCCCACTTGGTGGAAAAGGTTCCCCTATAAAGGGTGTGTGTAATGGCTCTATACTTCCTTTTATATGATGAGCCCTCGTATATTCATTTAGTTCATTTGGATCTTCTTACCTACTTGTACACTATTATATTCCGAGGCTCCTTTTGTAGAATTAAAATCCTCCTAAATGTACCCACATCCCAATCAGAGATGAAAGTTCATTTTTACAGGGCCTCTTTGAGGCCATACTCATTGATTGAATCCTTTAAATATTTATATATTACTTGATTCCATTTATTTTCTCTCCTTACCATGGTTAAGACCGAAAGATCCATACCTGGTGTACAAAACCTCATTTTGGAACCCCCCTCTCTCTGTTTAACAACATCATTTGTATAAATCACGAATAAGCATGTATTAGGCATAACCGCATAATGTCATTATCGAAATTAGTCTACTAAGACTTGTAAACATTGACCTCCTAATAAGATATGAGTGACATTAGAAATTTTTACACACAATCGATGGGTCTCAAGAACTTGACTATCGTTATGGGAGAAAATAAAGGGTCTTAGGGACTAAATGAGTATTTTAAGACTCATGAGTAATAAATGAATACTAAAACTACAATGAAGGCCCTTTAGAGGGGATCTTTGTCCTTTTTACTAAGCCTTTCTAAGATAATTTGGGGGTTGTGATGAGAATGATGGATTACTTTGTATGTTTGGTCGAGGAGGTAGAGAATGAGAAGCTATTTCATTCTTCTTCCAAGGAAAAATGTTGGATTATTATTGAGACATTATAGCTGCATAAGAGCCCAAGTTGTAATGAATAAAAAAAAGACTTTTTGTGGAATTCTTTGATGTTATTGGTGATGACTTGCTTAAGGTGGTCGAAGAGGTTAGATTATTTGGAAGGATGCCAAGGGGATTTAATGCCACATTCTCAGCTCTAATCCCTACACCCAATGAATTGACCTCACATGAGGGTAGTTTTCACATCAGATTGTTAGGTAGCTACATCTATGAACCATAATAGCATGATTCAGCTGTATTGGTATTTTGTGTATGAAAATTTAGAAGAAATTCGAATTCGTTGAATATTCTGTGTAGATGTAATATGGATACAGATTCTTAATAGTGCACAATTAAAATTTGCAAAGCAGTTAAAAGAAAAAACTTTAATTATTTAAACATTATATCACATAAATATCATTTAATTTCATACTTTATTATTCAAATATTTATTAATAACATGTTTCCATCTCTCACATTTTTCCATATCCCAGGTTATTGAGATTGATATTTTGTTTTTTAATTATATCTTTTATTTTATTATATAAATGTCTATATACATTTATGGTATATTTGTGAATACTTGATTAAAAGTATTATATATAAGCAATCTAGTTCGATATTTTATTCATATTAGATTTTTTCATTAACTATATTTCTGTATCGAATCATATTCGTACTTGAATTATGCTACTATGCTATGAACACTTGACTTGTTTGTATATGAAAAAATACACTAGTTCTTTAAGCATCAAATTTGAACCGTTTTTTTTGTCACTTATACTTTAGTTTGAATCTCGATTAAATAACTTTACTTATTCTTTAGAAACTTACATACAAATACGCGTTTAAGAAGTAAATTACTTTTTGTTAACATTTTCTTAATTATCGAAAGAAAAAGTACATCTCCACTTATTATCTAAATACATTTTGTTGATTAAAAATACTTTATCATTATTTTAATTTATTTAAAAAAAGATATACATAATGTTTTACCTGCCATCCACTTTTTTTACATACCATCAAGAGTTTGAATTTCTTTGAGCATAATGACGTGAATACCATTATATATAACCTCATGCATTTTTTTTCCCTTTATTTTAAATAATTTTGTTTAAATGATCAGTATTTTACAAATAAAATATCTTCCTCATCAATTTTGGTAAAAATATATACTTATAAATTTTACATCTTAAACATATTTTCATATATATATATATAGGTTGAAAAAATATATATATATATATACGATCATGTATGTATAAAAATATACCATAAAGAAATATGCCATATGTTATTTAACGAAATGTCATATTTTTAGGTTTATGTATTCCTTTCCCATTCATCACATTAAAGTATAATGTCATATGGTTGGTGCATTTGTCATGTTGTGTCATTATGATGTCATGTAATTTTTTGTTATAAAATGGAACTAAGGTGACAGTTTTCCAACAATCTTTTGGACAATGACTACTACATTTAGTAGATATTGGATCGTGGTCTCTTTAGAGACATAATTTATGTCCAAGAGATTGTACACGAACAGATTAGAGTAGTAGATATTGGATCTTGTTGGTCTCTTTAGAGACATAATTTATGTCCAAGCGATTGTACACGAATAGAGGAAAGTATTTGGAAGGATTCCTAGAGGATTTAATGCCACATTCTTATACACCGAATTAATGGACTTCACGTGAGGGTAGTTCTCCATATGGGTTTGTTAGGTAGCTATATTTTTGAATGCTTGACTTGTTCGTATATGCAGAATAAATTAGTTCTTTAAACCTCAAAATTGATTTTGTTTTTCATTTATGGTTTGGTTTAATTTTAGGTTAAATGGTTTAAATTTAGGTTAAATAGATTTGATTGTTTTTACAAACGTTTTTTTTTTCTCCTTTTATGGTTCGGTTTAAATTTATGTTAAATAGATTTTCCTATTCGTTTTAAAAACGGAATAGTTCTTTGTTGGCATTGGAAGTCAATCACCACTTGTTATGTACATACCTTTTATTAATTGACATTCATCAAGGGCACTGCCACATTTGGCGAACAATTGTTATCTTACATAATATCAAATACAAGAATATTGCAACTATTGGAATGATTTTAGAAATTAAAAATTTGTACTCTTCATATAAGTTCATTTCTTGTCGCTTAAACCATCCTCCTTCTACATAGTAATGTATGAATCCCTTTGTCACATTGTGACATTCAATAGGTGGTATGTTTGATTGTGACACTCCTCTAATGTTATATGAGACATTCCACCAATCTTGTCCCATTCTCACATACATTAGGGATTAAAAAATGGTCTTCGTCAATAATGCCCGAGGTGGGACATATTAGTAATGTGACATTTGCCATTATTCACGAGTTATGTCACATTGTGACGTATATCAAGTATTATAAAGCACTATGATATGACCCATTCTAACATTCATTAAGGATTAAAAAATTATATGCACGAACAATTTCCAACATGTGACACATTAATAATTTGGAATTCACATACGAGGGTTGGCAGGTGCAGGAGGGGTTATCTTTGACTCCAAGGGGAACAAACAGAGAGAGTTTTCCTGGGGCATTGGAAGAAAGACTAATAATGGAGCGGAATGGCTTGGTCTTATCAAAGGTTTGGATCTTGCTAGAGACCTAGGAATTGAGGAATTGGTTTTTTATAGGGGACTCATTAATTGTCATTAGAGAAACTAGAAATATACCTAAAAGATGGAAGAGGTCTTCCACAAAGATGCACTCTCTCCTAAACAACATTGCCAAGGAATTCAATGACACCGGATTTCTCAATATCCTGAGAGGCCTAAATAGATAGGTAGATTGCATGGCCAACAAAGGTGTTGGGCTCACCTACGGATCTCTAGAATGTGAGCATGCCACAATTGATAACACTTGGATCCCCTAACCTCTGTTCTCATTATCCTAGAATGAGGGTTTTCCACCTAGCTATGGCTTGTATTAATCTTTGCTTCCATGCACAATTTTTTTTTGGAACTTTAAATATGGCGCCTTCCTGCCATCCGGATCCATTCTGGATCCTCGCACACTTATCTCTTAATTGTTGTCGGACAGTCTGCCAGATGGACGGCATGCAAAGCTTTGACATAACTGTAAACCTTGAAGGTATGGCCATTGTTCGCATCAGCCCTTGCTCTGTTCAGTTTCGACGTCGCTCCTCAGGAGGTTCTTGTATATGTTCCCACTCTATCTTGTGCGGGGGTTATTGCTTTTCCATGGAGCACCTTATCCCTAGGTCTTCTCCACAGGATGACTATGAGGTTTATGCGAACTGTATGCGCTATAACAAACCCATTATGAGCTCTCTCGGTGCTTGAAAATTGGCTCTTCCGCTGGCCGAAGGAGATAACTATGTTTCGATGGATGACGAACATGTCAGCCCCCCCGTGCTTGGTCTTTGCCATGGTCAAGTCAGGTCTGGGAGGTCTCATGGACATGAACAAAGGCAAGGTAACAAGCATGATTTCAGGGAAATCATGAAGCCTATTCAAGATCTGGAAATTCAAATTCGTTTAGTAAGAAATGAGAACTTGGAATTTAAGAGGGCTCTAACCCGACTCTTCTCCTTGGCTCAAGCAACTTACACGGAGGTCAAGCTCCAAAACAGTAAATTTGCTGAGAAGGTGGAGCATCTGGAAGAAACAATAGGTCTTTGTTATCCCCACAAGGTTCGTAAGAATTCAAATTCTGATGCGGTGAACAACAAAATTGAAGAACTCGGCACGAAGGTGGAAAACTTAAAGAATTTATGGCCCATTCTGGTACTCATGACGTCCTGAAAACTGAAAAGAATGGGAACGCGGGAGTCTGATGGAGCTGTCCTGGACATTGGTCTCCACCCATAGTAGCTCGACAATTGGCTACACTCTGTTTTGGTTACGTTATGCTTCTACCTCTGTTTTTTTGGCATCTCTCATGTTTTTGGCTTCTACAAGTTGGAAATGCTATGAATGTTTAGCAACACTTAGCTCTTTTAGAAATTGCTAGTTTCCATCGTGTTTTATTTCTGCATCCTCCTTCTCAGAGAGTTTGTAAGGTGTTATAGTCTTCATAGAACAGGGAAATTTCATAACAGTTATAAGCTTGAGAAGGATGAACAACGAGTGATGGATGCTACCCTTCTATGAGAACAATCTTATCTTTTTTCTCTGTATTTTCCTTTTTTTATATAATCAAAGCTACTCAACCATTTTTGTAAAAAAAAAGTGGCATTCACGTTCAGGAGGGGCTACATCACATTCTGAAGTTTAACAAGGGTTACATTACATTCCAACGTTCGTCCTAGGTTTTGTCACATTAACTATATAGTTTTCTTTTATTATTTATAAGAATTTTAATTGATAATAAGTCATGTTATGGTGTGTCATAACCCTTGATGGACCTCCTACATACAATTTGAATAGTTGCATCCTCTAATACCTTCGTTATTATCTTATTTTATATAATGTCCCATTTAAATTATAATAACTCTCTATGCTATAATATGCTATAATATAATAGTATAATAAAAAATAATATTTTAAATTAAATAATAATATAATATAATATAATATAAATAAAAGAAATATCATTATACTTAAGTAATTTTATTATTTTATTATTTAATTAAATTAAATATAATAATCTAATAATATTTAACTATATTATTATATTATTATAATGCTATAAAGTTTTATAAGATTTTAATAATATAATGTTGCATTAATATATTTTTAGTACTATATAAGTTATATAAGTTATGGGTATATTATTAAATAATAATTTAATCATTAAATCATACCATTTTTTAATATCTTTCTATAAAATAAATATAATGATTTTTATATTAAAAATAATTAAAAGTAAAAAAATTTCAATCCACACCGATTACTATATATCTGCTTTCGACAGATATAATAATGGTATATTATTAACTAATAAATTTAATAATTAAATTATACTATTTTTTAATATTTTTCTATAAAATAAATTTAATGATTTTTATATTATAATAAAATATTAATTAAATAATATTAATATTAATGTGTCAAATAAATTAAAATTATTACTCTTATTATAATAATTTAATAAAAATATATCTATATTTATTATATAAATATTTAAATAGATTATATTACAAGATATTTAATACTTTGTTTTTAAATAAATTATATTACTTTATAATAATTTCAAAACATTTAATACTTTACCTTTTAATATCTATATCTATTATCATTGTTTTTAAAAAAATATAATATAATATTATAATTTTTTTTATTACTTTTCAATTAATTATTTATTACTTTTGAAATATTTAATTTAAATACCATTTTCATATAATATAATATATTTAATAATATTAGAATTATTTATTAAAATATAACATTGTAAAAAATACATTATTTATTATATTATTAATTAAGTAAATAATATAATTTCATTAATATTAGTTTAATCAATAATACTATTTTTAAATATTAATTATTAATATTATATTATTGAATTATAATTAATTAAATAATATTTTTTTCTTAATACAACACCCAAGGGTTACTAGGAACAATTACATTAGTAATATTAATGTGTCTTTATCGACCTATTCACACATTAATAATAATATTATTAATGTGATTGCTGCTTATTTTTTTGATAAAAAAATATCAATATTTTTTTTTTTGCATACACTCATGAGTTCTAATTTCTTTGAATATGGAGATGTAAACACTATTATACATACCCTTGTGCATTTCAAATTCTACTTTACTATAAATGATTTTATTTAAATATATAAAATATTTTACAATAA
Organism: Larix kaempferi; assembly: GCA_027924585.1. NCBI lineage: Eukaryota > Viridiplantae > Streptophyta > Pinopsida > Pinales > Pinaceae > Larix > Larix kaempferi. Next base: position 7,565,831 of record BSBM01000882.1, on the reverse strand, counting down.
AATAAAAATATAAAAATAATATATTTTCCTTATCAATTTTTATAAAATTATACACTTATCAATTTTACATATTAATATAAATAAATAACTAAACACCTTTTCAACTCTCTCTCTCTCTCTATATAAACTTGGCATATGTATCTATGTTCCTATTTAACTACTTGAATGTAAGGTGTTATTAAGATCCCACACATATGTTTTTAGAACATAGGCGACTCGATATAGGCATTTTTCTATTACCAAGATTTAGTTAGAGTAACTTATAACAGATGAGAAGGATAACTTTACACAGTCAAACCCTAGTTCTAGAATAATAAACTGTAATTACTTTCAAGTTCAATCATTTATCTAAGTTCTAGCTTACCGGTTAAAAGTTTCTGCAGGTCGTCGAACACACCGAAATCCGTAATGTTTAATTGTTGTTTTTAACCCTTGAACATTTGGGGTTCCACAACCCACATCCGCAATACAAAAGTCGGATTGCGGAACCGTTAATTTTCAACACTCAGATTTTGGGGTTCCACAATGTGGAAGTTGTACTGCGGAACCGTTAATTTAAATAGACGGATTTTGAGGTTTTGCAACCTGCATGGCAACGCGGAAGTCGGGATTTCGGACTCGTAAAATAAATAGTCATATTTTGAGGTTCTGCAACCCGCATCCGCAATGCAGAATTCGGATTGTGGAACCGTAAAAATAAACAAACGAATTTTGGGAGTTCTACAACTCGCATCCGCAATGCAGAAGTCAAGATTGTAGAAGAAGTTAAAAACTCAATATTATAACTAAGGGTTCCGCAACCCGCAGTTCGGAGTGCGGAAGTCGGGAATGCGGAAACTTTAACTTTTAATAGTTAAAATTCTTGGAGATCAACAAGGTTTTGGATAAGGGTTTAAACCCTCATCATGCTTTTGTGTTAGGTTAATTACTTATGTATTGATGCTCATAATGCTAAGCTAGTATGCTCATTAAAGAAGAGCCTATACCCTATCCTACAAAAGTAACGATGGACCGTGTCCCTAGACCTTGGATGTTATTCAAGAATAGGCTTTAACATGATTCTGTATGTAAAACAAGTGAAATAATTTGTTTCCACAATACCAGAAGTACAAAAATATACATGCATTTAACCTATTAAAATATTTTTTTTAATATAAATATTTTGGGGTATGTAACAAATTATAGTATGTTGTGTAATGAGGATGGGTGGACATCTTTAACCCTAATCCATATGGAATCCAAATATTCTACCACACTAACATTGTTTCTATGCATTCACGAAAATTCAGCATGGTCTTTAACAAAACCGTGCACTCAAATAGAAATAATAAATAATATTGTTATTAGATAGTGCATGCACATTGTATGTAGTGGGATGTGCATACTGCAGCCAATATCATGTCATGTAATGCAGACAACCTTAACCTTAATACAGTACAGTACGACGACAACAACAACACTTCCATCTCGAAGCACAGCACAAATACAATAGCGGCGAATTTTATCCCTTGTTATACACTAATATTGCCTTCACATGCTTGTCCTTCGAACTTGACAATCCACCATGATAATAGTCAATACTCGGTGCTCAATATAAAGTATGTATATTCTTGATAGAAAGATAATATAATGTATGTATATTCTTGATAAAAAGAGAGAATTGTAGAGATAAGAGAAGCCATTCAAAGGTGAAAAATTGGATTGGCTGATCGCACTGATGTTGATGGACTTACGTGCATGAAGTCCGAAACTGTCGGTTTCTATACTTCTTTTCTTTGTTCTTTTAAGAAAGAGAATTATTAATATGCAATGAAATTGAATAAAACCTTTATATTGTGCCGCATAATGGAAAACACAACTGAGAGAAGGCCTACACGGTACAATCTACTTTGCACCTTGTGAGTAACTGAGCTTGGGATTTTCATAACAGTTGCAAAGGCACGACAATATTGTTAATAACGTTTGCGCTGAGTAAATTCACCATCGAGGGAGCGAGAAACTCTCATAAAATCTATGAAAGCAGACACCATAACAAAAAAAGGACGAATTTGTTCATATACAGTGTCTCCGTGGACATAAATTATGTCTCTAAAGAGACCAGCAAGATCCAATATCTAGTAAAGGTTGTAGTCATGTCTAGTTGACGAGTCTCATCTTAGTTCCAACTTGTAACCAAAAAGTATGGAACAGAATGTGAAAGCAAAAGAGAAGGATCACTCTAAGACAATATGGATTCTATGATATCTCCTCTAATACCGCTGGTTCATTTTCTATGATTTCTCCCTTAATCTAGAGTTTCATTCCAGTCATCTTTCTTAAAAAAAAAAATTTAAGACAGTTGATCATTAACAGTCTTAACTAATTCCTCAGAAAGTATTCTTTCAGATCTTTGTAACCTTCTTTGTTCTGAAATTTGATTCTCATTTCTCGAGTTGCATCAACTTCCATCAATTCTATATTGTTGAGAAATATTCTTAAGCCCCCACATTCATCTACCTAATTTTTATACACTTTTCTTTCAATTGCATATCTGGTTGGTTACCTTCTTGTAACCCATTTCCTTTTCTTACCTACAAATTTTTCGAATTCTTATGGGTTTTTATTTTCTCTACTCATATCTAACTTTTTGGGTTTTATTTTCTCCACTGGATATCTCATTTATCAACCAAGTGGCTGGACCAACCAAATCCTTCCAGCCAATTCAGTCCTTCGTCTCTGTTCACTCAGTCACTTCGGAGATGTACTTCTGGCTCTCTCTTTCTATCAAAGATAAAAGATAGACTTAAATCAGGCATGTGATTGGCAACTGTTAGACTTTTTACTTCTCTGTAAGGTAGAAACACAAAAATATAAGCACTCTCGTGCAGATATACATATCTATTGTCCAAACATTGAAGTTTCCCTCTTCAAAACAATCTTCAATACAAAAAACATGCAACTCTAGAAGTTTCCTCTTCAAAACAATCTTCAATACAAAAAACATGCAACTCTAAGCTTTTAATACAAGTCTTGACTTGCACCCAACCACAAAGAGAGTTCATCTCCTTCTAGTCTAAGCGACTTCCTCCCCTTAAATCACACAAGGCTGACTTGTCACAACTATTAGCTCAATAGGCTCCATAACACAATGGGCTCAGCAAACAATCATATATAGACGCTTTTTAACTTAGGTACACATACAACTAGTAATAAGCTACCATGTTTACAACCCTTCAACATGAACAACAACTTCAACTAAAAATTCATGTGAACACCAGTAATAAAGCCATTCCTGAAATCAGGTCACATATAATAGATTTGGACATTATAGGCCCACAAATTCACAATAGCAACGTCTCTTCTACATTAAGTTAATCCCATACATAGTCAGTCAAATATTATTAAGTTAATCCCATACATAGTCAGTCAAATATTTTTCTACAAACCAGGCTCTACAGGCCTTAATATAGAACTCAGAAATTCTTTTTAACCTGCAATGTTACAATGCCTCTAAGGGTTCTCAACTTTGGCTTCAGTGGCTTAATGAATCATTTTCTACCAGTCTGTGTCTCAGCTAGGTATTAAATACAGTCGACAATAACAAACATGAAAAATACAAACTACCCAGGTTCCTCACAGTTGCTGTTGGGGTCAACAATGCTGAGTTTTTGCTCTCTTTATCTTCTGGTTCATCTTTTTCTATCTCACATAAGGGTATGTTTTTAGTCAGCACAAGCTGCTGCTCTTATCTTCACACAGCCGCACCGATCTTTTCTGTTACTCAGGAGCGAGAACTTCTTGCCTTCACCCGGGCACCTCGGTTAAAGATTCTCCGTGAGATTCTCCTTTCTTCTTCACTGGTTTAGCATGGGCGACAGCCCTATCTTCTCCGCCGTCTTCTTTCACCTCCAGTTGTAATTGTTATTCTCACCACGAGAAGACATAGAATGCCATCTCAAATATTACTGAGCTCAGACTCAACCCTTCCTCTGTAATCTCTTATCTAAGTAACACGCTCTTCATTTCTCCTGCTCTCTTCCTTTCTTCGTACTCTTGTTCACATACAGGCTACAACCCTAACATTACCTAGGCAGGGCGGCCCTCCAAATTCCCGCGCGGGGGTTTTTACAGTATAGAGAGGGTGCGCAGGCTCCGCGAGCAGATCTGATACCACTGATAGGTCGGGATCCAGTCGGGATCAGGGATCCCGAAATTTGGAGGAAAATCTGTGAAGAATTTTTTTAGGGAAAAGATTGTTAATGTGTTAAATTTACATATTAATATTATTGATATGGTGGTCGCTAATATATATATATATAACAATGTTGAGAATTCTAATAAATATGGAAAATGTATGATTATTGATATGGTGGTTGCTAATATATATATATAACAATGTTGAGAATTCTAATAAATATGGAAAATGTATGATTAGTGAAAAGATTTACATGAAAATCATATAATATGGTTGCTCTATCTATTTACAATGCACCGACTGATAGAATTTATTAGGAAAGCACTCAAATATTGTTCACTAGTCATTATAATAAAAGGTTGACCTCTCAAGCATATTGTGTCGCTTCTACATCTATTGGCACCCATATTGGCTTTTAATATATATATATATAACAATGTTGAGAATTCTAATGAATATAGAAAATGTATGATTAGTGAAAATATTTACATGAAAAACATATAATATGGCTGCTCTATCTATTTACAATGCACTCACTGATAGAATTTATTAGGAAAGCAGTCAAATATTGTTCACTAGTCATTATAATAAAAGATTGACCTCTCAAGCATATTGTGTTGCTTCTACATCTATTGCTTCTACATCTATTGGCACCCATATTGGCTTTTTATGAAAGTTGTGGTTTTCAATAGTTTTACCTCACCTATTTAGCCTATGATTTTCAATAACATATCTTTGATATTTTTTTTTGAAGAATCTGGTTAGTTTTGTAGTCTTTATTGATCTTGGAACAGACCCTGTAGGTTATTGCAGTGTTGAAAGAATGATGGAACCATTGTTTCCTTACAGGAATGATCAATCTAGACTAGATGCCACACGGGAGAAATGCCAGAGCACATGAGGAGGCCGGGCAGGAAAACCAAATGGAGAGCCTTCTTTAACATGAAGCTCTGATCCTCACATTCAGAATGCATTGACTATACATAAATAAACATGATTCATAGTAAAAAAAATATCAAGATTTTATAACAACTCTAAGATCATTCCAAAATCTATTTGGCAAGAGGGCTTCTTTAGTTAAAGCTTCATTCTTGATGATTGTTTTACTTTAGTTATTCCCTAACCATTTTGTATTCTTCCTCATGGTCAGGGTGAAATGTTTAGAACCTTAGGCCATTACTTCCACCACGAGAGTTGAAATCCGATTGCTATTTTTTTAAGTTTTCCTTCTATAATCCATCATTATATTAGGAAAAACATAAAAATGACGAGTGAGAAATGTAATTAATAAAAATTTATTATTATTAAATAATACTAATTAGAGTTTTCTTACTTTAATTAATAAAAAGAAAGACTTTAACTTAATAAAATAACAACACCATCATAATAACTTCAAACAATATGATATTATGGAATATATTTAACTTAATAAAATAACACCACCAACATAATAACTACAAACAATATGATATTATGGAATATATTGATTATAATAATTATATGGAAGTAAGCAAACTATGCTTGCAAACGTGGATAAAGTCTTAAGTCATCAAACATAATATCATTTGAATGAGATGAATATTTGAATTTAACATATAACATTCATGCAAGTAAATTTGGAGAAGATGTGCAACATGCAACATTCAACATTCTTAAGAATGAATACATAACACTATGAACTTATATATATTACCATATCAAAATAGAACAACTTGACAATACATGGAGATGAGATTTTACTATAATCTTTCACTTCTTAGAGAACTTGGACTCTTTACTTATTCTCTTACATAAATACAATCAGACCTACCCGGATTAGTTGCACACTGACCTAATACAATGAGACCTGCCTGACTGACATGACATTACAAACTGACAAAAAAAACTAACAGAATGACTGACAGAGCATACTATACTTGCAAACATGGATAAAGTCTCAGTCATTAATGAAAATATCATTTTAAGAATGAATCTTTGCGAAATCCAGCGATTTTTTGCCTTCCAGCTTGTTTGAAAGATAATTGCGATTATATTCTGCATGGTTATAAGTTTTGTAGAGGCATGGGTGAGCGTTATCTATAAACTGAGGCACAGGCCCGATATCCGCATCAAAGCTTGGAGCATGGAACGTGACTATCGACAGTCTTTCGGTATCCCTATTAGTCAGTGCCCTGTGCTCTATACTCCTGAATTTCCCATTCGTGAGGACCTACATGTAACATTAGAACTCTAATGAGATTTAAATCCCAATTAAGAGTGAATTCAACAACAAAATTTTGCTGACAGTATTAATTTTCCTGATGAGTTTCGCTGAGAGTATATTATTTTTGCTATAATGAGTTTCAAATGCCACTCAAAACTGAATTGAAAAATATGGCAGAAGTTTAAGAATCTAAATGTAACAATTCCTAAAAGATTAAAATCCAATCAAATTTGAATTTAACAACAAAAAGTTTGTTGAGAGTATCATTTTCCTTTTGAGATTCAAATGCTGATTGAAATGATAGATTTCCAATATTTATAACTATATTTTAAGTGAGTTTAATAGTTAAAAATACATGTTTTATCCTAAAAAGTGATAAGTTAAAATAAAAATAGAATATGTAAATCTTCGTACAGCAAACAAAAAATCTATACACTATATTGAATATATTTTATAAACTATAATTTATAAAATTATTATTATTCAGAAAACCTATAAAATTTATTTCATTTATAATGAAGATAAATTTAAATTACTTTGTGGTTAAAACGAATGTATATATATATTTTTTAAAGTAGATATTTACTGACCTCTAAAGTGTCACCGATATTGATGACCAGAGCATTGGGTATTGGTTCCACAGAAATCCATCGGTTGTTGTTATGAATTTGCAGGCCCATTGAACCGTCGTCTTGGAGCAATACAGTAAGAGCACTGCCGTCTGAGTGGGCACTTAAACCTAGAACAAGGTCAGGCCTCGGGCAGGGTGGATAGTAATTCATGCGCACTGCTTGTATGTTTTCTCCAAACATGTCGTTGAAGAATTCAGGCTTTATATGCAGAATCTCGGCAATGAGGCAGAGGAGGGTTCTACACAGCTTCAAAACCTCCCTTGAATAAGCTTCCAAAGTATCCCTGCAAAGCAAAACGAAGCCAAACAATGAATCCAAGAGTTCACTGTATACGAAGAGCAAAATGCAAGAAGGAAATGGCAGGCCTTTAAGTATTTTTATAGATATACATATAAATCCCATATCTGATCTTACTCTTTATAACAGTTTCAATCTTTGTGTTAAATAAAGAAGCCAGGTGCTCTACGATTCAGTTCTTAGGTTGAGGGGTTCTTCAATGTTTTGTGTAAAGACCGCCTAAGCTAACATTTGTTAATTAAATAATCCATCTAATATTATCTTGTTTATCAAACCAGAATCGATTAGTACATTTCAATAGATAAATTGCGAGCAATAAAAATATCGATTCCACCATGAGTTAATTTTTGATAAATTCGTGATTAAAGTAAATATATGCTAATTTGTGGATCTGCTAATCGTTAAAATATGATTTACCCCGTGTATGAACATACAAGGTAACTATTTTCATTGGTTGTATTGGAGCATTGGCAGCACCTGAAATAAGTAGGTTTAGATGGCCAAAGGTCTTCCAGTCTGCTAGCCTTGGGCATTGTTGCCAACGCCATCATGTCAGACCAGTCGAGCCTCTGGTCATCAGAGAAGATAAAACCGTGGCCGTATCCCTGTATAGTCCCGGGCCTCATTGGGTACTTCTCTTTCTCTTCTAATGGGAGCTTGAAAAACTCCAAGACCACTTTCTTTATGCGCGTAAGTGTTCCTTCCTCAATCCCATGATTCAAAACCTACATTTTAGGTTAAGCAGAGAAACAAAAAAAATATCAATCCTTCATTAACTTACTAAACTAACTTGATTGATAATCAATATTAAGCAACTAACCTGAAAGAAGCCCCAGTCTTTACAGGCAGCCGAGAGCTTGGCCATCTCACATTCCCTGGGGCGGCCTCCACATAAGAGGAGCTTGGCCATGTCGATGACAGGTATTTGCAGGTCAGTGGAAACAGCCAGTAGCGTTGCGGATCCCATGATCTCTTCTTTAGTTCTGATATATCTCTCCGGAACAGCTCGAGGCTGAGATCGTACCAACTCCTGTACATCATCAATCTTGTAATCAGATTTGGTCGATGAACTGGCTGCGGCTTCTTCAATTTCGTTCGTTGCCATTGTTAACACAGACTAAAGTCTTAAACAACAGAATATCACAGCAGGTAAATACTGAAACAAACGATTGCTGCATGATATCAAACACTATAATGGTCAAATATTTATATACTGGTAAGAGCGGGGGATATTTCGACGAAGCAAGAATTATGTTCCCGTATCACGCTTGGTATCCAGTGCAGTGATGAATTATATCCTTGGCATATATTCTGGGTTGCCTAAATCTGTTACTTGTTCGAATGTCGTATATCATGTCTGATCGTCTAGAGACATCCTGTAGAACTCTAAAAATTCTCCATGACCAAAGGAAGGCAGCAGCTAATTTATCGTTACCTTTCCGGCATACAGTTGAGGAGGCAGATTTAAGATGCTTTTCTCTTTTCCTTTAATGGCACTACAGGATCTCTAAAAATTCTCCATGACCAAAGGAAGGAAGCAGCTAATTTATCGTGAGCTTTCCGGCATACAGTTGAGGAGGCAGATTTAAGATGCTTTTCTCTTTTCCTTCAATGGCACTGTTAGTGAGACATTGGTACAAGGATTTGACACTCCTTTCATGTCCAGTGTTGTTACGTACTAAACACAACGAAGTGTAACATTCTCTGTTGTAATGTGTATACCATGCTATTTAATTGTGTCAGAAACATGCTTCGGTAGGTTGTCATTCCAAACCAGAGGAACAAACCTAAAAAAAATCTATATCGAAATCTTACGTGTATATGGAATGATTGCACCGTCTATTGATGATAATCGCTTACGTAAATACAGCATTGACACCGATACACAGTATAAAGACGAAAACGACAATCCTATGGACTATCCAAAACCTAATGAGTGCCGTTAATTTGGGTACAGTTCCACAAAACCAATATTCCACCGTCATAAGTTAAGCGCGCACTGAAGGACTCGAAGATTTTAAATAGAAGCCTTCTAAAAGTGCAAATCGTTTGTCGTGTCAAAATTGGGCCGGAATCCGGCATATGAAATTTAAAAATTTAAAAATGGGGTAATATGTGTTGATTAAATTGTTTTTTTCTGAATATCTAGATGAATTCAGCATCCTGGAAAATCCAAGACATCTAAATTATGCAGTATACAAAATAATAGCAGTTTTAGACAACTAGTTTTAGTTATGATAAGCAAGGTTGGAATTTGAAGCAAGGCATTTTCAAATATAGTTAATATTTTTTAAAACTATTTTGTTATTACACTTGGTGAGGTTCATTGTATTTTTCAAAATTGTGAAGGTTAAACCATCACAAATTATTTGTTCAATTCTTCCAATTAACATTGGGGTTGGCCTTAGTGTAAGTTATAAGCCATCCTTAATATGTAAGGGATTCTCAATTATTAAAATCCAAAAATAAAAATAAAAATGATTTTATACTATATTTAAAATTTGATATTACATTTCATAAAACAGATATTAATTTATATTTATCCATTAAGATTTTTTAATTATCTCTTATGCATCTTTGCTTTGAATTATCAAAGTCTTTTATATCAAATTCTTGAGATAGAAGAAATTTGACTCCTTCGATCAACCCTCTAATACTACCTGTGCATAATCCAATGATGTAACCTAATGCATATTGGATATTTCCATGTTCTATCTTTTTTTATGTACATATTTAGATGAGTTATATTACTTTTACTTTTAATAAATTCATAAACTATTTATTTTGACAATCCATGATTTCTTAGTTTACTTAAAATTACTTGAGAAGACAAATTTTGAATATGATTAAAATAAGGAAGTAGAAATCAAATTTAAAAGTGAAATGTTCATTAAAAATTTTAAAGCAATATTGATTCTTAATTATAACTTGAAACATAAATTAAATTTGAAAAATAATATATGATATAACAATTTGAAAATAGAGTTTAATTGGTTATTAATCTATATTATTTTAATGGGAATTTAAAATATTAAGTTGTGCATTTAAAATATTAAGTAGAAAGAGAGATAGTCACAAGTTTGTTTGAAATGATCTTTCATTTTATTTTTCTTTGACTGTGTGCGAAATCATTTTTGCTTATGTAATTTTAGTTTATATTTATTTATATGAAAAAACACTATCAAAATTCCTCTCTTATATTTATAATCAATGAATATTTAAATTGTTACAAATTAAATTACATGTGAACATTAAATATTTCAATTAAAATTTCACTCTTATCTTAACATTAAATTTTGATATTAATTTTGAGTGAATATTTTCTTTGAAATCTTAAATCTTTTCATTCTCTTTTATTTCAAACTCATGAGATAGAAGAAAATTCACTTCTTCCATCAACCCTCTAGCACTACCGATTAATGCATATTAAATATTCCCATTCTCATCTGTCTCTATGTACATATTTTGATCACTTAAATCACTTTTAATTTTAACAAATTCATAAAATAGAAGGAAGAAACTATCTATTTTGACAATGCATGATTTGATTTATTAGTTTAGATAAAATTATAGAAGAAGACAAATTCAAATATGATTAAAATATTGAAGTAGAAACCAAATTTAAAAATGTAGCTATTTATTAAAAGTTTTAAAGCAATATTGAATTTTTATTATAAGTAACTTGAGATACAAACCAAATTTGAAACATAACATATGATATAACAACTTGAAAATATAATTAATGAGTAAATAATGTGTGGTACTTGAATGTGCATTTAAAACATTAAGTGGAAAGAGGGATAATCACAAGTTTGTTTGACATGATCCCTAGTTTTACTTTTCTTTGACTATGTGCAGTAAAATCATTTTTCCTATATGATTCGTGTTTGTATTTATTTATATGAAAAAATACTAACAAGTTGCTCTCATATATTAATAATCAATGAATATTTGAAATGATACAAGTTAAACTACATGTAAACATTAAGTATTTCAATTGAAATTTCACTCTTATCTTAACATTAAATTTTAATATTAACTTTTACTGAATCTTTAAAAGTTAAAAATTGTGAATATATTTAAGCATTTAGTGAACTCCCCAATATGTTGTTGTTATGGTTAAAACATACATTGCCTTAAATTTTGATTTGAATAATATATTTGATAAAATATACATGTAATGAAGTAAATGTATATGTAGTAGTGTACATCTCCAAAATAGATAAGAGAAATGAGTTACACAATAAATGCTTAAGTAACAATACCTCCTTCAAATAAATCCCAATACATTCATATACTGTTAAGCCATACCTCCTTACATATATAGTCAACACAATATATCCCCCCTTGGATCATATATTATACATTCAACCCATATGTTCCCACCCTGGGTCATAAATTCTTCATGCATTATATTAATCCATTCTTTATGATAGTTTTTCTTCCTCAATATTTTAAGTTTTAATGTTGTGGGACATTAATGCACAGGGGTCTGGAAAAAAGTTGTTTTCCCTTTTCGTTTCAACAAGAATGTCTCCACATTGTTAAATAAAAATGTCGTTTTTTTTTTAAGAATACACAAACTTTTCATTTTAAATATCTATCCTTAACATGCGAATCCCCCGTAAAATCACATGTAGTGTAGAAACATGAATAATATTATTAATTCTTAAATTTTCAACCATAGAATGTTTGGTGATATATTTGTAAAAATATTCAAATTTCTAAATATTTATATAGTGTCTTGACAATTTTATACTTTTGTGGGGAAAAAAATCTAAAATTAGTCCATGCGATAAATTTTTCCGATGTAGTTTTCCTTGGTTCTAGGAATGTGTATGAAATTTTTCATCTATAAGGAAACACAAAAGAGGTCCAATTATCATTTTTTATTCATCCCTCACAAATAAATGATGAATTTTATGCGTAGAAATGAAAGATTGGTATTTTTGAGAAAAATGTTTGAGCATGAAAGATTAGTATTTTTGAGAAAAATGTTTCTATTGTTGAATTATAGTTATAATTTGACAAAGATGGTGGCAAATCCTAATCTAAACAAAAACCAAAACCATAAACCAACACTAATCCCATAAACTGAAATGAATCAAAATTTAGATGAACTTAGAAACTTAATTGGGGATCTTAGGAATGCAAGAGAACCATAGGCTTCTTTTCATGAGCCACTTCTTTTGACACCATCGTTGCTCCCATGGGCACTTCCCCTGAGACAATGATTGCTTCCATTCGCCATGTCCAACATAGATCCATATTAAAACTGGATCTATCAAGCACCGAGAGGGATCCAAATTTTATAGGCATAAAATTTTTATCAGCTAATACCATAACATGTTTTAATTTATTCATATTAAATGATAAAAATGTTATCCACCTCATTACTTCATAGATCTAGGTTTAAGATGGATATATGATGGTTTTAAATTTTTTGTATATTTTTGTGTAAAATTTGAAATTGAATGACATGTGTTTCCCAATATTTAATTTTATATATGTTATGTATGTGACAACATCTCCCCAATACTCGGTTGTAAAGCACCTTGCTACTCTTGGTGCAATTTTTATTTTTATTTTTTTTATTATTTTGTGTAAAATTTAAACTTAGGTTGACATTTGTTGTAGACAAAGAAGCTCTTTCATGTATGTTATGAATGTGATGAAATATTCCCCATACTAGGTTGTAGAGGAACACACTACTATTTGTATAAACAAACAACAAGATAGGGGAAATTACTCTTTTCGATTCAAACCTCCAAAATATTCAAACCTCCTAAATCGATGGTCTTTGTGCATTGAGCTAACATGGACAAGATTTAGGAGGAGATACACTCATCCATTTTTATGTGTATTACTATTTTTATGATATTTACATTTTATAAATTTTTATGTTTTTTAGATATATGTTGTTATTATTTAATTTCATTTCTTATTCCACAAAAATGGCAGAAAACCTTGATCTGAACACAAACAAAAACTCTAACCCCTCACATGGCCCATAAATTGAATTAAATCAATGCTTATATGAACTTAGAAACTTAATGGGAGATCTTTGCAACATAAGAGAACCATACTTCCTTTCATTAGCCACTTCCCTTAACATCAACTATTTCTTTGATTGGACATATCCCAATGTATGGTGGGGATGAGAGAGTTTTACTCAAGTAGACTTATTAAGGAAATTTTACAACATTGAATCTAACCAAAGAAAGCATTTTTTAGTTATTCATTGAACCTGGAACCAACCAACCATTTAATCCAAGAATGAGGCATCTTTAGATTGATTGGTGCATATTCAAACCATGCGGAGACCACTATATGTATTTATTGCTTATGTTATTTGATAAAACTCCCTCCAATAACAAGGAGGTCCCCCCTATTTTCTTCACAAATTATAGGTTGAGTTCACTCCTTGTTAGCATGTCAATTATTTTGACATTGGTTAAATTTGAGGGGTTTGTCTTGGATAAGCTAAATCTCAAAAAAACTATTGAACTTAACCCACTTGGAAGGTCACCTGCTCGTATGTGATTTCTCAACACCTCGCAGGACATAAGATTCAAGAAATAACACTATGATATCATCCTTGACATGCAATCTAGTACAACACAATGCATTTTGCATGTTCTCATAGAGAGACACTATCTAATGATGTTAGGACACATGTTTTTACTAGATTCATTTTTAAAAGGCGGATATTACCATTCCAAGGTGGTTACACTTCATCTATGCTTGCATTTTGGGCATACTTTTCATGGTGAGGAATAGTATCTTGTTTAAACAACAATTTCTTGAATGAGGTTAGTATGAGATCATTTTTATGATTTCATTTCTCACATATATTCAATGATAATTTGGAAGAATATTGGTAGAAATAAATTTAAAATAAATTTGCAATTTTTTTTTACTTTTTGGCATGTGCAACTATGCAACCCTATATCCAAGCAACATGGCACCTCATCTGTTTGACTTGATGCAACGATTTTTGTATCTTGTTCGCTTAGTAATCCTTACACCTACGTATTTATATTACTTTATGGGTTTTTTCCCATATATGTATGTGTATGTTTTATATATTAAATATAAATATTTTTAACATGATTTATCATAAGTAAAGAATGTTAACATACCATTTTATATTAGTTTTTAAATAACATAGTATGTTATAAAATCAATTATATAATAGTAATAAAGTGCACATATCACCTAAATTCCCACCTAAATAAGCTGCATAAAAATGAAGTGTCACATACGAGAGATTACAAACATAATGGCATATATATAGTGGAAACCCTCTCTTAGATTACTATAGTAAGTCTATGGCTTAAACACACATGCTTCACAATATTTTTTTCGCAACAAATCATAGTACAAACATATTCTAAATTTGAAAAGAAAATTTTAGCTTGAATGATAAGTTTTAATTGACCACCAACAATGCAATTACCTTGGCCTTAGTGAATGTGTAATATTTTAATATATCTTGACACTTTCTGATTCACTTGGATCCAACATCTCTAGCCAATTTTGTTATGCATGAGCACTTTATTTGGCCTTAGTGAATGTGTAATATTTTAATATATCTTGACACTTCTTGATTCGCTTGCATCGAACATCTTGTCTCGCCAATTTTGTTATGCATGAGCACTTTATCTGGTAGATTTTTCAATGGATTGTGTAATAGAGAATGGAACTATTGAATTGTTATGTTATGAGTAGAGAGGAAAAGGTCCATAGTCCATACACTATTTTGAATGTTGGTTTAGGAATTTTATGTGTTAAGTTCATCTTTTGGGGAATTTAAATCCATTTGCAACTATTTAAATATAAAATTTTAATTTAAAGAGAGTTTACAAATAAACATGGATTGAAATTGTAGCAAAATGCTTACAAAACAAGAACTGCATATTGATTTTGGGAGTATTTTTTCCAATTTCATTTGAAATATAACAAAAACATCATATTCACATAGAATAATATAGAACCATGGAATTTAAAAGTATTGATACATGAAGGTTGAACTATGAGCATAATTTCAAGGTTGAACATGACTAAAGAAAGAGAGCATTCCATGTACAAGTTGTAAACTATTATATCTTTTTGGAGGAAGTATATAAACAATTACAAGTGAAGGATAAATATATAGTAGGTGTAGGAGTCTTAGAATGCTTCTTATCACACTATACATGGGATTTATTTTTGAGACAATAAACAAAGCAAAGGAGAAATAATAATAATTCCTTTTTTTTGCATTTACTTATCTTGTAAATCAAAATGTCAAGTTGTATGGGTTATCGTATAAAAGGGGTGGAATATAATGTACACATGCAAAATACTATTACTTCGATTATTTATTATTCAAGGGTGATCAAGTTGAAGGTAATGTAGAGAATATGGGTCATTTGTACAAGTGCAGTGATAGAATGTGCATTTTCCCATTGTATATAGGGTGACATTGCTAATTTTTTCTCAAAATAGATAAAAGAGGTAGTTAGAAAAATCCATTATTTACACTAATATAATTATAAAAAATGTGTGGGTTCAAGTCCAAATTTACAAATGTATAGGTATGCACAACAAATAGCTATAAAAGAAACTAGAGTATTTTTAAATATTGTGTTAAGAATTCTGGAATATCACTGTTTAGAGATTTAGATAGATCGAAGTGTTTCAAGTCGACACTCTCCCATATTTAGGATCACAAGAATCTTCTTGTGATCCTAAATATGGGTTGAGTGTCCACCCGAAATCCGTCGATCTATCTAAATCTCTACACAATGATATTCCAGAATTCTTAACGCAATGTTTGAAAGATGTGGAAACATACATACTCGTAATTTTGAATATATTCATTCAAACGTGAGAAAAAATTACCATCTTAATGATTGTCATGTATAGCAACATGCAAGTCAAATGTCACAATTTCCCAATGCACTACAAATAATTAAATTGATCTAACTAATTATAAAAAAATAGGCAATGATCAAAAGGAAATTTTATATGGCTCTAAGAAATCATTGTTTCATTTATAGATATTGCCACTAAGGATATTGAGTAGCTATTTCCACCTGGGTTAGGAATCTCACCATAATTCCAAATATCATGTGTCAAGTTAAATTAAATTTTAATGTAAATTTTGTTAATTTTTTGGTCGATAGCCATTCTTTTATGCTAATAATCATATTAAATTTGTGTATGTTGACATCATTCAATTGGAATTGACCAACAACTCTTTTCTGAGGCTATCCTCCACCTATTACACACATGCCACAATAGAGTGTTGATCACGTACTTGGATTCTCTACGTTATCTCTTGTCATTCAAATGCCCCCATGAGGGTTCTTCCTCCCATTATGAAACCCATCGGAGTATATCATTTCCAACCCTCACCACATTTTCCACCAGTTGCACCCATCCATCATGCACCAACCTCATGTGTTGCATCCACTATGGTTGCACCCTTCCACCATATATCCATTTATGAGGATTCAATGATTTTCACTTTCAAATGGTTCTAAGATGGTAAATAATCACTTTATAGATGATTCTTTAGTATGCATTCAAGTTGACTAGGAGTCAATGGATACAACTATATATTGCTTGTCCACACTTCTACAAAGCTATGGGACTAAGATCATTGATCATAATACAACAAACTAGTTGGTTGGTCTTGATGAACCTCTTAACTAGATTCCTATTGATTGAACCTTCATTCATCTAGGTGTAATAGTGATACATCTTTCCATCCCCTTTGGTTTATGGATTTAACCAACAACTATGTGAATTGGTGTTTGGAACATATGCAAGGTAAACTTTTATTATAGTAGAACATAGACCTTGAATTAACTAGAAACAATCTATTATGAGTAGGGTTCTTCAAGCCTCACATATTTACAATGTTTCTTGTTGGCCTCTTCCTAACTTAGTTTCATAGATTGAAGAGGCTTCTAAATTTACACCTATGGCCCAATAATGATGGGTTTTGAGGCCTCCCAATGATATCTTGGGTTTTTTTAATTATTTCCAAGGATGAGGGAAGACTAGGATTGGTTGATATTTCCACTGAGGGTAATACCTTGGCTACCAAATGGAAGGTCTAATGTCTCGAGGGATGTTCTCCTTGATAGGTATTGTTGAGGAATTATCTTTTCACAACACAACATATTTATAGGATAAGGGATTTTTTTTATTTTGTGACATAATTTCATGTCCGCATATAATCTATGCCTTTAGTTATTTTATTATCAAAAGTATCTAGGTAGAATGTAAAAAGGTAGCTAGCTTTCTGTGGTGGAATATCTCATGTAGGAAGATTGATTTGGAGATGGAAAGTGTGTGTCCTATGTTTTGCATAAATCTTTCATTTTCAGGGACAACAATTGAGTAAGTATAACATTTTTGGTTGGAGAGATTAATGAAATGCCAATACACACTCTTGGAAGAATTGGCAATTGATTACTCTTGATTTTTCTCTATATTCGATGGACATGCATATTATTACGGACATTATCAATCTTGTTCCATTTGAGGGAATTTTAAAAATGGATATTGGCATGCTTGACCCATTATGGAAGGATTGGGAGTGGAGATCTAGGTTCCCCTTAGTGAATATGATTTTATAAAGTTGTATTTTCTTCTTAATTAATGATATGAGCTCATTCTTATTCTATATTCACAATGGTTGACTACTAAAGTAGAGAGATTGTGTATCAATGTATTGCATAGTGTTTGGTTATTTCAATTGAGGTATAAACTTTGAGTGTTTGCATGGACAGTGATCTACTAGAGATTTCCTACCAAGGTTTGATTAGTAAAATGTGGTCTCTCAAATTAACATTGTTCCTCCTACCTTAGATTGGAAATTGTAAAGAACGCATTTTCGAAATGTTATTTTTGTAGGTATCTCTGAGAGTTTAATTAGTCTAAGTATGAAACAATTTTTCAAGGAGGTTTCAATGGAGATTAATTTTGTTCGATGATTCGAGATCTTTGGTACTTTCCTCACTTAGTGGTGTCTCAAACTGCTTAATGATTTTAATTAGTCATTGCTCTTTGGAATATGTTTTTGAAAGCGAGGTTAAATCTTTGTTTTCATTTTCTCAACTACAAAAACAAGATGTACATATGTAGTTATTAGCTAAAGGATTTATGTTAATGAAATATGCTAGGGGATTTTATTAAGATTCTTATTTAAATTTTATCACTGTTTTACTTTCTATAAGGAAGAAGATGTAAATGCATTACACATTCTCTCTATTTTTGTATTTTTGAGGTTGATGATGGAATTTCCTTTATACATATCATTTCTTTTCTCTATTGTAGATACATCTATGTAAATATAAAAAATATTTTTACAAAAGAAAGAGAAAAATAAAAATGTGAATAATAATAATGGTAAAAAATACAAATATTTCAATCTCATTAATACTTTCTTTTAATTTGTATGCCAAAAGAATTACACAAATAGTAATTAAGATGGATTTAGATGAATATTTCCCAAGTTGTAACATTAATAAATTAAATTGAAAAGAAGTGACTCAAGTAAATTTGAAAAACTATAAATAAATAAATAAAAACATATTGTTATTGTAAAAAAAACTAGCATAAATTCATATCATTTCCTCGTACACATTTTTTTATGTGTAAACAATTTTCATAACATAAAATTTAATTTGAGGATACATAGTAAATTCATAATTAAGATAGAATTATATTAACATAAATAGATTTATTTCTAAATATGATATAATAAATATATTTTGATAATTATCATTATCTTGTTTTCTAATAAATGTTTTTAACATTTTTATCATTTTTCTATAAATTATTTAGATAATAAACTGTATTATTATTAGAAATATTGATATCGTAATTTAATATTATTTAGTACTCCCGTAATAATCTCTCCCATTCATTCTTTTATATATATATATATATATATATAAATTATAATACTCCCATTTATTTTATACTGTGAAATATAATAAGATGTTTATAAAATTTTAATACTTAGACGGTGTTATCCTTTCATTGTAATCAAAACAAAAATATTCACAAAGTTGTCAAAGTAGTGTGTCAAAATCCAAGTATGTAGGATTTGTTGTGGTTACCCACATAAACAATATCTAATCTTTTTCAAGGGAAAAAAAAATCTAATCTTAGGAAAAAAATACAAAAAAGAAAGACAATCAAATAGGATCATTGGTTGATCTTGATATAATGTATGGCATCAAATCATGTTAGATATGAACGAGGAGACATTAGAATCAAAAATAGATTTTATTTTAGTTATTATGCGTACATCTTAGTATAATTAATGATATCAAATATATTAATGGCATCAAATCAGATTTGTTATGAACTAGGAAAGAATAGAATCATAGATAGATTTTATTTTAGTTGTCATAGGTATATATGATTGAGATAATGTGAAAGGAGATTTTATTCTTTCAAACCACCTTTTTTAATTGAAGGCAACAAATTCTTTTAATTTTTGTTATATTTATAATATTTTATATATTATATCAACTTAAAATATATAAGTTCTTTATAATGATATATTAATTTTTAAAACAAACCAATATTTATAATGATATTGTGATTTTATTTTTTAAATATTATACTTTATGTCTATAGGGGAGTGGTTCAAAGATAGGCGTAAAATAACTGGATTAATAAAAGATTTGGTCGAAGGGGATAGTAAGGACGTCAATGAGATGGATAAGAACAAGAATCTAAGTATTGATTACGTTAAAATTAATAGATTATGGGTTCAATGCGATAATTGCGAGAGCTTTCTCTATATCAGATTAATATTGTGTATTAATATGTATACTAAGGTGCAAGGTTTGGGTACTCAAAGGAGTTGTCAATAGATCTCAAAATAACTTTATTTAGTATCTAATTTTCATTTATTTAATTACAATAACTATTCTTATTGTTGTTGGGGAATTGTATTGATGCTTATACTTGTTCACTCTTTGAAACCTTTGAGAGATTCTATTTTTCTTTGTCTCTCTTCTAAAATATAATAAGAGAATAACAATTTCATTGGCATACATATGTGGGTTTAATAGTTAAGAACAAGTGTGTCTTCCTAAGAGGTCATAGGTTCAATTTTGGAGTGGAGTAGGATATGTACAAACCAAATTGGTGTATAGCTTGGTTTTGACGACATCATCATCATCATCATCAATCTCTCATATCATAGGTTGGATATATAGATGGATAAGAGCATATCTCTTACAAATTTTTTCATGTCTAAAATAACTTTAGTTTACATGATCATTGTAAACTGAAAAGAAGGTGAAATATATAGTGGGATTATGGATGTGAAGGTTTTCAATTACTCATTGAATTTCCAATCTTTTTCTTTTGCAATCCTTGCTTCGGGTAATCTACCTATTTCCTTTGCAATCCTTGTTTCAGGTAGTCTACCTATTTTATTAATATTATCCTTCATGAATTCTTAGGTTGAGTAGTAGCCTCCTATGCATTTTTCATTTTGGTTCATTAGTAACCTTTGTCAATTCAGCCCAACCAACTTTGAGTGACATTAAAACTATGTCATATATCAATCTTTTTGTCGAGTTGCATGGTCATTATTGGGTGTAGGGAATTTTCATTGATATTTTGAAGAGATAAACCAATCAAATCACAATACAAATATATGCCATGTGACCAGGTTATGTGTTATGTCTTTTTGGTTTAGACATAATAAGTCGCGTGATAGAGGTTTCTTTTGTTAATCGATGTTGACTATATCCTCTTTAATTGATCGGTGGTTCCCCTTTAATTTCTTGGTGGTTACCCTTCTAGATGAGGCTTTTGGTAAAGGAAATCAATTGGAAACTCTCGTAGTTGATGCAAGTTCATACTATATCTCTTAATCGCTATTCCTTAGGTATGCAATTGGCAAATGAATTTTGGGGATATCCACAAGGTGATGTGTATTATAGTTTTATTTCACTTAGTAGTTTCATTGGTTTAGCATCCTCTTTTGGTGGGAATAACATGGATTTTCCATGCTGCATGGCCACTCATAAGATATATATTCAAGACATTTTAAAGGCACTTCATCATCATGAAGACATGACCAATGATAATAGGACATATGTTTTCATATTCACTACCAAAATATACAAAAATGAACACATTTACGCTTCCGACAGTTTCTTTATAAAGGAAATATTGATATAATATAAATGAAAAATACAAATCCTAAAAGAAAAAACTTCAATGCTAAGGAATATGAAAGTTTGCAATCGAAATAAAAGGGACCACTCCACATCATCCAAACCAAACCAAGAATTTCCAAGGGATCCACCCAAAAATATTTCTAAAATATTAACACAATTCCTCCAACATGTTCCTCCTCGGAAGATATTAACACAATTCCCCCAACATATTCCTCCTCGGAAGATATTAACATAATTTACATGGTTTCCAATGGAGACCCCTCTGTCCGGTCGACCCCTTCCATTGATCCCTCTGACCCACATATTCAACCTTTTCAAATCAAAGAGGAAACCACATGTCCACAACATGGAGGCAATCCTGAAACCTTGCCTACTCATCATCATCGTCATTCTCATCGATGATACTGGGGACATCCACCCCGCAAGGGGAATCTCCCATCATCATATCATCACTTCAGTATGCCACCATGACCCACAGCCTCATGGTACACCCCCTGCCAGGAGTTGCTTAATGCCCTGTTGATCCCTCCCTGAGACAACATCTGCACCACATTGACACCTCTGAGTTAAGGGACATAATAGATTACCTCGACCCTGGGATAGGGGGCATGATCAAACACATTGAACCTCCCCCATCACATCTATCTCAGTTTTTTAATGATCCCATTGTTCAAACCAACACATATGTGATCCACAATCACAAACCCCATGCACATAACATGGGGGCAGGTCATTAACCTTGCTCACTTTTTCACATGCGTGATCTCAACCATTTTTTGAGGTCACATGTCACTTGTATATTTGATTTGATTTTATACACCTAGTATTCTTCACTTAGAGGTCATTATTTCTCCCCACCACTGCATCCTTGTCTTGGTGGGCTCACCTTTATTTGTAGACATTTTTTAACCTAGTTTTTTCCTTTGACCATTTCGGAGTCTTTATGACCTCCATTTTTTTCACCATTTGCACCGCCGGATTCATATTTCCATTCCCGTGATGATGCTTGAGATCATTTCTCACTCTCACCAAAAATTTTGGGCATAGTTTTTCCATGCCCCTTGCCACCTCGATTTGCATGCCACATCGGCTGTTGTAAGTTTATTGGCGATTTTTTCAGATTCAGTTTTCCGAACCCGTGATGATGCTTGAGATTATTTCTCGCTCTCACCCCCAAATTTTTTAGGTCTTGTTTCGCACAACCCTTGTTGCCTCAGTTTGTCTACCACATCGGCCATTCTTTGTTTTTGATGTTCTTTATATCACCGGATTCAGTTTTCTGCGCTTGTGATGATGCTTGAGATCTTTTCTCACTCTCGCTAGAAACCCTTTTTGACATTGTGTCCCCACACCTTGTTACCTTGATTTGCGGGCCACATCAACCGTTGTCAAGTTTTACAATTTTGTGCATCACAACTTATACATGAGCCATCCACTCCATCCATAGCACAATTATGGCATTGTTTTGCTATCATTCATCAACCCACAAGGAGGCCTCATCAAGTGTTCCCCCCTACCACTATTCTTGGTTCCCATACTTGTTCCTCGATCGAACACTTCCTCCTTGCCTCGCCATTACTTTTGTTCAGTATAATTTTATCCCTTTTTGGGCCGATAAATTCCTTTACGAAAAAGGAACTTAGGGAGTTTCTATTAAGCTCTTTTCTGACTCCTAAAAGAATGAAAAGATCGTCTAGCAATCTTGCTTCCTTTCATGCTTGTTAAACGTATTTGAAAGGGCATCTACCTGGTATAAGTTTAATGCTTTTCCGAACCTTGTAGACTAATTACGAAAAATGAATACTCTAGTCACATCGGCTAGAAGAGTTCTCCAGTCGCATTATTTTATGATTTTTCGGGCCTTGGAGACTCACACACAAAAAAGAACACCATCAAAGTCTACTTACCTCTTTCAGACTCTCTAAAAATGAAAGCAACTATGAGCATGAACTGTCCTGGGCTCATACAAATCCACACGACAGTAGCAACAGTGCCTCTCGGCACCACAACAGATCCTACTTAGTCACACTATCATGGCAGCTTCCCCAATTTGGTCGCCTTTGTTCAGAACATTATGCAATATGACACCTTCAGAGTTTACCAATACCATTATCAGTTTACCCCCCCAAACCTCTCCCATTTCAGTACATACCCCTGATCCCTTAAGCTATGGTCCCCAATGATAGTTTCATATGGTTCTAGATCAACCATGTCATCCTGCTCTGAACAAAGGAATTTTGAGTCCACCTACTCTATGACCCTAGTTATTTCCCATCCCCACAGTATGTCAATCCCATCATCAGTACTATCACACTTTGATTGCACACCTCGTACTCCTATCGCAGAAACATCATTGCCTTGGTAGTTGCTGGTCTCCCTCTGTCGACATCAACCAATCTATTCCAGAGGATAGACCCAGAGGTCCCTGTGCCTTGGACTCATCACCATCAATGGTGAGTGCCTACGGATCATTTTGAAAGAACCCTTAGTGCCTTTCTAAATGATTTTTTCTCACATGCTCGACGTCAACACCTTGATCACATCGTTGAGAATCATATAGGGTATTGATCCTTTTAGTCATCAGTTGAAGAACCCAGATGTCACTCGACTCTAGCACATTGTTGAGTCTACTTAAGAATACAACTAGTTACATGTTTTTAAAGATATCTGGGTTGCGCTCAGCAACAGTATTTCGAAGAACCCAAGATTTATAATCCCTTGGATATACAATTCTACCCTTCAGAAGATTGAATCACAATTATCGAGTCCCTACAGTTGTTGGATACCTTCAGATTCAGCAGTTCAATAGCCCTTCTGACACATCATTCAGAACGGTTGTTGCTCTCTTCCAGTGTATCAGTTCTTCAGATCAGTCATGGTATGACCATGATGTATGTCCCAACATTGTGTCCCCTCTGGACTATTATGATGTACACAGCAGGTTTATATGCATTATTCAGGTCCCCTTCTTCGTCCTCATTGTTATTTATGTTTTGATATGAGCATGGGAATGCCCGCCTTGTCCATTATTAGATATTATTCCTCTTTCATTTTGAGGCCATGTATTTTTTAGTTTGTGCAGTCTGCATGGGCCCGGTGTTCCAATCTCCAATCGATCTCTTCTCTCCTCCAAACCCTAGGAAAATGAAAAAAGAGCTGTGATGTCTGTCGGCCATACGATGAGCTCTTGCCCTCACACATCAGGGGGCAATCTATTAACACCCAAAAGGTGCTCACTAGCTCATTTCCCTATTCACATGACCCATTTGTCCACTTTTCCACCATTTGAGCCTCTAAAAACCCTCAGAAGGTCACCAAAAAGACCAAAGTCCATCCTTTTCCCATCAAAATACTTATTTTTCCTCAAAAAATACAAAAAACCCTCAAAAAGGGTCCAAAATTCCCAAAAATAAATTAAAAGGGAATAAAAATATAAAATACATTCAAAAAAGAAAAAAGAGGGAAAAAGAGACCTAAACCATTTTGGTCAATACCATTGGTTTCCTCAAACCACAAATGGTATTCCCCATCACCCAAAAACTATAAAAAGGTGATAGGGGATCCTCACTATTCATCCTCATTCATCCTATCCTTATCCTGCCAATTTCTTCCCTGAGATCTCAAGCCTTCATTTGAGCTTAGATCCATTCTTGGAAAGCCCTTTGGCCAATATTCCCACTTGCATTTGGAGAAGAGAAAGATAATTGGAGTTGGAGCACCTCACCATTGCAACTGCTCAAGCTTCAACATCCTCACCTTTTGAGGTAATACAAAAAACTCAATTTTTTATTTGTTTATTTCATGAATCCATCTTGTTTATTGATTATTAATCTAGAAATGCACATGTTAAACTAGATTTACTATTTACTGTTGTAGATCTATATTTTTACTTTCAATTGTTTTTACTGTTTTTTATTGAGACTGGTGCTACTAGTTAGCAGGTGCACCATTACACAAGCTTGGGAGAAATCCCAAGCAACATAGACATTGTCATCCAAAAGTAGGATGGACCAACAAGAAACTCATGAACTCACCCACAATTTGGACATACCTTGAAAAAAACACATTTTTCTTAAAATTTCTATGTTATGTAAATCAATTCTTATATTATAATATAATCTTTTATAGGATTTATACCTACATAAATATTAGAAAATCGACTATGATAGATGGCATGCAGATAGTAGACATAGTTTTAAAATTTGGTTATCATTTTTCTCGAAAGTAGAGACTATCAATTTTGTATTTTTGTGTTGGCTAGAACCCTTTGTTAGTGCAAAATATAACTCTTTTAATGAAACAAATAATTTGTTAATATAAATTTGATGTAAACATAACTAAAAATAAAAAAATAATTTCTTTATATAAAAAGGGATTCTAAATTTTAGATATAATATAAAAAACTACTGTACACACATATACAACATCTATATATGAATCTAAATTCTTTTATCTAAATACCATTTAGTATAGCATAAATATAAATATGCCAACAATAAGGAAAGTATTATTCTTAGTTTTATGTAATAAAGGCATTTTTGTTAATGATAAACAAAATTGAACTTTAAGGTATTAAGATGAATTAATATTTATATAATAAAATTATTAATTTTTAAGGGGTTTAAATAATGAATTAAATACACTATTAAATAAGGACAATATTGAAGACCATCATCATAATTTTACCATAACCATTTGTGATTTCATTAATGATTTCTTTATCATGGTATCATGTAAAAAAACAAATAGAGCGACCAACTCTTGTTATGATAAATGGTGCAATCATGTGAGAAAATACATTGCAAACACTTCTAATGAGTCCCTAAAATACAATAATTTATATTGGTGCGAATATGTAATTGGAAGGAATAAAAAAAGATACCATATAAACAAAAATAAAGAGAATCTTTTGCACCTCTATGTAATGTCCCCATCCGAATAAATACTAGAAGACAAAATTCCACCAATCTACTAGTTCCCTAGGTTGGGGTGGAAACATTTGGATTTTGAATAAGGGAGATAATAAACCCCAAATGGACATTAGCTTGACATAAATATATTAAAGGAGGGTAAATACATATTTGCAATAGGAAAATAAGGTGGAACTTGCTCATGGAGGCACATTGGTGATGTGGGACCCACACAAAGCAAGATTCCCTATGCCACATGGCATCCCATTCTCACCCATTTGAATCCAAGGTGGATTCTCATGTTCTTGGTGGATTTGTAAGGTCATTATACTTGGAATGAATCAATTACAGTCGAATTGGAGTTGAAGAGTAACTCCCATGGAAGAGGAAGAGGAATTTTAGAGATATTGAGACACTTGGGCTAGATTCCCTAGCTTCTATGACAACAATAATGAAGATGCTATGACACTTATGATAAAAATAAAACTTGATTGTTGAGATATGACCAATATGAGATGTCAAGGCTAAAAATAGCCTCCAAGACGGTGCACAAGGGAGTTAGGGAAGCCAAGAAGCCTCCTCATTCAAATTGGTGGAAGATGGAGTCTAGGAATTGTTGGACAAGTGGCACACATTGGAATCTCTTCCCAATTCGAGTTGGCATGAAGCTTTTAGAAGGAATTTGAACCATGGAAGGCTTGGGACATTTATAAAATACAAGAACAAATAAGGATATGGGATTTTGATCATTTCTCATTTTGCATATTGGAGAGTATAGCTTGTCCATGCTAGTGGAGTGTTTACTCTAAATGCTTTAGTACCAATTTTGAGGGTGCAAGATTCCCATCCTAATTGGAAATTGGAGAGGCATTTCAGAACTTTAATTTGGAGCTACAATGTATTCATTTGTTGCAGGTTGAAGCTACGGGGCTGCTTGTCATCTTCTCTTCTTCAAATTGTTTCCACACCTGTCTCACATTTCTCTTCATATTTTGGATCTTGGAGGAAGGGAACACTTGGTGAGATGATGATCTATTTTGGGGAGCTCTTATGTCCTCATTTATTTGTAATTTGATTTATTTCATATTTATTTTCTGATTAGAAGAACCTCAGGTCAAAAATCCAAGTGAAACTATGTAAAAATGCCAAACTATGTATGAATGGTGCCATTTTACCCTATATCTTGTTGTGAGAGCTTGAAGTTGCTTAGTTCCGATTTGTATCAGTCAACCTCTATGATTTTATTCATTTTCGGAGAGCCATTGATGTATTGAATAAGTCTCATGAACATTATACAAGTCATTGGAACAATTATCTCAAATTTCATAGCAAGTTGTGGAGTTTTGCTAGCATTTCCCCCTATGTGAAAGCATGTTTACAAATTTCTGATTTATGGGAGTTGAAGCAGCCTTTAGGAACTGATTAATGATTCATTTGGGATCCCATTGAAGTCCTTTAAATATTCCATGTATCTTTTCTGAACTTTTGCAGGGTCGTACTGCATTTGGGAAGCCATTTTTGTCCCCTACCCTTGGGGGTTTGAACCTCAAATTTGCTAGTAAATTTCCCTATTTTCTCCTGATTGTAAATGAATGTTTCATAAGTATTTTCAGAGTTTCCAAGAATCCATGAGCCTCATTTTTATGTATTAATACCTTTCAAACACATTCAGACCCAATTTGGAACCATTTGGAGCCATTTGGAAGCATTTGAGTCATTACTAGTCCAAGGGTCGAATTGGCCAAAAATTGTAAATTTTCCTACTTTTTACAAATTCATTAAAAGGGAAACTACAAGTGGTATCATAGCATGGTCATTGAACATGATGTCGATGACCATTCATGAGGACAAGAAGTCAAATAAATCAGCCCCCACCCTTAGAAACTGAAACTGAATGTACTTTTGGTGAAAGGGAAGAACAAGGATAAGAAGTGCATGGTTTGGTAACCATGACTAAGGATGAGAAAGGAACCTTAGAGACAGAGGAGAACGGGAATCTTAGGAAATTCATGAAACCATTCTTTGAGGACATGACAAAGCAGATAATGCAAGGGTTCAAATTGTTGGCTAGTCAAATTGGAAGCAAATTGTCGTTAGGAGGCAACAATAATTCTCCTTTCAAGGAAAATAAGGTAGTGGATGAAAGTATTTTCTCAAAGAAAGGGCCTCATAATTGACCTCATGAATTTTAGATCTCAACAAGATCTATTACACCTAAATTTCTTGATTCCAAACAATATACTAACACCCAATATAGCATGAATGAAGTTGTAGCAGAATGGCAGCAGTTGAGTGAAGATTTTAGAAGGACCCTACTATTTGATCAATTATTTACTCTCAAACAAGCTCAAAATGAGGGGATGTAATAGGAATCCCTTTCAAAATAAATAATTGAATTATGCCATATGTAAATTACCCTTCCTACCTTTGATGGCTGATTTCAATGTTTTGCAAATACTTGGATACAAAAACTAGATGTGTATTTTCAGCTAAATCCAATGGTTGAAGAGGATGCTCTAAAAATGGCTATTTTGCATTTTTAGGGAGAGGCCAATAATTAGTGGATCCATTGAATTAAAACATTGGGACATGATCAAGTTACAACATATGAAGAATTTGTTAATAGGGTATTGGAAATATTTGAGAAAAAAGACCCAGAAATTCCTTTCAAGGAACTAGCACAGTTGAAGCAAATTGGAACCCCTGATGAGTACATGTTGGAATTACAAAAGCTATCAGTTAAGGTGGCTGATATATCTATGGTCATATTAGTATTTCTCTTTACTGAAGGTTTTGCTAAACCTTTGAAGGGTTTGGTTAACGCCCAAAAACCTACTTCATTGAAAGATGCCATGAACTTGGCAAGAGATCTGCAAAATGTGCTACCCAAGACAAAGTATCATCCCAAGCCCAACTTTCCTTCCAAGTTCATATTTGAAAAGAATCCATGGAAAAAGTATGCATTTGGAAATGGTAAGAAAGAGAGACCAAGAAATGAAGAACTTAGAAGAAAGAAACTATGTTACACGTGTTTTCAACCACGGGTACTAGGGCATAAATGTGATAAGGGGAAAGCACAATTCATTGAACTATTTTATGATGATGATGAGTGTGAAGGGGGTATGGAGGAAGAAGAACATATTTAATCCCAAGAAGAGGAACATGACATAGAAGAAGAAGATCATCCATCACTTAACAAAGCGAGAATGGTAGTACTTTTAGGAGTGCCTCATTTTCACACCATTCAATGCAAAGGAGTGGTACTAGGGCAAAGGGTTTCGGTCTTGGTATATGGAGAAGAAACTCATAACTTCATTGATGTATCCATGGTGGAGAGGAGAAATTTACCTACTGAACCATTTGATGGGTTCACAATCATCATTCTAGGTCACAATACTATGGAGTGCAAAACATTGATTCCAAAGCTACAACTCACCATAGGTAATTACACATTTTTTGATATCTTTTATGTGGTTGATGTTGCTGATACTAATGTGGTATTGGGAGTGCAATGGTTATATTCTATAAGGGAACATACAATGAACTATCAAATACCTGAAATGAAATTCAAATATTCGGAAGGAAAACAAAGGGTAGTGAGAGGAATGCGCACCTATCTGAATCAAGTGGTGTATTCCCACAATATGAGTTCCATATTGAGGCATGTGGATATTGAATGGGATGTTGAATGTTTCATCAATTCCCCCAAGCCAAACATAAATATTGCAGAACATCCAAGGGAGATAAAGAAACTACTACATAAATATGAAAGGGTTTTTGGAGACCTTCCTCCTGGAGGGCCACCTGACAAATGAGTTGAGCACACCATTGTTTTGGAGGTGGGTACTTCACCTATACAAATACCACCATATAGACACCCAAAAAGGTTCAAAATGAGATTGAGAATGCTATTCCATACCTCTTGGAATTGGGACTCATTAGACCAAGCTCTAGTCCCTATGCTTCTTCAGTTGTTTTGGTGAATAAAAAGGATGGAACCTTGAGGATGTGCATTGATTTTAGAGCTCTAAACAAGAAGGAAATTAAGAATAAATATCCCATCCCTAGAATAGATGAGCTCATGGATGAGTTATTTGGAGCAAAATTATTCTCCAAAATTGATCTTAGATCAGGTTACCATTATATTCAATTGAAGGAGGAGGATGTGGAGAAAACTGCTTTTAGATGTCACTATGGCCATTTCGCATTTCTTGTCATGCCTTTTGGTTTGACCAATGCTTCAACCACATTCCAATCATGCATGAACACAATATTTTGCAAGTAGCTCCATAACTTTGTTTTTGTTTTCTTTGATGATATTTTGATTTATAGTAAGACATGGGAGGAACAGTTGCACCATTTAGAAGTTGTATTGAAAATCTTCCATGAATAATCTTTGTTTGCTAAGTTGTCCAAGTGTGAATTTGGGTTGAAAGAAGTTTTGTATCTTGGGCATATATTTGGGAAAGATAGAGTAAAGGTGCACATGGAGAAAATAAAGGCTATTCTTGAAGGGCCATCACCCAAAAAATCACAGAATTGATAGGCTTCATTCGAATATGCACTTACTATATGAAGTTTGTGAAGGGGTTTTCCAAATCAACTGCTCCACTTACTGATTTGACCAAGAAGGATGCTTTCGAATGGGATGAAGAAGATGAAAAATATTTCCAAATAATGAAAGAGGTAATGAGTAGTTTTCCAGGACTTGCATTACTAGATTTTTCTAAACCTTTTGTTTTGGAATGTGATGCATGAGGAGAAGGAATAGGGGCAATCCTAAAGCAAAATCAACACCCCATAGCTTTTGAGAGCAGAAAGTTGCAGCCACATGAGAAGCTCTACTCCATATATGAAAAAGAAAGGTTAGCCATCATGCACTCCTTTGCCAAGTTTAGACAATATCTGGTGGGGAGCAAGTTTGTGGTAAAAAAAATGATCATAACAGTTTAAAGGATTTTCTCACACAGAAGGATCTCAATGAAAGGAAACAAAAGTGGGTAACAAAGGTCCAATAATAATGTAGAAGATGCATTATCTAGGAGACCTTCATTTTCCCTTATGGGCATTTCGAAATATTGGAAATATAAGCTAATAGTTAAGTATGCCAAAGATAAGGTTTGTGAGTGCTATGTTAGATGGGGTCAAAAGGGATGATAGGTTGTAATACCCCTATTTTGACCCCTGTGATTATTGGATTGATGTGAATATTGTATACATGTTATGTATGTGTTTTTCCCTCATGGGATCTCAAGGCCATGGCCTCACTAGTGGATGTTATGGTTTTATTTCACATGAAAATATTTGATAGTTAATGAACCATGAGCTATTAAGCCATGGAGCATTGTAAATGATGTAATTATTATTATTGCAATAAAATACCCAAGGGACTGGCTATGGAGGAAACGTAAGAGAAGGGGCTGTGTTTATCCACTAGGGAGTGGTGAGGGGGTTGTGGGATGGGAACGCATGTTGACACTTGTCCATTCATGAAACCATCTGACCTCCCATACAACCATTAATGCAATTGTAAGAGAGTGGTAGAGAAAATCAGCTAATGAAGTCGATGGAGTATGGACAAACTTGTAGACCCATATGGCAGGGGACAACCTGTGTTTGTGTTCCCTATAAGCCACTCCATGCCTGAGGAATCCGCGCAACCTGTTTGCTCTCCCGTGGTTTGGGAAGAGAGGATTGATTCATTCATTATTCATCCAGTATTCATGCAACCTTGATTCACAGATCCATCATCATCCACCAGTGTGGGAAAATCCATTCATGAAGCGAAGAGGAAGGGGAATGTGATTCCCTGTGTAAGTTGGGAAAATATAGAGTGGTATGTTGTGGGACAGATATTAGTTCACAGCCGAGTTAGTAACTTGTTGGTTTAGCAGAAGTGGAAGGGAAATTTTTGGGGTTGGATCTGCTTGATAAACCCAGTTAAGAATGTAGTCTCATAGAACTGGTGGATGGACCTTTCTATGCCCATCTTGAATAGCACTGGAGGGAAGGGGTCTCAACGGACTGAGAAATAGAGAAGAGGACCTTCCTTTTGTTGGGTGTGCTAGGTAATGTGGGTGCCATGTTGTCGAGTGTTGAGATGTCTACAGCTCTGTTAATGAGCTCACTGGCTTAGCACCATCCTCCCTATTGCTTGAATGCTTGATAAACCTAGTGAAGGTTGTAATCTAGTGATAACAGTGGTTGGACATTTATATGTCCACCCTAAATAGCACTAGAGGGAAGGGGTCTCGAGGGACTAAGCAACAAAGAAGAGGACCTTCCTTGTATTGGGTGAGGTAGGTATTGTGGGTGCCATGCTAGCTGATTAGTCTGAGAATATTGCAGTTCTGTAGTGAACTCACTAGCTTAGCATTGTCCCACTATCCCCTAATTGCTTGATAAACCCAATCGTGCATTGGATTAGCAGTGGGATGTGCCCTTGACTGTGCAAGTAACGTGATTGTTCCCTCGATTGCTTGATAAACCCAATAGAGTATGAGCTTAGCATTGGCATGAGACTTTTACTATGAGAGACAACCATCAACATCCTTAGTGGATACATGGACCAGCTCGGGGGTGGTTTATCAGCTAGAAGAGTACAGGCTAGACAGAGACCTATGGTTGGGTGGAAGGTTTTCCTCACGTAGCCAGTTTCATGGGGTAGCTTCAGTCTCAAGATAAGTGTTTTATGGTCTTAATGTCATTGATGCATGTATTATATCCATTTGATATATGATGTTGATTGAATGGTTGTATGAATGGAATCAATAGATAGCTATGTGTGAGCTTGTAAACATAATTGATTGCCCGTTGAATACTCCATTATTACATGAATGTTATGCATGACTAACCTTGCAGGTTGTGATATGTTAACTAGTTCAATTTATTACCCATCTTATTACGTGTTGAGTTAATCTTCAAGAGGATGGGCTTTAGCCTCATCTAGACCTGAGAGGAAAGTGATAACCCCTTCATGACTGTTATAATTCCTCTGTGAGAGAGAGGGACGTGGAAAAGTCATGGGAGAAGACAGATAGAGTTTTATGAAGTTCTAAGGCATAAGAAAGTGAAGTTATGATTGAATATTTAGATGAGATAATGACAAGTCTATAATCCTCAGATGGATGTGAGAGTTATACCAGTGGAAATATATCTCCAAGAAATTTCAAACGGTACTAGACTTGCCTCATTTGACTCAAGGACGAGGGAGAAACAAGTCTGGGAAGTTTGTAGATGTAGAGAAGGAGGTTCTGCATTTCCGCATCTGCAATGCAGATTGCGGATTGCAGAAAGGAAAGTTTTTCGGAAATTCATGTTTGGACTTCCACAATTCTGACTTTCGCAATGCGGATTGTGGATTGCGGAAAGGAAATTTTTTCGGAAAGTCATGTTTGGACTTTCACAATTCCGACTTCTACAATGTGGATTGCGGATTGCAGAAAGATTAGTCTTCTAGTAAATTGAAGTTGGAATTCCGCAACTTCGACTTCCACAAATGTGGATTGTGGATTGTAGAAAGGCAATTGATGGAATGATTATACTTCATCTATCCGAGTTCTGCAATGGGGATTGTGGATTGCGGAAAAGTGTTGGAGAGATAATTTAGGCGATCCATTTTTCGAATCCCGCAATGCGGATTGAGGATTGCGGAAATGTGGATTACGGATTGCGGATTGCGGATCCAAGACAACTTGTGGATTGTGGATCCAAGAGAGTTGCAGATTGCGGATTGCAGATCCGAGGCAACTTGCAGGTTATGGATTGCGGATCTGGTGATGCAATTGCAGAAAGGCGTGAATGGAAGAATTTTGAAAAAAAAAATTTATCAAGGTCTTCAATGACCTTAGAAGGTCATGGGGATGCCATAGAGTGGTATTAGAGCTTTGGTTACAGCACTGGAGCTATTGGGTCGATCCATGAAGAGATTTATATACAAGGAATGCGTCCATGATGCAGGTTTTGGATGAATGTGTATTAATTGATTGTCCCGATGAATTCCAGATTTGAATGGATGTATAAGATTTATTGTATGCTTGTAATGTCTAATAGATGCTTCTGTTATGCACAGTGGCAGTAACAACAACAGTAAGTTGAGTTGTCCAGAAAGGCCACGTATAGATAAGTAAAGATGGTGACTTTCGATGATGTCGAGGACCCTTACGAACATCCTTATGAATAGGAGGAATATGTTCTAGGTGAAAATGTTCAGGAAGCACATACAAGTGCAGAGTTTG
Source organism: Larix kaempferi (assembly GCA_027924585.1). Taxonomy (NCBI): domain Eukaryota; kingdom Viridiplantae; phylum Streptophyta; class Pinopsida; order Pinales; family Pinaceae; genus Larix; species Larix kaempferi. Next base: position 7,531,168 of record BSBM01000882.1, on the reverse strand, counting down.
ATGGAAGGAGGGCATGAGCAATGCCCCCAAACTTGGTCGAGACCATGGTAAGATTTAACGAACGGTTGATGAAGGCGCAAGAAGAGCAACATCAACTTAATGCATCTATCATGTGGAGCCTCACAGACCTGCAGCATAAAGTAAATGGTGGGTCTAATCCGAGCAACGAAGGCCAAGAAGAAATGAAGGCATAAAGTCAGTATAGGGGTCATTCTAGGAGAAGTACTCTAAGACCTAGAAGGAATCCTATGGGAAGAAAACTATAACATCCCATAAATTTACAAAAATTTAAAAATTTTTAAAGTAGCAATAAATACTGAAATTGCTAATGTGAAAAATAAAATAATGGTTAAATATTTTAACTACAATAATTATTGATAAGGACACATCGTAATTCTTAAAAAAAATTACGATAGTAGTCTTATTTGCAAATGCGAAAATAAAAAGGATACTAAACTTTTAACTAATGACAATTTATGATAATGATAAATTACACAATACAACACCAAAATACATCCTTTGTTTCTACTTGTATTTAAATGAAATCTACATGCCGTAATTAAGTTCATCTTGTGATATAATTTCTTGATAAGGTACTGGCAGTTTGCTTTTGAATGATGACAAAGGGGTCCTACGAAGTACCCTGAGGCTTACTTAGCTATGTTTAGCTAAAGCATTTGAACATTTTTCAATGTGCAGAAATGCAAGTAAGAATATTACGACAATCCAAGTGTTAAGAGTAAATATGTTTTTCAATTTTTCGTCAATGTATTGTGCAAATTCTAAGTGCTTCCTTGAAAGAAAGTTATTAAAGGTATGGATCTTTGTTCTACTTCTCAATTATGTGCTAGGCTACAAGCTTATCAGTGCTAGATTCCAATGTACACATGGATTCACTTGAAGTCATCGAAAGTAACTATAGTAGCTCCTATAATTCTCCATTTATAATATGCATATAAAATTATTATAGCATCATCTTTTATGATATTATAATCATAGTTCTATTGTGAATATAATATTTATGCATTATAATATGATGTGCAACTTTGTAAAAGGGTAAAGTAATATAACAATATTACAATGTACAAAAAATAAAGCATCCTAAACTATTACACAAAGTATCAAACCTTTATGTGAAATGCGACCCTAGTTAAATGACAATGCTACAACATATATGTAACCGAACATTCAAAAGACTAACACTACGGATATGAAATGAACTATAAAAATATAACCCTAAGTCCTTCTATTGATATCTGATAATGATCGCGCATTGAATGCTTACTGGACTGGCAGGTTTTCGTAATAAGTATGGCATTAAAGTCACATGTCTTCAATGTTGAGTAGACTTCCTAGCTGGTGCCATTGTGGCTGTGGTGCACGATAGTAGTGATCCCAAATGCTACCCAAGTGTTGATCTGTACACTAAAACGAACCTTGGTTGACAGAGTTAGATGATGTGATAGTTGTGATAATTAATAGGATATTAATGCAGTTGGTACCCAAACTTCGACGTGCTGGGTTGGCTTCATCTCCATCATTGATCTCAGATGCCTTGGGATTTGGAATTGCAAAACCCTAGACTTGGTTATGAATTGTGCTGAAGTGGTTTTTGTGGCTTTCATTTCACTTGTATTGTGGTAAGGGTGAGAGGCCTACAGCCGGCTACCATGTAGGGTTTCAGTAGTTGTTTCTCGGAGGGCTCCTTCCCCAAGTTCGACCATTGGAACTGTTGAACAACTTTAAAATTGCAAGTGTTTGTTTAATTGAAGAGCCGAGCCAACAGTTATCCCTCTATAATGATTTTAGGGAGTTGTCTCTGGGTTTTGTGATTAGTTTTTTTTTGAGAGTGGATTTTTAACAAAAGATCGATTTAGAAGAAATGGTAATTGATTCTCAGGGTCTAAAACGTCTCTTCAATGTGTTTGCTAGATGGATTTTTCGTTAACTATTACCGGCGTCTTAACCTTGGAATGATAATTGTACAGGTAATGTTTGAAAGAATTAGTAATGTTGTTATCTATTGTTTTAATATTAATAACTCTACATTCCTCGTTTAACCTCAGAAGGGTTTTTGTGGTAGGTCTTTCATTTCGACAAAGGTTTTCAGGGTTCGAGAACTGGTGAAAGAAAGCTTGCTTGACCACCGGTAAGCCTCAATTGTTCTCCTAACCCGGTGTGGTTGATACTTGATGTTTGGAATTAAGATGGAAATGGTTCCTGACAAGTTTTGGCCAGTGATAAGTTTTGGAAGCCTCACGTTGTGTCTAAAGAGGATGAAATCCTCGGCTCGTTTTGATACTCTACCTTACAGGGTTTAGCTGTAAATTTTGATTGAAATGTGACTTGTTTTAAGATGTAAGTAGTAAAGGGATGAACCCTCATCATTTTGAATGGAAAAATAGTAATAAAACTTCAAATAGTTTCTGTGCACTATATATGTTTCACTTCGTCGATGCTTGAGTAATTAATGTAGTGTTTTGGTGAAAGTTGAGGACCATGGCCTGACTCATTTTCTGAGAAAAAGAGGTTCTGTGCTACGATGCTTATACTTATCTTTTCAATGTTAAAATGGAACTTAGTTTGTAAAGCATAGCTTAAGATAGTTGAGCGGTTTCTATGTTTGTAAAGATTGATACTCTAACTAGAAAATACAATGTTGATTTAAGCCGAGAGCCGAGGGTTAACTTAATTCTCAAAATGAGAAACCCTGTATTTGAAACGTTTATGTTGAAAATGAAATAGTGATAACACTCAGATTTGAAAAGAACCTTAACTTGAAAGATCATTACAATAGAAGAAAGATAGTAATACTATTGTCTGGATTTTTTTTGCATAGTTAGCTATCGTAATGTAATAGTGTAAGAAAATAGTAATATGTTTAGTTTTCGAAATTGATATCACAGCTATTTCTAAAAGAATACTTCAGTAAAGAAAAGAAATAGAACATTGTTAAAATATTTGTTATGTCCTCGAAGATAAAGACCTAAGATATTTTATTTCTGTAAAGAGTGGAACATAACAAGCTAGCCTGCAAGATAATGAAAATGCATAGCTGCTTATAATTCTTGAATATCGCTGAAGGAATAAGATGAACTTATAATACTTTAATGTGCTTGAATGAAACGATAGTAAAATGCATGAATATTTGAAATGCAGTAATGATTCAGAATGTAAACCCTAGTTTTATTTATATAGAAAGGTAATATTAATTTCTGGTAGAATGTGAAAGATAACAACATTAATTTGTATTACAGAATTAAACTGATAGGGAAAATTTAAAATGCACAGCAACATTATTCTAATCATTCATCTAATAATCTATCTATCAAATCTTCTATCTTAATTTTTCCTTCTTTGTGCTCGAGTACAATGCAGAAAGTTCGCATGGGGAAAAATACAGAAAATATTTATTTATCAATCATCTCATTGCTTAATATTCCTTAAACAAAATCATCTCTAGATCAGAATTTGAAAACAATTGCTTCTATATGTACTTATCTGTAAATACTAAACCTACAATGCAGAAAATCATTTAACTGTAAACAATAAGACAGAACAGTAAAACCTGATTGACCGTAGGAAAAACAAACAACCCAAGGAGCCTGTTGTTCGGGTACACAGGGTACTACCAAAGGACCGAACACCAAGAGCAACCACTTCACACAAACAGATCACAGATCAACACACCGATGTTTTGACGTGGTTTAAACCCTCTTGAGGGAAACACTCCACGGCCCCGGCCAAATAGCTTCTACGGGACAATTTATTATGCAAAGAAAGAAAGTTACAAATGAGCTTCTCATAATCGATCAACTAAACAATGACCCTCCATGCTCTTTAAATAGAGATCATGGACCAATTGGGTGTTAAGCCACGGATCAAGGTTAGGTTTGATCTAAGAGAAGTTGAGCCGTCGGATCACTCTATGTCGGAAACATATCGTGACCGTCGGATTAAGTATTTACAAATGCATACTAATGCATACTAAAGAAAAACACTATCCCTAACGGATATATTACACAAGTTGATCTTAACTAACTCCTAAGTGTCTAAATATCCTAACATCCCCCCTTAAGAACAACTTGGGATAGGATTGAAGGATTTACAAAAGTGACACTATTAGGAGAAGGAAGGAGGCATTAGAGCCTATCCCCCCTTAATGACAAGTTCCTGAACTCCTAACATAGATCGAAGTTTAGAAAACTTCGCTTCGGTAAGAGACTTGGTGAAGATGTCTGCAACTTGATCATCTGTAGGGCAAAAGAGCACTTCAAGAACACGATCATGAACAAGATTTCTGATGAAGTGCATGTGTAGCTCAATTTGTTTGCTACGTTGATGTAGAACTGGATCTTTGGCAAGCTTGATGGCACTTTGATTGTCGCACCAAAGTGGAGTAGGCTGCTGCTGCTCGAATCCAAACTCTGAAAGGATCTGTCGAAGCCATAAAGCTTCCTGACTGGCATTAACTGCTGCTCGATATTCTGCCTCTGCTGAAGAAAGAGCAAGAGCTTGTTGTTTCTTACAAGCCCAAGTAATAGGTCTAGATCCCAGACTGAAAACATAACCTGCAGTAGACTTTCGATCATCAGGATCGCCGGCCCAATCTGAATCAGTGAAGCCAACCAACAAAGGTTTCCCCCCTGTACTGTAATGAATCCCAAACTGAAATGTACCTCGAATATATCGAAGTATTCTTTTAGCTGCTTTCCAGTGACTTTCATGAGGTGTCTGCATATAACGGGCAACTCTACCAACGGCAAAGGAAAGGTCAGGACGGGAATGAGTCAAGTATAAGAGACAACCAACAAGCTGACGATACAAGGTGGCATCTACTTCAGGTGAAGTACAAGTGGCAGAAAGTTTGACTCCAGACTGGAAGGGAGAAGGGGCTGGTTTACAATCTTCCATGTGAAAGCGACGAAGAAGGTCACAAGCATACTTAGACTGAGAAAGAAAGATTCATTCTTTGGTTTGCAGAACTTGGAGACCAAGAAAATAATGCAAATGTCCTAAGTCTGACATTTCAAAAGTTTGTTTAAGACTGGATTTCACATGGGTTATAAGCTTAGGGTCACTACCAGTAAGAATAAGGTCATCAACATATAGAACAAGTATGATGAGATGGTTTCCTACTTTCTTGGTATAGACATTGGGGTCAGAATGGCATCTAGAAAAACCAGTGTCAAGGAGAAAGCTATCCATTTTGGCATACCAAGCTCTAGGAGCTTGCTTAAGGCCATATAAGGATTTCTTAAGGCGACAGACAAGGCTAGAGTTATTCTGAACATAGCCAGGAGGTTGTTCCATGTAAATTTCCTCCTGTAAATCACCATGTAAGAAGGCAGACTTGACATCCATTTGATGGACTTCCCAGTTGTGTAAGGCTGCAAGGGAAAGAACAAAGCGGATGGAATTCATTTTGGCGACGGGAGCAAAGGTTTCATTGTAGTCAATCCCTTCAACTTGGGAAAAACCTTTGGCAACTAACCTTGCCTTAAGTCTTTCAACACTTCCATCTGATGCATACTTAGTTCTGTCGACCCATTTACATCTGACAAGTTTTCTTCCTTTTGGAAGAGGTACAAGATCCCAAGTATCGTTCGCCATTAAGGAACGATATTCTTCATCCATGGCTGCATCCCAATCTGGATTCCCTGAAGCTTCTGCAAAAGTTTCTGGATCATGATTCTCGGAAACTTGAGCCAAAAGAGAAGAGGCTCGCTGAAACTGAGAACGTGTTCGACGTTGATCTCTAGGATCACCGGCAAGATCACCAGCTGCTTCACATGTTGAACGGACCCATCGAGGAAGCACTTGTGCTGGTGCAACTGGAGGAACATGAGCAGGCGGAGGTGGATTTTCATCCTCACTTTCATCATCAGAAACTGGAGTTGGAAACCTGTCAAGGAAGTTGGAAGAAGAAGAAGAAGGCACAAACGCCGAATCAGGCTCGCAGGCCAAAGATGGCACACTCGCCGAGTTAGGCTCGCAGGCCAAGATATTTTCATCAAATTTAACATCTCTTCTAATGATTATAGCATGAGAAGGTGGTTGAAGAAGTCTATAACCTTTTACATCTTCAGAATATCCAACAAATATGCACTTTTCACTTTTAGGTTGCAATGCTTTTCGTTTTTCATCCGGAATGTGAGCCCATGCTTCACTACCAAACACACGAAAGTGACTTACATCAGGTTTAATTTTACTCCATGCTTCTTCCGGTGTTATACCTTGTAATGCTTTTGTGGGGGTGCGATTAACTATGTAATTTGCACAATTAATGGCTTCAGCCCAAAATTGAAGACTTAGTCCCTTAGATTGGATCATACAATTAGCCATTTCTTTTAAAGTGCGGTTCTTCCGCTCAGCTACACCATTTTGTTGTGGTGTATATGGAACAGTGTGCTGTTGTTGGATGCCTTGTTCAGTGCAGAAAGTAGTGAACTGTTTGTTAACATATTCTCCTCCATTGTCAGATCTTAACTTAATAATTTGATGACCAGATTGTTTTTCAATAAGGGCCTTATAGGCCAAGAACATGTTAAATACTTCGCTCTTAAGTTTTAGGAAATAAACCCAAGTGCGTCTGGTGTAATCATCAATGAAAGTTAAGAAATATTTGAAACCAGAAAAGGAAGCAGATGGAAGAGGACCACACAAGTCACTATGCACAAGCTCCAAGGGAACCGAGGCGTGCCAAGAGGCACGTTTGTCAAAACTGTCCCGATGATGTTTTCCGAGTACACAACCGGAGCAAACACCATCTCTGCAAGATACCATCGGAAGACCTGTCACCATATTTTCTTTACATAGTTGTTGCAATGAGCGATAATTTAAGTGACCAAATCGCTCATGCCAAAGTTTGCTCAAGTTATCACTATGAGCAACAAAAACTGAAGGGAAAGGTGATGACCCAAAGTTGTTAAACTTGTACAACCTGGTAATATCATCAACAATTCCGGTAGCTAGAACCTGTTGAGGATCTTTAAAATCCTTGATTACAACTTGGTGAGGTGTAAAGGTCACAGTTTTACCTTCACCAGAATGAGTGATCTGATAGACTGATAACAAATTGCAGGAAATTCTTGGAACACATAGTACATCACTAAAATGACCATTATCTACTGGAACTGTTCCAGCTCCTACAACACTTAGAGATCTATCATCACCAACAAATATTTGTTTGGTGTTACATTCATGCATAGTAGAAAAGATGGCTTGATCCTTAGCCATATGATAAGATGCTCCAGAATCAATGAGCCATTCATTTGAAGTAGAAGAAGAAGATGCATTATAAGAATAACCAGAAGCACAAAGTGCATGTCCATGAGAGGTAGATTCTGATGGTGAATCTAGGCTGATGTGGTGCTTCTTCATTGCTGCTTCCAAGGCTGCCATCTTCTTGAAACACTTTGATTCATCATGATTATCTTTCCCGCAATAGTTGCAATGCCGCTCAGTCTTCTTGCCTTTTGGCTTGGATCCTTTGTCATTTTTTAAAGAAGGAGCTGACTGAGAGGGTTTTGGACCCTTGTTTGACTTATTATTGCGAAAATTTTGTTTCTTGGGAGGCTTGGACTTTTCTTTCTGTTGGGACAATAAGGCTTTCCCAGATGTATCTGCATTGTTGATTATTCCAAGATGAATGAGTTTATCTTGTTCGCTAATCAAGGAATCACAAAAGGATTCAAGACTAGGCTCTTGATAGCTAGCTGCATTCAATGACGCTTTCATGGAGTAAAATGTAGATACAAAAACAGAATATGCAGGTCCAAGTTTGGAAAGAATATGATAAATGCATTGTTTGTCTTCCCTCTCAATCTTACATTCTGCACATAAGAGCTTGAGAGTTTTGTACTTAGATAAATAATCTTGAATGCATGAAAAGTCACTTGGATTTAAAGAAATCAACTCATTTTCGAGTTGGTGACCTCGAATTTCATTGTGTTTACCAAACACAGTTTCCAACTTGTCCCAAGCAGCATTAGGTTCATCAATTCCAGATATGTGGAATCGCAAATCAGTAGAGATTGACATCCCAATCAATCCACGAGCTTCATCACATCTATTTGCCCATTTTATTTTCTTATCATCATCAGTGGGTTCTTTTTCTTTCCCTGTTGTAATTCTGAAAAGTCCCCTACTTCGTAGAACATCCTCCATACGAGATTTCCATGAGAAATAGTTGGAACTGTTAAGTAGAATATCACAAAGGGCGGCCATATTTATAAATTAATGGCTGTAAAAGCAGAAACCAATAGTCTGGATGTGAAGAGCTCGAAAAATTAGGCGGTTTAAAAAAAAACGGCTCTGAAAACGGACTCTGTATGATGAAGTTATGCTTGAACAAAGAAACTGTTGAAGATGTCCCCAATAGTGACGTGGCAGCTAGAGAATGTCCAGCAAAAAAAAAGAACCCCCCTCTTCCCAAGATGAACCTTTTGACAATCACTTTACAAAAAAGTTGCTTTTAAGTGAATCACTTTTGTAAAATAAGTGATTTCACTTTTACAATGATATTACTTTTAAATAGTGCAACAATAAATAAAAAGCTTAAGTGACTCACTTGTATTTTTATTTTTTATTATTTAAGTGAGATGCACTTTTTACAATAAAGTAACTTCAAAATAAAAATTGCATGCACTTTTCTTTTTAAAAGTAACTTCCTAAGACTTGAACTCAAGACCTATTAAGGAATAAAGCAACTTTGGACCAAGTGAGCTAGTTTAAAAGGTATGTAAAATATGGAAATGAGGAAGGGGGCCTTTTTTTTTTTTTTTTTTTTTTTTTTTTTTTTTTTTTTTTTTTTTTTTTTTTTTTTTTTTTTTTTTTTTTTTTTTTTTTTTTTTTTTTTTTTTTTTTTGCTCGGTTTGCGTGCTTGCCCTTTTTCCTGCAAAACAAACCACAAAACGAAACAAAAAAAAGTTTTCCACACTTGTGGAGTTAGATCTTGTTAGCTTGCCCGGAAAGTCTACGTTTTCTCTCTGTTTCTGATTTGCCGAGATCGCGCAAAGTGCACGGCAAACAGCATACGCAGCCGAGAAAAACCCTTTCCCTTTCTGTTTCTGATTTGCCGAGATCGCTCAAGGTGCACGGCAAAGAGCATACGCAGACGGGAAAGCAACAATCCGAAACCAAAAAAAAATCTAACAGTAACAAAAAATAAAATATGAGATTTTTTCTTTTCAAAAAACGAAATAAAAAAATGCGTCACTGTAACATTATACCTTCAGATCTGATGAAAAACGCGTTTCTGGAGCAACCGGGAACCGTTTTCGATCAAACGAAAACTATTTCCCAATGGAAACGACGCTCCGGACGCAATGGAACACCTCCCACAGCCTAGAAATGCACAGAAATACCAGAACTAGAAACCCTTATGAGTTTCGGCAACAGCAGTTCAAGATCTAGATCATAACCGGAAGCGGCACTTCATAAAAGCTCTGATACCATGTTCGGGTACATAGGGTACTACCAAAGGACCGAACACCAAGAGCAACCACTTCACACAAACAGATCACAGATCAACACACCGATGTTTTGACGTGGTTTAAACCCTCTTGAGGGAAACACTCCACGGCCCCGGCCAAATAGCTTCTACGGGACAATTTATTATGCAAAGAAAGAAAGTTACAAATGAGCTTCTCATAATCGATCAACTAAACAATGACCCTCCATGCTCTTTAAATAGAGATCATGGACCAATTGGGTGTTAAGCCACGGATCAAGGTTAGGTTTGATCTAAGAGAAGTTGAGCCGTCGGATCACTCTATGTCGGAAACATATCGTGACCGTCGGATTAAGTATTTACAAATGCATACTAATGCATACTAAAGAAATACACTATCCCTAACGGATATATTACACAAGTTGATCTTAACTAACTCCTAAGTGTCTAAATATCCTAACACCTGTTCCACCCAACCTATTCCTGAAGACAGCCAAATTACTTTCCTTAGGACCCCTGAGCTTATTCACTGAACCACTAGGAAGAAGAATATATAGAATTTTTAGGTCAATCCACTTGTAACAGCAAAGTAGTTCATCCGGTCATATAGACTTAGCAGTCAAAGAGACCTGCACTAGCACCTCTAGTTCTCTTCTCAGAATATTTCAGCAGCCTCACAATGCACTTCCACTTAGCCTCCCTATTCGAATCTCTCAGTGATCACTTGATACACTTGAGGAATTATTTCTACAGAAAATAATGTGGAGCTGCCTGCTCAATTCGAATTGCCTTATCTAGGCTGCCTAGGCCTTTTAGTGTTTGACCTTGTCATTAATGAGCCATCATCTCTCTTCCACCCACCTGGCTGATAATGCCACAAATTTAGGGGTAGTTGTCCCATAACCAACAGCTAATGGTGGAGTGCAAATGCTGACATCTATCCCATGCCTTCTAATAGCTTCCATTCCTCCTAGTGGGTCAATGAGCACTCATTTAACAGTTCCCTTGGGTGTTTGTCTCCTATTTTAATTTATTAAATAATAATAATCAGTAATTACAATCATCTTTGACCAATATTTGGTCATAATTACAAAACTTTGTAATTATAATTTAATATAATGTTTTTGCAATAAAAATAAATAGTCTCCAAATTTGGGTAGGTGACATACACCCCCCCTTAAGTCTCAACATCGTCCTCGATGTTGTTTTTCACTCTCTGATTGTTCCTGAAACAGATTTGGGTATGCTGCCCACATATTACTCTCCAACTCCTAGGTTGCCTCTTCTGGGATAAGGTGCTTCCATTGCACCTTTACCTGCCCAACAGTGCGATTTCGGAGTAGAGTTTCCCTCCTTTCGAGGATACAGTCTAGTTCCACCTGAAAATCGCCGTCTTGTTCCACCTGTACATCATTCCAATTTATAACATGAGTAGCATCATGTACATATTTCTTTAAAACTGAGATATCAAAAACATTATATATTTTTAGATTAGGTGGCAAAGCTAGTTGATATGCCACGGGTCCAACCCTTGACAAAACTTCTAAAGGACCACAATACCTCGGTGCCAACTTGGTAGAGCTTCCCATTTTTAATGAACTCTTCTTTGGTCTTACCTTAATGAAAACATGTTCACCAACCTGGAACTCTTTGTGAGTCCTTTTAAGATCTGCTTGACTTTTCTAGCTATCTTGGGCAGCTTTAAGATTTCTTTGTACCCGTTGCACAGTTAGTTCTATTTCCTCGAACAATTCAGGTCCTAAAATAACTCTATTAACTGGATCATTCCAAGAAACTGGTGTATTACATTTCCTACCATAAAGAATTTTAAAAGGGATAAGCCTGGCTGATGCATGATAATGGTTGTTATATGCAAATTCTGCTAAATGCAAGTAGTCCTCCCACTTACCAGGCTGATCCTTAACATACATCTGTAGCATGTCTTCCAATATCTGATTCACTCTTTCTGTCTGTCCATCCATTTGTGGATGAAATGCTATGCTGAAGTTTAAGGTTGTATTCAACCCTTTAAACAAGATCTCCAGAAGTTTCCTCTAAACTTAGAATCACAGTCTAAAACTATCACTTTTGATATTCCATGCAATTGAAAAATCTGTTTCATGAAAATTTCTGCAATGTCTAGAGCCTTATGAGTAGTTTTTACTGGCATAAAATGTGCTTCCTTGCTGAGTTTATCCACTACCACCATAATGGAATCATTTTGTTTCTGATTCTTGGGTAGTTTGGTAACAAAATCTATGCTTATGATCTCCCATTTCCAGCTAGGTATAGGTAATGGCTGTAACAGTCCAGCCGAATGCTAATGTTCAACTTTTACCTTTTGATAGTCAAAGCATTTAGCTATATATTCAGCTACTCCATCCTTCATTTTGGGCCAATAATACTCTTTCCGTAACATAGTGATGGTTTTATGGTAACGTTGATGGCCAGAATAATGACTTTTGTGCATCTCATCTAAAATCAGACATTTTATCTTTGGTACATTAGGCACATATAATCTATTTTTCTACAGCAACAAGCCATTTTGTTTTAACTTGAAATCCGCCATAGAATTTTCAGAATTATTTTTTGCTGTCTTTTCAAGTAATTTTTTGTATTCTTCATCTGTTTTAATCCCTTCAAAAATCTGATTTTCCACATCTGTTGTGTATGTGCTGATGGCTGAAATAAAATTTAACTTTTCATTACGACTTAAAGCATCAGAAACCTTGTTCTCTTTACCCTTTATATGCTAAATTTCAAAATCATATTCACTTAGAAAGGTTATCCATATCACCTGTCTAGCATTCAAATTCGTCTAATCTAATAAATACTTCAGCCCCATGTTGTCTGTCATCAAGGTAAATTTTCTGCCAATAAGATGATGACACCACATTTTCAGGGCATGTATTACTACTAATAATTCTAGATCATAAGTAGAGTAATTTTTCTCATGTATTTTCAGCTTTCTAGACTCATATGAAACATCATGTTCTTCTTGTGTTAGGACTCCACCGAGTCCATCATTACATGCGTCTGTGCATACTATAAAATCTTTATTAGGATCTGTAATTCTCAGAATAGGAGCTGTAGTTAGTAATTCCTTCAACTTTTCAAAACCGTCTGCACATTTATGATCCCATACAAACTTTTTCCCCTTCTTCTGTAAGGAGGTTATGGGGTTTGCAATCTTTGAAAAACCTTCTATGAATTTTCTATAATATCCTGTAATCCCCATAAATGATCAATGTCCATCACATCTTTAGGAATCGGCCATTCATTAATGGCTTTTATCTTATCGGGGTCAACTGAAATTCCTTCCTTAGAGATTATGTGACCTAAATATTGAATCTTATCCTTGTGAAAGTCACACTTACTAAACTTAGCATATAACTGATGATCTCTCAGGACTTGTAAAATAATACGCAGATGTTCGTCATGTTCTTCCTTACTTTGAGAATATACCAGAATGTCATCTATGAACACAATGACGAACTTATCCACATATTTGTGCAGAATATTGTTCATTAAGCACATAAATACTGTTGGGGCATTAGTCAACCCAAATGGCATGACTACCAACTCATAATGTCCATATCGAGTTCTAAAGGCTGTTTTAAAAATATTCTCATCCTTCACGAACTTGATGATATCATGACCTCAAATCAATCTTTGAAAATATCGTTGCTCCACGCAGCTGATCAAATAGATCGTCTATGCGAGGAAGCAGATATCGATTCTTGATTTTCATCTTATTCATTTGACGATAATCTATACAGAGTCTTAAAGTGCCATCCTTCTTCTTAACAAATATAATGGGTGCTCCCCAAGGAGACACGCTAGGTCCTATATAGTTCTTATCAATCAGTTCCTTCAACTTTGATTTTAACTCATTTAATTCCAATATATTCATCCTATATGGAGCTTTGGAGTTTGGTACTGCAGCTGGTATCAGTTCAATAGTAAAATCTAAATCCCTCTTCGGGGGTAACCCTGGAATCTCTTCTGGAAAAACATCCTGTAATTCTTTTAGGACAGGTATAGGTTCTAGTTTCAATTTGTCCTCTTTAGTAATTAACTCCTCATGTACTACATTCACTACAAACATATTACATCCTTTTATAACGGCTCTTTTTACTTGCATAGCTGAAATCTGTCTAAGTGATGTCTTTCTAAGAATACCCTTTACTTCTACTATTTCTCCTTCATTATTTAGACAGGTAAAACTTTTCTCATAACAATTCAAAATAGCATGATGTGATTCTAACCAATCCATTCCAATTAAAATGTCATAAGATCCTAAAGGTAAAACATTTAACTTGGTTTGTGTCTTTAGCTGATTCATAGATAAAACACAACTTTCAACAAAATCACACACTTTTCTTTTTGTTCCTATTGCTAGTCTATCTAACCAGGATTTATTAATTTTTTTTGTTTTCAATTTAAGATGTTATACTATATCTGGAGATATGTAACTCAGGCTAGCGCCTAGATCAATCCATATAGAAACTGGATGGTCTTGTAGCATAGCTTCAATCTCTACCATAGAGACTGTTAGGATATTCCTCTACTCCATCCTAGTCCCACCAGTATTTTGATCATTTACATTTTCAGTCATGCATGCACCTTTAGGGTTGCATGCATTCTAGGGTTTGCATGCATTTTGCATGCATCCCAATCATTAGTCCAGCACCTAGCCCTCAGTTAGCCAACCCCCAGGAGCTTCTCACTATTTAGTTTTATCCCTCCAGTTGCTTAATGCGCCCTTCTTCCTTGATTTTAGGGAGCAACTCGCCCTTCTTCACCTACCAGTCCAGTTGTCACTCAGTTACACTCAATTACACTCAGTTACACTCAGCTACACTCAGTTACATTCAGTTACACTCAGTTACACTTAGTTACATTGAGTTACACTCAATTACACCTACCAGAGTTAGTTTGACTGATGGTTGACAGTTACTTGAGCATTGATGACTCCACTAATGATGATGAAGACTTCCAATTGCGCTCCAATGATAATGAGGACACCTAGTTGTGCTCCGATGACACTCTATTGATCTTATGATCACTCTGAGAGGCTAATTCGAATTTCCACCTTAGGCATTCGAATCCTCTCTACCATTGTACTATTTATTTGTTCATACTGTGATTAATTAATTAGTGTGTGTGAAGTATTATTGCTTCTATCTGAGTTCTACTGTACCATATTATTCTGTTGCTCATTATACTATATTGTTCACTCTTCTTCTATTTTCCTGCTTAATCATAATTACTCTTGTGAGGTATACATCATCTCTTAGATCTGCTGTGAGGATTTTCACATGGTATCAAAGCATGTTGAGAGTATTGTTTATCTCCATTCTTGAGAGTTTTTTGCAGGTTATTACCAAGATTTCGAGTGCAGCAGTTGAAGCAGTTTCTGCATTTTTGCTGCAGTAGCAGTTGCAGTTATTCTATATTGTTTTTGCAGGTCCTCTACAGCTCCTATGTATTCATCAGGAATTACTCCTCTTGATCCACTCAACTATGATGAATGGAAACCAAGAATGATAGCAAACTTGAAGATCCATGATCTTTTTTATTGTTATTTTGAAAGAGAGTTCGAATCCCCTGAAGAGAATATTAACTGGTTAAATAAAAGTGACATGCACTTTCAAGCAATAATGTTTTCTTTGTTTGCATGCCAGAGATTCCAATTCAAATACCGTAATGGTTTTGAAACTCCAAAGGAGTTATGGACTCCAAAAGAGATATGGGCTCACCTGGATGGAAAATTTGGCAGAGAGAATGAAGGACTTGGTCCCAACCCATTTGAAAGAAAACAAAGTGATGCATTCGCTTCTCTTGATGGTCTCTCAAATCATGCACCAGTATCATCTCATATTGAAGTTGTTGACAAAGAACTTGCAGATTCTACACTCATGCTCAAACTTTCTTCTCTTTCTGTGCTAGCTCACACTCTAGATATTGCAGAAGGTCCTAAATCCTCTCTTGCACCAAAGTCTGTTGGTTTGCATCATGATCACATGATTATTTCAGAGGTCAAAACAGCTTTTGAAGGTAATGCATTCGCTCCTCTCCAGCTAACTCCTCTTTTATACTACTATATGATCATAATTCCATGCTTTCAGAAGGTCATTGAAGAATATGGCCATTGCCATTCGCTTGGGATAATTTATCATGCATCTACTGGTTTTGATCTCACCTCTCATGGTTCAAAGGAGATCTCAAGAAACCATGATTCAAGTCTTGGATCTAATTTGGATTCTAAGCAATTATTGCTTGGGATAATTTCTCATGCATATGATAGTTTTGATCTCACCCCTGTTGGTTCAAAGGAGATCTCAATAAACTATTTTTTAAGTTTTAAATCTGATTTTGATTTCAAGCAAACATGTAATAGTTATTTTTGGCATAATATCACCCATGGTGGTTCGAAGGAGAAGACAAAAGACTATATGCACTTTCACAGATTTGATCCTACCTCAGTTGATTCGAATCACAAGTTCAAGGATCATTCTCATACCGTTGGATTTGTTCTCATCACATTCGATCTGAAGAGCAAGTACAAGCACATGCTTTTTGAGCATGATCCACTTCTTCCCAAGAAGAAGATACCTCCAGACATATGACCAAGCATCACACATGCTTGAGTTTGGAGCATTTATTTTTATGTGTGCCTTACAATCTATTTTTTGAGGAGGGGGTATGTTTCCCATGGAATTTTCCCACTTCCTTAGTTTATTGATTGTTATTATTCATTGTATTGGGTGACCTTTGGTCTTAGTTACCAGGGCCCAGGATGGATTAAAGGGGGGTGTTAGGATATTCCTATACTTCATCCTAGTCCCACCAGTATTTTGATCATTTACATTTTCAGTCATGCATGCACCTTTAGGGTTTTCATGCATTTTGCATGCATCCTAGTCATCAGTCCAGCACCTAGCCCTCAGTTAGCCAACCCCCAGGAGCTTCTCACTATTCAGTTTTAGCCCTCCAATTGATTAATGCGCCCTTCTTCCTTGATTTTAGGGAGCAACTCGCCCTTCTTCACCTACCAGTCCAGTTGTCACTCAGTTACACTCAGTTACAGTCAGTTACACTCATTTACACTCAGTTACACTCAGTTACACTCAGTTACACTTAGTTACAGTCAGTTACAGTCAGTTACACTTAGTTACACTTAGTTACATTGAGTTACACTTAGTTACACCTACCAGAGTTAGTTTGACTGATGGTTGACAGTTACTTGAGCATTGATGACTCCACTAATGATGATGAAGACTTCCAGTTGCGCTCCAATGATCATGAGGACACCTATTTGTGCTCTGATGACACTCTATTGATCTTATGATCACTCTGAGAGGATAATTCGAATTGCCACCTTAGGCATTTGAATCCTCTCTACCATTGTACTATTTATTTGTCCATATTGTGATTAATTAATTAGTGTGTGTGAAGTATTATTGCTTCTATCTGAGTTCTACTGTACCATATTATTATGTTGCTCATTATACTGTATTGTTCACTCTTCTTCTATTTTCCTGCTTAATCATAATTACTCTTGTGAGGTATACATCATCTCTTAGATCTGTTGTGAGGATTTTCATAGAGACTTGATGTTCAGCTTGCCTATTGTCTAGAGCTGCATTAATTATGTGCATGTCTCTTGCCAAATCTCCCACAGTAGGTTCAGCTTGTATGGAGTGAATATTGTTGGTTGTCTGCTTCCTTTTGGGACATTCTGAAGCATAATGAGGACCTTGACACTCAAAACACTTTATAGGTTCCCTTTGGTCATTAGTTCTAGTAACATTAGGTGTATTTCTAGGAGCTTTAAAATTCCATTGCTGGTTATTTTTGGGACTGTTTCCTTGGAAATTTCGATTTGGAAAGTTTTTCTTCTAAAACCCAGAATTTCCATTGAACCTCAAATTCTTCTTTTTCAGCTCAAAGTTGTTGGGTTTATGATTTTTCTAGTTAGATATCCCTTCTCTTTTCCGATTTGTATCATAGCAGAAAGTTGCTTTCCTCATGGCTTCTTCTAAGGTCTTTGGATTGTCATATTCTATTCCATCCTTGATGTTGAAAGGTAGGAAACTCAGATATCTCTGAATCTTTGGTTTCTCCTCCACAAGATATGGCACATACATTAGCAAATTTAAAATTTGTTGTTCAGCTCTTTCATGTTCATGGTTCCCAATTTTAGATCATAAAATTCCTTGGAATTTTCTTTGTAATATTGTTCAGATAGGAATTTCTTCTTGAAGTACCGTTTAAAAGTACTCCAATTCACATCCTTGTCCTTGATGCCCTTCACTCTTTTGATGTCCTGCCACCAAATTTCTGCTTTCCTGATCAAGTTTTATATAGCCATCTTTGCCTTCAATGATTCTGAGTAATCATAAATTTAAAAATATTTCTTCATGCCGGACAACCATGCTTCAGCTGTCTCTCCTTTCTCAGTTTCACCATTGAAGGTTGGGGGTTGGATTTTCTTAAACTCCCTAGAAATCTGTTCATATTGTTTGTGGCCTTTTCTTTTGGGTTTGTAATCTCCTTCGCTGCTATCACTTGAATAATTACGTTTCTTTTTTTGTTTTTCATTGGAAGCTTTTGATGATGTTGAACTGCTGTTCACATCATTAGTTTTCACTTTCTTACCCTTGTCTCAATGAGGTAAGTCTTCAATCTTGGAGGTATTTTCAATCCCTCTATCATGTTCATCAGTTGGACACTGATCGAAAAGTACTTGGTTAAGTTCCTCTTGTGCTTTCAAAATTCTCTCATTATCCTATTTTACAGATCTGATTTCTACTTTTAACTCATGAAATGCACGTAACAATTCTGATGAATTGTCATTCAATTCGCCATGGCCTTCTTCTTCATAATGTTGTCCTGTGCTATGACTATTTGGTCGAAATCTATCCTAGATATATTCAGCTGATCCTTCCACACCTATAGCTTAGAAAACAAATTTTTGTATAACAAAAATCATTTAAATTGAATTAGTAAAGATTTATGCTGTCATAAAATTTTATGTTGTGTGTTCTTTGGACCTTTTTAGGATGAGAGTTCGAACATGAGCTCTGATACCACATGTAACATCCCGTAAATTTACAAAAATTTTAAAAATTTGAAAGTAGCAATAAGTACTGAAATTGCTAATGCGGAAAATAAAACAATGGTTAAATCTTTTAACTGGAATAATTAATGATAACAACACATCGTAATTCTGAAAACAAATTACGATGGTAGTCGTATTTGCAAGTGTGGAAATAAAAAGGATACTAAACTCTTAACTAATGACAATTTATGATAACGATAAATTACACAATACAACACAAAAACACATCCTTTGTTTCTGCTTGTATTTAAATGAAATCTACGTGCAGTAATTAAGTTTATCTTGTGATATAATTTCTTGATAAGGTACTCACAGTTTGCTTTTGAATGATGACAAAGGGGTCCTACGAAGTACCCTGAGGCTTACTTAGATATGAGTAGCTAAATCATTTGAACATTTTTCGATGTGCAGAAACGCAAGTAAGAATATTACGACAATCCAAGTGTTAAGAGTAAATATGTTTTTCAATTCATCGTCAATGTATTGTGCAAATTCTAAGTGGTTCCTTGAAAGAAAGTTATTAAAGGTATGGATCTTTGTTCTACTTCTCAATTACGTGCTAGGTTACAAGCTTATCAGTGCTAGATTCCAATGTACACATGGATTCACTTGAAGTCATCGAAAGTAACTATAGTAGCTCCTATAATTCTCCATTTATAATATGCATATAAAATTCTTATAGCACCGTCTTTTATGATATTATCATCATAGTTCTATTGTGAATATAATATTTATGCATTATAATATGATGTGCAACTTTGTGAAAGGGTAAAGTAATATAACAATATTACAATGTACAAAAAATAATGCATCCTAAACTATTACACAAAGTATCAAACCTTTATATGAAATGCGACCCTAGTTAAATGACAATGCTACAACATATATGTAACGGAACATTCAAAAGACTAACACTATGAATATGAATTTAACTATAAAAATATAACCCTAAGTTCTTGTATTGAGATGTGATAATGATTGAGCGTTAAATGCTTACTGTACTGGCAGGTTTTCGTAATAAGTATGGCATTAAAGTCACATGTCTTCAATGTTGAGTGGACTTCCTAGCTGGTGCCATCGTGGCTGTATTGCACGATAGTAGTGATCCCAAATGCTACCAAAGTGTCGAGCTATACACTATAACGAACCTTGGTTGATAGAGCTGGATGTCGTGATAGTTGTCATAATTAATAGGATATTAATGCATTTTGTACCCAAACTTCGACGTGCAGGGTTGGCTTCATATCCATCATTGATCTCAGATGCCTTGGGATTTGGAATTGCAAAACCCTAGAATTGGTTATGAACTACACTGAAGTGGTTTTTGTGTCTTTCATTTCACTTGAATGGTGGTAAGGGTGAGAGGCTAATAGCCTGCTACAATGTAGGGTTTCAGTAGTTGCTTCTCGGAGGGATCCTTCCCCGAGTTCGACCATTGGACCTGTTGAACAACTTTAAAATTGTAGGTGTTTGTTTAATTGAAGAGCCGAGCCAACAATTATCCCTCTGTAATGATTTTAGGGTTTTGTGATTAGTTTTTTCTTTTAGAGTGGAGTTTGAACCAGAGATCAATTTAAAACGTCTCTTCAATGTGTCTGCTAGATGGATTCTTTGTTAACTATTACTGGCATCTTAACCTTGGAATGATAACTGCACAGGTAATGTTTCAAAGGATTAGTAATGGTGTTATCTATTGTTTTAATATTAATAACTATGCATTCCCCGTTTAACCTCAGAAGGGTTTTTGTGGCAGGCCTTTCATTTAGACGAAGGTTTTTAGGGATCGAGAAATGGTGGAAGAAAGACAGCTCAACCACTGGTAAGCCTTGGTGGTTCTCTACTTCATTGGTTCTCCTGACCCAGTGTGGTCGATACTTGATGTTTGGCATTAAGATGGAAATGGTTCCTGGCAAGTTTTGGACGGTGATAAGTTTTGGAAGCCTCACGTTGTGTGTATATAGGATGAAATCCTCGGCTCATTTTGATACTCTGCCATACAATGTTTAACTATGAATTTTGGTTGAAATGTGACTTGTTTTAAGATGTAAATACTAAAGGGATGAACCCTTGTCATTTTGAATGGAAAAACAGTAATAAAACTTCAAATAGTTTATGTGCACTATATACGTTTCATTTCGTCGATGCTTGAGTAATTAATGTAGTGTTTTGGTGAAAGTTGAGGACCATGGGCTGACCCGTTTTTTGAGAAAAAGAGGTTCTGTGCTACGATGCTTATACTTATGTTTTCAATGTTAAAATGGAACTTAGTTTGTAAAGCATAGCTTAAGATAGTTGAGCGGTTTCTATGTTTGTAAAGATTGATACTCTAACTAGAAAATACAGTGTTGATTTAAGCCAAGAGCTGAGGGTTAACTTAATTCTCAAAACGAGAAACCCTGTATTTGAAACGTTTATGTTGACAATGAAATAGTGATAACACTCAGATTTGAAAAGAACCTTAACTTGAAAGATCATTACGATAGAAGAAAGATAGTAATACTATTGTCTAGATTTTTTTTGCATAGTTAGCTATCGTAATGTAATAGTGTAAGAAAATAGTAATATGTTTAGTTTTCGAAATTGATATCATGGCTATTTCTAAAAGAATACTTTAGTAAAGAAAAGAAATAGAACATTGTTAAAATATTTGTTATGTCCTCGAAGATAAAGACCTAAGATATTTTATTTCTGTAAAGAGTGGTTCATAACAAGTTCGCCTGAAAGATAATGAAAATTCATAGCTACTTATAATTCTTGAATATCGCTGAAGGAATAAAATGAACTTATAATACTTTAATGTGCTTGAATGAAAGGATAGTAAAATGCATGAATATTTGAAATGAAGTAATGATTCAAAATGTAAACCCTAGTTTTGTTTATACAAAAAGGTAATATTTATTTTTGGCAGATTGTAAAAGATAACAGCATCAATTTGTATTATAGAATAAAACTGACAGGGAAAATTTAAAATGTACAACAACATTATTCTAATCATTCACCTGACAATCTGTCTATCAAATCTTCTATATTAATTTTTCCTTCTCTATACTGGAGTACGATGTAGAAAGTTTGCATGGGGAAAAATACAGAAAAGATTTCTTTATCAATCATCTCATTGCTTAATCCTCCTTAAACAAAATAATCTCTAGATCAGAATTTGAAAACAATTGCTTATATATGTACTTAACTGTAAATACTAAACCTACAATGCAGAAAATCATTTAATTGTAAACAATAAGACAGGATAGTAAAACCTGATTGACTGTAGGAAAAACAAACAACCCAAGGAGCTTGTTCCACCCAGCCTATTCCTAAAGACAACCAAATTACTTGCCTTAGGACCCTTGAGCTTGTTCACTAAACCACTAGGAAGAAGAATCTGTAGAAGTTTTAGGTCAATCCACTTGCAGCATCAAGGTAGTTCATCCAGTCATATAGACTTAGCAGTCAAAGAGACCTGCAACAACACCTCTGGTTCTCTTCTCAGAATATTTCAGTAGCCTCACAATGCACTTCCACTTAGCCTCCCTATTCAAATATCTCAGTGATCACCTGATACACTTAAGGAGTTATTTCTGCAGAAAATAATGTGGAGCTTCCTGCTCAATTCGAATTGCCTTATCTAGGCTTCCTAGGCCTTTTAGTGGTTAACCTAGTCATTAATGAGCCATCAGCTCTCTTCGACCCACCTTTGGGATAATGCCACAAATTTAGGGGTAGATGTTGCATAACCAACAGCTAGTGGTGGAGTGCAAATGCTGACATCTGTCCCATGCCTTCTAACATCTTCCATTCCTTCTATTGGGTTAGTGAACACTCATTTAATAGTTCCCTTGGGTGTTTGTCTCCTATTTTAATTTATTAAATAATAATAATCAGTAATTACAATCATCTTCTACCAATATTTGGTCATAATTACAAAACTTTGTAATTATAATTTAATATAATGTTTTTGCAATAAAAATAAAGAGTCTCCAAATTTGGGTAGGTGACAAAAACATGGAACACCCTCTTCCAGATCTCATTCAAGTAGGTCAGTTGATTCCCAGGGTTCTCAAGGAAACCCAAGGCATACTCCTAGCAGGAGTAGGACAAAAATGAAGTATAGAGGTATTCTATAAGGAAATTTTAGGAAGGAAAGACCTCCCACTTTTGATGGTGAAGGTAAAGAAGGTCAAGAAGCAGAGGCGTGGCTTCTTGGAATGAAGAAGTACTTCAGAATACATGAGTATTCAGAGAATGAAAAGGATAAGGATGTTATTTATAACCTTAGTGGAAGAGCTTCTATTTAGTGGGAGCAGCTCATGCAAGTGAAAGGAATCAGTGAAAGAAGGATTAGTTGGGATAGATTCCATAGGTACTTTGTAATGTCCCTTGTTAGGAATTTTATTAAAATTGCAATTTTCCACTTTGTTCCTTGGTTCGACCTTTGACTAGTTTCGATCTCTAGGTCCCAAATTTGCCCCAAATGATCCCAAATATTCTGAGAAGGTATATGAATGATATTAGAACATAAATATGTGTTTTAGGGATGCCTTTGTACCTTTAAAACACTTCTGCAAATACTCTTTCAATTCTGGTCAATGTAGGTAACTTTACTAGTGATTTCCCTTTGACTAGTATTGGTCTCTAGGTCTCAAATTGACTCCAAATGCCTTCAAATATTCAAGGAAGGTTTATGAATGATATTAGGAATTGAGTATGATGTTCAGGGATAACATATGGCCACCAAAAGACCTCTAAAAACTCTCTTAAGATTCTGGACCAAGTATGCAATTTTACTAGTAATTTGGGGTTCAAATTCCCCTAAGGTAAGTACTGAAAATGGCTTCCCAAATGCCTCCAAACCCACTCAAATTTATGAAAAGAGGTATGTAATGTGTTAATTATGTTATTAAGGTCTCATATGCACCATTAATGGTTTATTACAACTGTTCTCACCCTCTCCCATTCAACTGCAAAAATCCCCAATTCGACCCTTGGGGAAATGGCACTATTTCTTCTCCCAATGCAATTAAACTGAGTAAAAATGCTTCCAATGCTCAAGTAAAATACATGAAACTTGTATAAGACATCCATGGAAGTATATTTATCATAAATATATCATAGAATCATCCATTCATTCGAAATCATCATCAATACATTGGCTCACAACAAGGTAGTGGGGAAATGGCATTGTTCTTCCATTAAAAATGAGATTTATACATTTCTACTTGGAATTTCGACCTGAAACTTTTTGGAGATGAAGAACAGAGTATTTAATTCATATTACAAAAGAAATGGGGCATTATAAGCTCCCCCAAAGAGTGCAATAGCTCACCAAAAATGCCCTCCCTCAAGGATCAAGAATATGCCGTCAAAACTGGAAATGGTTAAAGGAGTGAGCTGCAATAGAAGAAACCATAAGCTGACCTGTAGCTTACACCTGCAAATAAAGACTCCATTAAAGCTCCAAATGAAAGGTCTTAATGGCCTTTCCAATTACCAACTTGGATGGGAATCTTTCACCCTCGAAATTGGCTAAGGCAAGAAACTAGTCATCCACTAGCTCTCCCTCTTCACAAATGCAATTGCAAATTCTACAAATGATCAAAAGATATTCTCATACTTCATTTATACATTTTATAACCAACATTAACATTCTAAGGGTCGAAATCCTCTCAATAGATTCAATAGATTTCCATTTAGGAAATATTCCACATTTGCCACTTGTCTCCTAGTTCCAACCTTCCATCTTCTCCCAAATTCAATTTTGAGTCTCTTTGGCTTCTCCAACTCCCAAATTCGCCTCCCTTGAGCCTATTTTTGGGGCTGACATGTCATAGTGGTCAGATGTCAGAGGTCAGGTCTGCAATTTGTCATAGTTGTCATAGATGCTCCATCATTGGTGTCATAGGGGCTAGGGAATCTAGCCCAAGTGTCCACAAACTTCCACTTTGACTCTTTATCTTCCATGGAGGTTACCAATCCTTCCCAATTCGACCTAAGATGCTCAATGACATGTTTTATGACTTACCAACTCACCCAAGAGTGTTCACATTCCCATTAATTCGAATTTGCAAAAGAGAGATACCATGTATTATGAAAAATCAAGCTAGTGTGGGTCCCACATCCTCCATATGTCTCCAAAACCATTTGTCACCTAGGATTTCTCTTGAATTTCTTTATTCACTCTATTTATTAAATACTTGAACCCTTCTAATGTCTAAACATCATTTATTATCCCCCTTATTCCAAATCCCAAAGCTTCCACCCCAAACCTAGGAAACTAGTAATTTTCCTCCTTGGCAATTATTTGACCCTTAACATCAATTTTACAAACTCTAATGAATATGGCTAATGTGATTAGGCCATTGTGACCCAATTCAAAATTTGGGACATGCCATAGTTTTAGGAGAAATACTTGTCAGCTAGGTACTACGATAATAAAAGGAAAGAGTTCGATGAACTCAAGCTTGGGCATAACACTATGGATGTGCATGTCCATAATTTTTTGGAGCTGCTGAGGTATGTGGACTACATCAAGGATGAAATAGTCAAGATCCAATAATTCCTTGGTAGTCTACCACAGAGTTACAGAGATAGGATTGAGTTTGTTAGTCCACCAAGCTTGGAAAAATCCATTAGAATGGCAGAGCATTTCTATGAGCAAGGTAAAGGTAAATCAAAAATGCAGTAAACATGGAAAGGTAATCCCAAGGGAAGGTTCGAACCAAGAATAAGTGGATTTAAAACACCTCTTAGAAATCAACCCAAAACCATTCCACAGGGACAACAAGCTAGGAGTGGATTTAAGCCAACACTAGTAGCAGATAAAGCACAAAAAGGACCACTTCAGTGTTGGGGATGTGGAGGAAGCCACATACTGAGAGATTGTCCAAATAAAAGGGAGTACCCAAGGAGCTTGCACAACATTGAAGGTGCAACTACATTGGGAGACATGGGAAGAGTAGTGCCTAGGATCTATGCAGCACTTGATGACCGTCAAGCATACCACCAATCAGTAGTGGTGGATATTGAAGGTAAGATTGCTAAGCAATCTATTTCTGTTTTGACTAACCCAGGGTCTACCCATAGTTATGTATCTCCTGAGGTAGTTGAAATTTATTCTCTTGGTAAAGTAAAGCATAGTAAGTCTTGGCTAGTTCAGTTAGCTACAGGAACCAAAATAAAGGTAAGTGAAGTAGTGGGAAAGTGCCCCATAGAATTGAATGGACTCCTCACTCATGCAGAATTGAATGTTTACCATTAAACTCATATGATTCCATAATTGGCATGGATTGGTTGGAAAGGTATAGAGCCAAATCAGACTGTTATGAGAGTGAACTTGAATCCCTCGATGATGAAGGCAATCCAAGGATGGTAAAAGGAATTCTAAAGTGAGTTCCAGTGAGGCAAATTTCAGCCCTACAACTAAGAAAGTTATACAGGAAGGGTTGTCAATTGTATGTTGTGCATACATCATATTCAACAGAATATAAAGGACCAAGGATAGAACACTTCCCATTGTTTCAAGAGTTCAAAGATGTGTTTCTGGATAAATCACCCAAGAGAGATATTGATTTTTACATTAACCTTGTTCTAGTAGTAGCACCAATTTCCAAGGGTCCTTATAGAATGAGCACACCTGAGCTGATAGAGTTGAAGATGTAGTTGCAAGAATTAATGGGAAAGGAATATATCAGACCTAGTGTATCACCTTGGGGTGCACCTATGTTATTTGTGAAGAAGAAAGATGGAACATTGAGACTGTGTATTGACTACAGACATCTCAATAAAGTGACAGTTAAGAACAAGTATCCTTTGCCAAGGATTGATGACTTGTTTGATCAGATAAAGGAAGCTAGAGTGTTCTCCAAGATTGACTTGAGTTCAGGGTACCACCAGGTGAGGATTAAGGAAGATGTCATTCATAAGACAACTTTCAGGACTAGGTATGGCCATTACGAATTCACAGTGGTGCCATTTGGTCTCACCAATGCACCTGCCACATTCATGTGCCTCATGTATAGTGTCTTCAATAAATACTTGGATAAGTTTATGATTGTGTTCCAAGATGACATCTTGGTATATTCACGGAATGAAGAAGAGTATGATGAGCATTTAAGGATAGCATTGCAAGTCCTTAGAGAACACATGATGTATGCAAAGTTAAGAAAGTGTGAATTCTATCAAAAGGAAGTTCAATATTTAGGTAATGTAATCTCAGAAGAAGGTATTGCAATGGATCATGAGAAGATAGAGGCCATAATGGATTGACCTACTCTGAGGAATGTTGGAGATGTAATATATTTTACGGGTCTTGGTGGTTACTACAGAGATTCATTGGAGGATTCTCCAAGATAGCTCACCCAGTGACCTCATTGTAGAGGAAGAGTATCATATTTGTATGGTCTGAGAAATGTGAGAAGATATTCCAACAGTCGAAGAATTGATGACTAGTGCCCCTGTTCTGAAGATTGCAGATCCTAGTAAGGATTTTGTACTATGCACTAATGCTTTCATTGAAGGACTCGGTGGAGTACTAATACATGAAGGGTCTGTAATTTGTTATGAGTCAAGGAAGCTGAAAGAGCATGAAAAGAACTACGCCACTTATGACTTAGAGATAGAAACCATAGTTCATGATCTCAAGAGATGGAGGCATTATCTCTTGGGAAGAAGAATTGAACTCTAGACAGATCACATGAGTTTAAAATATTTATTTGACCAGCCAAATCTAAATGTTAGACAGACTAGATGGATGGAATTTATTTGTGAGTTTGATTTGGAAATTAAGCATGTTAAAGGAAATGAGAATAAAGTTGTTGATGCACTCAGCAGAAGACTCCATATTGCAATAGTAAGTAGGTGTGAATCAGACTTGAAGGATAGGATTTTAGAGGCTCAAAATAGTGATGAAGTCTACTTTCAGATCAAGGTGAAATTGCAGCAGGGTATTATGGATGAAAAGTATGCAAGATATCAGTTGGGTGAGGGTAATGGTCTCATTTATAAGAAAACCATACTGTACATTCCAAATAGTGTGGATTTGAAGAAGTTGGTGATGGATGAGATACATCAAAGACCATACTTAGGACATCTAGGATATCAGAAGACTATAACAACAACAAGGATGCAGTAATTTTGGCATTGTATGAAGAGATACATAGCTAAGTACATTGCTAGGTGTCAAAAGTGTCAAAAGGTCAAGGCAGAGCACCAACATCCATCAAGATTGTTGCAGCCATTGCCCATCCCATAATGGAAGTGGGAAGTGATCTCTATGGATTTTAAAACATGATTGCCAATGACAGTGAAGAAACATGATGCAATCATGGTGGTGGTGGACAAGCTATAAAAGGTAACTCATTTCATTCCTGTTAAGACCAGTCACAAGGTCAATGACATTGTAAATATATTCACGAGAGATATATTCAGGTTGCATGGATTTCCCAAAGAAATAGTTTTAGACCATGATACAAAGTTCACATGTAATTTCTGGAAAGGATTGTTCCAAGAGTTAGGAACTCAGCTGAATTTTACCATAGCCTATCATCCTAAAACAAATGGTCAGACTGAGAGAGTAAACTAGATTCTTGAAGACATGTCAAGAATGTATGTGATGGATAAGCCATCCAAGTGGGAGGATTACCTACACTTGGTAGAATATGCTTACAACAATGGGTACCACGCATCATCGAAGATGAGCCCTTTTGAAGTTTTGTATGGCATATGATGTAGAACACCAGTGAGATAGGACATCCCAATGATTAGGGTAGTGCTTGGACAAGAAATGATTGAGGAGATGGAGCAAGAGATTATGAAGATCAGGCAAAATTTGAAGGCAGCACAGGACAAACAAAAAAGTTATGCAGATCTGAAAAGAATGCATAAGGAATTTCAAATCGGGGATCATGTCTACTTGAGAGTGAAACCAAGAAAGAGTTCCATGAAGTTGGGAAGTTGTGCCAAGTTGACACCAAGATATTGTGTGCCGTTTGAAGTCCTTTATAGGATAGGGCCTGTTGCATATAGAATTGCATTTCGTGCTAACATGAAAGATCATAATTTTTTCGATGTTTCTTTGCTTAAGAAATATATACATGATCCTAATCACATAATTGATTGGAATGTGATACAGGTGGAACCAAAAAGAGAGTTCCAAGTGGAGCCTATGTGCATCCTCGACAGGAAGGTTACCTTGCTCCGAAACAGGGCCATAGGGTAGGAAAAGGTGCAGTGGAGACACCTTATCCCCGATGTAACGTCCCTCCAATTTCAACCCTATTGTTATTATATTTGTAAAATGTAAATATGATTATATAGCGGCCCTAGTGAGGAGCTCAAGGCCAAGGCCCCACCAGAGGACCTTGAGTGCATTATCTTATTTCTTCCAAGGTTGTAAATGAGTATTAATAACTTAGGGAACCTCGCGATGACACAACTAATCGACATGACAACTAAATCCACTAAGTAAAGAAGATGACACAGAGACTATGAGCACGTGAAGGTAATAAACTATCTTTCTTAAATAGCTCAAAAAAATTTAGGGTGCCATCCATTTATAATTTAGTTAGCCCTAAAGTTGAACTGGTTATTTACTGAATCAATTAGTAAAATTTTGTGGATTTAATATTAACATAAGCCTATGCATTAACATGCTACCCTAAGATAATATCTAGTGGCTATATTAAATATAGTATTATTTTAGCAAAATATTTTTTTATCAAATGAGAGAGGCAAAAGTCTTTTCAAAAATTGACTTGAGGTCTAGTTATCATCAAATTAGAATCAAGGAAGAAGACATTAACAAGACAACATTTAGAACAAGGTATGGTCACTATAATGAGATTGCTTTTTGTCTCGACCCTGTGAGCCCAGTACCACTTCATAACTCCTCCACCAATAATTCTAAAATGACAACTATCCACAAGGCTTGGCTGCATTATCTTATTTCTTCCGAGGTTGTCAATGAGTATTAATAACTTAGGGAACCTCGGGATGACACAACTAATCGACAAGACAACTGAATCCACTAAGTAAAGAAGATGACACAGAGACTATGAGCACGGGAAGGTAATAAACTATCTTTCTTAAATAGCTCAAAAAAATTTAGGGTGCCATCCATTTATAATTTAGCTAGCCCTAAAGTTGAATTGGTTATTTACTGAATCAATTAGTAAAATTTTATGGCTTTAATATTATTATAAGCCTATGCATTAACATGCTATCCTAAGATAATATCTAGTGGCTATATTAAATATAGTATTATTTTAGCAAAATTAACCATTTCATTAGAAAAGGAACAATCATGTGTATTAGGGTATATATAGAAATATACATCTATTGCAATTATATATATAACAAAGAGACTCATTTATATTTATAGGTGTTTATGGAAAAATAAAAATATATATATACAAAGAAAGATATGATTTGAGAAGGCCTAAAGCAAATCAAAGTGCACATAATGTGAGAACACATATTTATTAAAAGAGAATATTGGATTTCACCTTTTACCAAAGTAAGGAAAAGGGAGAAAACTTACGCTATTATTTAGTTCACTCATTAAGTCATATTTTAAGACATAAAGTCCTATGCATATATATATGTGTGTCTATATGGGCAAGGCTTAAATAGTTATGTTCGAAAATATTTTCCTTATATATATAATGAGACCCAACATGTATATAAGATAAGTAGTGTTAAATCTTACACAATGTCCTAACCCGATGTAGGATTATAGCAAATGCTTACCTTGGTTAAACCAAAAAGAATTTGTAAGCAAAACCCTCAGAAATTAGAGGATGATAATAAATGGACATCATGCGAATGGTGAAAGGATTATAAGTATTTTCATAGTTATGAATAGATACGATTCCTAAACTTTTGATGTATGGCTAAACCTTTGGCAAGATCATTTAAGATCATGAAAAGAATCCTCGATATCCTTCTTTAATAAGAGAAACCTGATAGTAAAACGTAACCATCACTCCACTCCTGATGGTAGTTGATCATGCGCATTCATTTCTTAGAATTTTCGGTGATGGTATCTTGCAAAGGAAAACCACACCGAAATCGTTGTTAGAAAAACCCATATCGCTGAAGTATTGGCATTCTTTACACCTGTAGGAGATAGAATAGGCAAGTGTCACCTTGGGTTGATTGACGACAGTGCCTCATAGTCCTTATAGGCCAGCTCGCTACACCTATTGTTTGGGGGAGTAGGTGTGTACCACCCAGTAGAAGTGAACTAGAGGGTGATAAAAGGGTCCTCTGCGTAAATCGATGGGGGAGAAGGGTGAAAACCTATGCGAGGAGTTGGAGTAGGGAATTTGGTCGTGCTAGACACTCACGCCTCATGACGGAGGACTGTCGTAGAAAGAGCTGGGTAATTACATTATAGGAGGCTTCTAGGGTTGGAGAGCTGTAATCTATGTGTGAAGGGATAGTTCCTAGCAATGGAAGCAACGATTCTGTCTACGAGAGAAAAGGAATCAGCATGAGGGTTAGCCAATGAGCAGCAGTTTACAATGAGGTTGGAGGTCATCGGTGGCTCGAAGGTGGAGCTAGAGAAGATAGCTCGCAGCGAGTTGACGAGCTTTGATACGAAACTAGGAACTCTAGGTTGAGGTATTTTTATTTTACTCGAACTTATATACGGGAAATTAAGAAGTTTTCATTCTAACATTGCTTTAAGAGTAGAATCTCTACCTGGCATTGTTTATGATTACGCTGAGTCAAAAACTTAGATTTATTGCTGTGCGTCGTAGCTCATCCTTAGGTTTAATATTTTTTGTATTAAAAGAAAATTTGGAAGGATGACTCATTTAGTTCTTGATCCTTTGGTAAATATTATTTACCTCTGCAGTATATATATCTATTAGAAGGTTGGAAAAAGGACAACTATCTCCCAGCTCGAACCCTGTTTTAGTTTGCATAGTATAGAGCTTTTACATCTCATGATTTGGTAGATGACCCTGTTTTAGTTTGCATAGTATAGAGCTTTTACATCTCATGATTTGGTAGATGACCGCCAAACTATGCGTATTGTTCTCGATACTGCTATTTTACCCTAAAAAGTAATCAGTGTATTCTAATGATAACGCTTGGGCATTCTCTTCTTAGCATTGTATGTTGATATTTGGTTTTTCCCTCAACCCAGATACTTAGTGGAATAGACGGAGACCCTTTTTACGATCAAGCTATTTTGGGAGTTGGATTGGATTTAATCATTATGGAATGACTGGCGACTTGTCACAGACGCATAAACCCCAGTTTATTGATTAGTTGCATAGCTCGGATCTATCATCGAATTAAGATACAGAAAACCTGTGGAATGAGTTGAGCGTAGCATAGGTAAGAGATAGCCACTCGCCGGTTGTATTCGCCTTTGTCTTTAGTTTAAGCATTAATTGCAGAGCTAGCATCTTCTGCTAGGTAAGACAATCCCTTTGACAAGTCTTATATTTCTATTTTGATAGCATTATTACAAAATAGATTTTGAGGGAGAGTACCAAAGTCTCAAATTCACTCTTGATAAGAGGTTACAAAATTATTGGCAACGGTTGTGTTGCATTGTAATCCCCACTTTGGGAACCATTAATATTATAATCCAACCTTTTGTGGATGTAGGCCAAGATGTGGGTGAACCAGGTCAAAATGTTCTCCTTGGTTTGTATTCTCTTCTGTGTATATCTCTCTTGATAATTTGTATTTATATTGAATGTGTTTCTTTTTGTGTTTTCAAATATATTACGTTCAAAGTGTTTAGATTGCATACCTTATCTTGTATCCTTAGCTATCTTAAATTCCATAAACAAAGTATTGTTGCCTATGACCCACATGAGAATATAAGTTGGAAAAATATATTTAGTGGTTTCTTAATATTGACTTATCTATGCATTTATGTGTTTATTTTAGAAGTAGATGCAAGTGTACTTTAATTCGTTGATATTGTGTTGGTGCCTCTTATGTCTCCTTGTGTGTGTATTCATACCTCATTTACATAATAGCCCAGTAAATCATGTTTGAATGTATGTTGTGTCAATTGATCCTTTGTTGATGGGTCATTGATAAAATGTATGCTTAGATTAAAGGCCTTTTTTAATAGTAGTCATGTATTTTTACTTTGAATGAATGTACTATATGCAAAGTGAAATAGAGTGAATAATAATTTACAATGGGAATCATTGACAAACATTGTCGGAAAACTTTGTATTAAAGTTAATAGCTTAATAATTGTATAAATGCTTATGTATATTCCATATCTTTGGCGGATAATTGACCAACTTTATGTTGGAAGAAGAATTAGTGTGTTTTATATTTTATTGTTATTATCCATGGTGAAAATTTTAAATTTTTACCAATTTTTACTACTTTAGAAATTTGGGTTCGTGACAAATGATATTAGAGCACTAGGTTAAAACACTCGGGCCTAATGGACTCAAGATGGAATAAATAAGTATGACAGATAAACTAATCAAAGTTGTTTTGTTTATTTTGGATGCATGGATTGGAATGGACAAGGGGTAATGTTATTCCAGACACAACTTCAAGCTTCTTAGAAAGAGTAAAGATAAGTAATTTTATTATTGTTTTCTCATAAATTTGTGAGTCAGGTATGTTTCCCTTGTCATAAGTTTTCTCTTATATAAATACTTGCATTATTGTACAGTAATACTAAGGAATTAAAAACTTGTTGAAATAATTTTCGTATGGGTACAAAGGATTACGAAAAGTGTTGTGAACATGTGAGAAAATCTTATAGGTAAAAACAAAATGGCATAGAAGTATCATTTAATTCCACATTTTGTTGATATTCTATCAAAGATTACTAATTGCATTACCTATGAACATCACTAGGTTAAAAATATAGTTTTATTTTTATACCCGAAGAAGTAAGTCTATTTGTTTAGGCAAAGTCACTTGAACACCTTCAATGTCTATGCATAGTTGTTACCACAAGATTCATATAATGTTTAGAAAATGATTGGATAAAGCATTTCTTGGTAGAAGTAATAATTATTTATCTACATTCTTCACAATAAAAGTTAGTTCTCAAACGTAAAAAATTAGAAGGTACATCTTTGTACTTAAGATTATGATAGCCTGCTTAAAACAAAAAGGTTTATACGGTCATTCTTCCATTATTTTCATAAGATCCAATAGAATGGAGTTCATATAGGATATATCCTAGAGTAAATTTAATTATCCTAAGTATTCATAGCTAGAATGGATGTGACAAATGGTAAGGACATGTATGAAATTCATGTGATGAAATGATGAACTGTTTTTAATATTATTTTTGCTTATGGAAAATCGTCACTTTATTACTTAACAATACTTGTATTTCATTTCGGAAATTCTTATCGTTATTAGAATGTTAAGGAATTAGGCTAAAAATGTATTATTGTGTAGCAGTATTTTCTAGGAGTTTTAGTAAACTTATTTTGGAATTCATAAGAATCTAATTATTCTCTTCATAAATAGACTCTTGATAGGTTCTATCTTCTAATAAAAGATTGACATACATCGAATTAAAAGAATCTTGTTAAGTAGTAGGAGTTTGATTATTGGGAAAGCATAATCATAAGCTTGTTATGATTGATTGAGCACAAGATCTTTTGAAAGTTTTTCAAATTGAAATGAATTTAGATGAAACTAAATGTTTAAACTATGATACTAACATATTGTTAACACGATATTGAGGTGAAGAGGATGCAAAAGCATGCGTATAATGTTATGGAACTAATGTATTCAATTGTTGAGCAATTGAAGCAAAGAAAATTTTCTTTATACTAACATTTCAGGAAGTGATCTTAACATCGACTGATGACATGATCAAGGAAGAACGTTGATTATAAAAACACTTATACAGATAAGTTGAGCTAATCACTCAAAAGTAAGTAATGATTTACTTTATCATGAATAATGGTAAGACTTATGATTGATGTGTGTCCATGAAAATGCAAAGAATATGATAAGGGAATCTTATTGTTTTGTTATTACGTGTGTGTGGCATACAAGAAATAATAAATGATTGTTACAAAGAAATATTCTTGGACTCAAATGAGAAGGTTTGAGGGGAAAGGAATGATCTCCTGGACTCATGCAGAGGAGGTAGCATCAAGAACTCAGTAACTAGCTTGTTGTTATGGGTAAACCACCCTAATTTGTGGTCATGTTCCCCATGGAAGTGGAACAGCCTAGGTGGAGTGCTCGTTGAATGTTATACTGACCCAAAAAGACCTAGGCAATCTTTATATCCATCGAAATGAGAAGAGCAAGGGCTCATGTTTTCCTTGTGGTTTTTCGGGATGCACACAAGTGGTTCTCTGAGGAGCAACTTTTTCCTTATGGTTCTATTGTATGCACACAAGAAGTTTGATGAGGGGAAGCTATGTTTGAGTTGTATTTGTAAGACTGTCATGTACCTATTGAAATAGATAGATGAATCCCTACTCAGTTACAGAGTAAGACTGAACTGTTTTTACTAAGAAATATTCCTACGGATTTTACAGAGGGCTCATGTTATGTATGCAAGTCTCCATGATTGCTGGAATACATAAGAGTTTTGTATGCAAGTCTCCATGATTGTTGAAGTACAAAGGAGTTCGATGATAACAAAAATTTTGCTGAAAGAATTATTTTATGAAATAAGCAAATGATAAATTTTCTGGTAACTAGACTATGAGATGTATTTATGTGTAAATGTTATGAATGCCAGAGTAAGCAAATATCCCCTCAAGGATGAGAAAGAATGATGCACATTTACTGTTTTGAAATTTTGTATACTCGTGTTATACTAAAGAACATTAGAAGATCTCATATGATCTGTGTAATGTGTAGGTTATAAGTGAAG
Organism: Larix kaempferi; assembly: GCA_027924585.1. Taxonomy (NCBI): domain Eukaryota; kingdom Viridiplantae; phylum Streptophyta; class Pinopsida; order Pinales; family Pinaceae; genus Larix; species Larix kaempferi. The sequence goes on along the minus strand of BSBM01000882.1, from coordinate 7,495,741 downwards.
AGAGCTTGTAGAAAATTGTAAAAATGTGAAGACGACCAATGCAGAAAAATAAAGCAAACGAAAGATGGTGAAAGGACGCAAAAGACAAACTATCAAACACCGAGGACGGTGTTAGTCTTAAGGGGTGGAGTGTGTAACATCCCTCCAATTTCACCCCTATTGTTATTATATTTGTAAAATGTAAATATGATTGTATAGCGACCTTGGTGAGGAGCTCAAGGCCAAGGCCCCACAAGAGGACCTTGAGCATATTATCTTATTTCTTCCTAGGTTGTAAATGAGTATTAATAACTTAGGGGACCTCGGGATGACACAACAAATCGACAGGACAACTGAATCCACAAAGTAAAGAAGATGACACAGAGACTATGAGCATGGGAAGGTAATAAACTATCTTTCTTAAATAGCTCAAAAAATTTTAGTGTGCCATCCATTTAGAATTCAGTTATCCCTAAAGTTGAACTGGTTATTTACTGAATCAATTAGTAAAATTTTATGGCTTTAATATTAACATAAGCCTATGCATTAACATGCTATCCTAAGATAATATCTAGTGGCTATATTAAATATAGTATTATTTTAGCAAAATTAACCATTTCATTAGAAAAGGAACAATCATGTATATTAGGGTATATATAGAAATATACATCTATTGCAATTATATATATAACAAAGGGACTCATTTATATTTATAGGTGTTTATGAAAGAATAAAACTATATATATATAAATAAAGATATTATTTGAGAAGACCTAAAGCAAATCAAAGTGCATATAATGTGAGAAAACATATTTATTAAAAGATAATATTAGATTTCACCTTTTACCTAAGTAAGGAAAAGGGAGAAAACTTATGCTATTATTTAGTTCACCTATTAGGTGAATATTTTAATACATAAAGTCCTATACATCTATATATATGTGTGTCTATATGGGCAAGGCTTAAATAGTTATGTTCGAAAATATTTTCATATATATATATAATGAGACCCAACATGTATATAAGATAAGTAGTGTTAAACCTTACACAATGTGATAACCCGATGTAGGGTTATAGCAAATACTTACCTTGGTTAAACGAAAAAGAATTTGTAAGCAATACCCTCAGAAATTAGAGGATGATAATAATATATTATACATATGAAATTTTATATCATACCTCAAATAAAAGCAGTTATGCTAGATCATAAGTAAGGATTTACGATTGTAATACAATAAATGGACATCATGCGAATGGTGAAAGGATTATAAGTATTTTCATAGTTACGAATAGATACGATTCCTAAACTTTCGATATACAGCTAAACCTTTGGGAAGATCATTTAAGATCATGAAAATAATCCTCGATCTCCTTCTTTAATAAGAGAAACCTGATAATAAAACGTAACCATCACTCCACTCCTGATGGTAGTCGATCATGCGCATTCATTTCTCAGTGTATTCTAATGCTAGCTCCTGGGCATTCTCCTCTTAGCACTGTATGTTGATATTTTGTTTTTACCTCAACCCAGATACTTACTGGAATAAACGGAGATGCTTTTTAGGATGAAGCTATTTCGGGAGTTGGATTGGATTTAATCATTATGGAATGACTCGCGACTCACCACAGATGCATAAACCCCAGATTATTGATTAGTTGCATAGCTCGGATCTATCCATCGAATTAAGATATAGAAAACCTGTGGAACGAGTTGAGCGCAGCACAGGTGAGAGATAGCCGCTGGTAGGTTGTATTCGCCATTGTCTTTAGTTTATGCATTAATTGCGTAGCTAGCATCTTCTACTAGGTAAGACGATCCCTTTTACAAGTCTTATATTTCTATTTTGATAGCATTATTACAAAATAGCTTTTGTTACTATGGTTATTCCTTCGGTTGCTTTAGTTATTTTTGGAATAACCCCATTCTGTTATTTAAAAGCAGTGAGTGTTTTCGGATTTAGACATAATAAATGTTTATAAATATTTGTTAACTTTGGAGGCGACAAGGTCGTGATCATCCCTAAAATGATTCCTGATATATATATATCTGGTTCCACTTACGTTTTAGAATATAAGCCTCGGTAGTTCAATTTATGCAGATATAAATTTTACACATAACTCTCTGTTATGATAAACCTGTGGTCTAATAATCTCACTTTCGAGGTTAGTTTAGGGGACCAACAATTCATCTTAATTAAGTTGATTTTGGAAAAACCCTATGTATTAAGTTGTGCACACTTAGGATTTCTTTAACTAGTTGTCGAGCTATTTTTAAGGTAAAAGTGTAAAGATTACATCATGTTGGATGGGCATAAACTATACTAGACAACTTGTATTTTAGATAGGCTCAAGAGAATTGGTAAGTTTGTATACTATCGAAATAGTGTATGATTACTGAACTATTATCATGTTTTAACTAACGTCTATAACGATTTGGGTTAAGGTATCACAAATTTCCTTAATAGGTAGATTTTGAGGGAGAGTACCAAAGTCTCAAATTCACTCTTGATAAGAGGTTACAAAATGACTGCCAACGGTTGTGTTGCATTGTAATTCCTACTTTTAGCATCATTGATATTATAATCCACCGTTTTGTGGACGTAGGCCAAAATGTGGGTGAACCACATCAAAATGTTCTCCTTGGTTTGTATTCTCTTGTGTGCATATCTCTCTTGATAATTTGTATTTATATTGAATGTATTTCTTTTTGTGTTTTCAAATCTATTACGTTCAAAGTGTTTAGATTGCATACCTTATCTTGTATCCTTACCTATCTTAAATCCCATAAACAAAGTATTGTTTCCTATGATCCACATGAGAATATAACTTGGAAAATTATATTTAGTGGTTGCTTAATATTGACTTATCTATGTATTTATGTGTTTATTTTAGAAGTAGATGCAAGTGTACTTTAATTCGTTGATATTGTGTTGGTTCCTCTTATCATCTTTTAGTCTCCTATATATATGTATCCTTGTGATGTATTCGTATCTTATTTACATAATAGCGCAGTTAAGCATGTTTGAATGTATGTTGTGTCAATTGAGCCTGTGTTGATGCATCATTGATAAAATGTATGCTTAGATTAAAGGCCATTTTTAATAGTAGTCATGTATTTTTACTTTGAATGAATGTACTATATGCAAAGTGAAATAGAGTGAATAATTATTTACAATGGGAATCATTGACAAACATTGTCGGAAAACTTTGTATTAAAGTTAATAGCTTAATAATCATATACATGTTTATGTATATTCCATATCTTTGGTGGATAATTAACCAACGTTATGTTGGAATAAGAATTAGTGTGTTTTATATTTTATTGTTATTATCCATGGTGAAAATTTTAAATTTTTACCAATTTTTACAAGTTTAGAAATTTGGGTTCGTGACACCCGAGGAGGCCATGTGGGAGCTAGAGGATGCCATGCAAGAGGTATTCTCATTTTTTTCTTTTCAGTTTTGGGAACATCGAGGACGATGTTGTTCTAAGGGGGGGGGGAGTTGTAATACCCCTATTTTGACCCCTTTGATTATTGTCTTAATGTGAATATTGTATACATGTTATGTATGTGTTCTTCCCTAGTGTGGATCTCAAGGCCAAGGCCCCACTAGTGGATATTGTGTTTTTATTGCACAGGAAAATATTTGAGAGTTAATCAACCATGTGTTGTTAAGCCATGGAGCATTGTAAATGATGTAATTATTATTATTGCAATAAAATACCTAAGGGACTGGCTATGGATGCAACGTAAGAGAAGGGGCTGTGTGTACATACTAGGGAGTGGTGAGGGGGTTGTGGGATGGGAACCCATATTTCCACTTGTCCATTCATGAACCAATCTGACCTCCCATACTGCCATTAATGCAACTTTAAGAGAGTGGTTGAAAAAATTGGCTCATGAGGTTTATGGAGTATGGATAGACCTGTGGACCCATATGGCAAGGGATGACATGTGATTGTGTGCCTCGTAAAGCACTACATGCCTGGGAAATCCGTGCAACCTGTTTGCTATCCTTTGGTTATGGAAGAGAGGATTTATTCATTCATTATTCATCCAGTATTCATGTAACCACGATTCACAAATCCATCATCATCGACTAATGTTGGAAAAGCCAATTATGATGGGAAGAGGAAGGGGAATGTGATTTCCTGTGTAACTGGGAAAATATAGAGTGGTATGTTGCGGGACAGAGCTTAGTCTGCAACCGAGTTAGTAACCTATTGGTTTAGCAGAAGTGCAAGGGCAATTTTTGGGGTTGGATCTGCTTGATAAACCCAATTAAAACTACAGTCTCATAGAACTGGCGGATGGACCTTTCTATGCCCATTCTAAAAAGAACTGGAGAGAAGGGGTCTCCAGGGATTGAGCAAAAGAGAAGAGGACCTTCCTTGTGTTGGGTGCGTTAGGTAATGTGGGTGCCATGCAGTCGAGTGTTGAGATGTCTGTAGCTCTATAAATCGGCTAATTGGCTTAGCACCATCCTCCCTATTGATTGAATTCTTGATAAACCTAGTGAAGGCTGTAATCTCATGAGAACAGTGGCTAGAAATTTCTATGCCCACCCTGAATAGAACTAGAGGGAAGGGGTCTCGAGGGATTGAGAAGCATAGAAGGGGACCTTCTTTTTGTTGTGTGAGGTAGGTATTGTGGGTGCAATTCTAGTTGATTAGTCTGAGATGCCTGCAGTTCTGTAGTGAACTCACTAGATTAGCATTGTCCCATTATCCCCTGATTACTTGATAAACCCAATCATGCATTGGCTTAGCAGTGGGATGTGCCCTTGAGTGTGCAAGTATCGTGATTGTTCCCTGGATTGCTTGGTAAACCCAATCGAGTATTGGCTTAGCATTGGGATGAGAATTTTACTGTGAGAGACATCCATCAACCTCCTTACTGGATACACGGCCCAGCTCGGGGTGGTCTCTCAGCTGGAAGAGTATAGGCTAGACAAATACACATGGTTGGGTGGAACATTATCCTCACGTAGCCAGTTTTCGAGGGCAGCTTCAATCTCAAGATAAGTGTTTTAGGGTGTTAATGTTGTTGATGCATGTATTATATCCGTTTGATATATGATGTTATTTGAATGGTTGTATGAATGGAATCAATAGATAGTGATGTGTGAGCTTGTAAATAGAATTTATTTCCCGTTGAATACTCCATTGTTACATGAATGTTATGCATGACTAACCTTGTAGGTTGTGATATGTTAACTAGTTCAATTTATTACCCATGTTATTATGTGTTGAGTTCATATTCAAGAGGATGAGATTTAACCTCATCTAAACCTGAGAGGAGAGTGATAACCTCTTCATGACTATTAGAATTTCTCTCTGAGAGAGAGGGATGCAGAAAAGTCATGGGAGGAGACAAATAGAGTTTTATGAAGTTCTAAGGCATGGGAAAGTAAAATTACGATCGAATATTTATCTAAGGTAATGAAAAGTATATAATCCTTATATGGATGTGAGATTTATACCAGTGGAAATATATCTCTGAGAGATTTCCAATGGTACTAGACATTCCTTAGTTGACTCAAGAACGAGCGAGAAACAAGTCTAGGAAGTTTGCATATGTAGAGAAGGAGTTTCCGCATTTCTGCATCCGCAATGCAGATTGCGGAAAGGAAATTTTTTGGGAAAGTCATGTTTGAAATTCCGCAATTCCAACTTCCGCAATGTGGATTGTGGATTGCGGAAATGGAAGTTTTTTGGAAAGTCATGTTTGGACTTCTACAATTCTGACTTCCACAATGCGGATTGTGGATTACAGAAAGAGTAGTTGTCCAATAAATTGAAGTTGGACTTCTACAAATGCAGATTGTAGATTGCAGAAAGGCAGTTGACGGAATAATTATACTGCCGCTATCCAACTTCCGCAATGCAGATTACGGATTGCGGAATGGTGTTGGAGAGATAAGTTAGGCGATTTGTATTCTGAATCCTGCAATGCAGATTGAGGAAAGAGAGATTGCAGATTGCGGATCTGAGGAAACTTGCAGATTGCAGATCTAAGAGAGTTGTGGATTGCAGATTGAGGATCCGAGGCAACTTGTGGGCTACGGATTGCAGATCTGGTGATCCAATTGCAGAAAGGCATGAATGGAATCATTTTGAAGAAAAAAGTTTCAAGGTCTTCCATGACCTTAGAAGGTCATGGGGAAGCTACATAGGTACAAGGTTTTGAATGGCCTAATCTACTATAAGGACAGAATATACTTGGGTCATGGTTCAAATCTAAAGCACAAGATTTTGAAGGAAGCTCATGATTCTCCTTTAGTAGGTCATCCTGGTTTTTTCAAAACATATAGGAAACTAAGGCAAAGTTTCTCTTGGAAAGGGCTAAAGGAAGATGTTCTAAATTATGTGAATGAATGCAAGATATGTCAGCAAAACAAAGTTGAACACACACATCCTGCTGGTCTATTGCAACCATTTCCATTCCACAACAAAAATGGGAAAGTATCTCCATGGATTTCATCACAAGGTTTCCCAAAGCTTTGGGTAAGGATTGTATTTATGTTGTGGTGGATAGACTCACCAAATTTGCTCATTTCTTTTATATTACATCATATTTTATTGTTGCACAAGTGTCTGATCTATTCTTTAGATAAATTCTCAGATTGCATGGACTTCCCAAGAACATTGTGAGTGATAGAGATAGCAGATTTATGAGTGCCTTTTGGAAATAAATTTTCAAGTTGGTGGGAGCTCAATTGAATCCAAGCGCAAGCTATCATCCTCAAAATGATGGCCAAACATTTGAGTGAATCAATGGCTGGAGGGGTACTTGAGGAACTATGTTGGTGAGCAGCAGAAAGCATGGGTGAAATGGCTACACTTAGGTGATTTTTGCTACAATACTACTTTCCATATGTCCATTGGAATGTATCCTTTCAAAGCACTTTATGGTTATGAAGCACTCACATTTGTTGAGCCTTTATTTGGTGATGTAGAGCCCCAAAATCTAAGGATTGGGTGGAGGATATTCAAGATATTTTGAAACTTCTAAAAGATAATTTGCAGGTTGCCCAAAATCAACAAAAATAGTGTGTGGATCAACATAGTGTGGAAAGAAATTTTCAAGTGAATGATTTGGTTTATTTGTGGTTGCATCCATATAAAAAAACCTCCTTGAAATGGAAGGGATAAAAAAATCTCAAACTAAGGTATTATGGTCCATACAAGATAGTTCGAAAAGTTGGGGAGGTAGCTTATGAGTTAGAACTTTTGGAAGGTGGAAAAATACACAATGTATTTAATGTCTCATGACTTAAGAAGTCTATTGGTCATCAGATATCTATCTCAGAAACACTCCCTCCATTGGATGATGAAGGATAACTCATACTTATTCCAGAAAAAATTTTGAAGACAAGAGAAAGGAAATTGAGGAGTAGAACCATAAGAGAATATTTGGTACAATGGAAAGATTTTCCAAGTGAGGATGCCACATGGGAAGAGGAAAAATTTTTGCAGCATCCTAATTTAGAATTTCTTGAGGGAAAGCAATCTTGGGTGGGGAGGACTGTAATGTCCCCATCAAAATAAATATTAGAAGGGAAAATTCCACCAATCTACTAGTTCCCTAGGTTGAGGTGGAAACATTTGGATTTTGAATAAGGCAGATACTAAACCACAAATGGACATTAGCTTGTCATAAATCTATTAAAATGGGATAAATAAATATTTAAAATAGGAAAATAAGGTGGCACTTTGTAAAATAAAAGCACAATAGATCTATAGAACAAGCACAACAGTTACTAGAGATGCATGCAACAAAAAGTATGGAAACACTGTGTAGAAGGTTTGCAGCAGTAAAATAATCTCATATAATCAGAAGATACATTACAATGTGTAACAATAGCTACAATAAGCCAAGAAATTCGAATTCCAGAGGGGTCATTGGAATTGAATGCATGAGAGTGGCTCACTTTCCAGTTAACACCACTCGACACATTAAAATACTTAGGATAAGTGGCAAATTAAGCTGTGAAGATCAAATAACTGATGTGTGGTTGAAAAATTCTCCAAAACCCTCCTTAAGCTAATATCATGGAGGAGTAAAAAATAATAAAAGATCCCTAGGAACAAAGGCCATAGGTCACCCAGTACAGAAATAATCCAAAAATGCTAGAAAAAATCTAAGTGAGGAAAGAGGAAAAAACCCAGTGGGAAAGAAACCCCCCCCTCAAATTGAACACTGAAGGATCTAATATGTCCTCACCATAGTAGAACATACCCCCAACAGTGGACAAAGGTAATAGAACTTCTTCTTAGTGAAGCTCTTGGTGAAGATGTTTACAATTTTCTCTTCTATAGGGAAATATTGTAGTACACCAGTTCTGTCATGCACAAGCTCTCGGATGTAGTGCATGTGGATCTTGATATGATTGGTCCTCTGTCTCTAAACCAGATCTATTGAGATCTTGATATCACTCTGATTGTCACAAAATATGATAGTAGAAGTGGTGCTACCAATATAAAACTCTACTAGAATACCCTGCAACCAAACTTCCCGAATGCAAGCATTGATTGCTCCTCGATACTCCACCTCTGTTGATAGTTCAAATATCTTTGTTTCTATGTATCAATGAATCAATTGATATTTTGAATACCTGTGCAAATTATTATTAATCTCTATGTGTATATGATAGCCCAAAATTAGGGCTTTTGTGAATTGGAGGTTACAGAGAGCTTGTGATGATCTCTGTGTGTGAATTCATGAATCGATTGAAAAAAGAACACTCACAAAAGATTGAGAAGTCCTTGTACATACAAATCCGCAGAGGTGAAGTGCAGGGTTAGGCCGGAACGATCCCATGAAGTCAAAATGAAGTTCTTGTGTAGATTCAATGAAGAAGATCAAGTATGGTAGAGATGGGTTGAGGTCGATTGATCGATCCTATGATCAATCAATGCATAATCGTAGAGGTTGTAGTTGGTTTGTTTAACAAAGGTTTAATGACCCAGATCAAAGGAGAGAAGACAAATTGACAATGGGAAAATGATTCACGAAGTGAACATGCACGAGAGATAGAGTTCCGCAATACGAAGTCTAAGTGTTCCACATCTATAGAAGATCAGTGGAAGGGAAAGAAGCTGCAAGGTAATCGACAGTTCGTATGACATTCCACAGGAGAAAGAGGTCGAGAGTTAACAGACGAGCAAATGCGAAGTTAAAAAAAAGGGTCAATTCCACCATTGATCGTGGATCTGACGGCCAACAAAAACTACAGAAGGTACACTTGTGGATCCGGCAGTTGTAAGGAGTTGTGGACGGATCTTTGCGGGAGACAATTTGCAGAAGCCAATTGCGGAAGTCAATTACGAGGAAATTGCGAAAGATCCACCTGTATTTGCGGAAGGTTGCAGTTGTGGACTCCAATTGTGGGATATTATTGTGGAATAAAGTTGGAAATCACACCTGCAATTGTGGAAGGAAGACGATTCCATAAGGTCATTGCAGAAAGGTCTGTGCGGGAAGGTAATTGTGGAAAGGTTATTGCGGAAGAAAGGAAACTGCGGAAGGAATTTTTGGAAAGTGAGGACTGCATTTCTGGAAAGACTTAGCTGGGTAAGCTAGTCTTTGATGTTCTAATAGATTAGGAACCTAACTATTCCTTGGTTTTTTGGGTTGGATTGGCTTTTTCCTATCCCACCTGCATCATTTGGTAACAGAGATGAGATATCAGGGCATAGGTTTGATATGTGTGTATGAGTTCTCTTACTGATACCATCATTTGGTATCAGATCATAGTTCGCATTTGGAAGTAGTTATGCTCATTTTGAATTGATGGCTTGGAAAGACCCAAAGTATTCAGAACTAGGAGCTAGATCAGATTGGGAATATGATTGAGGTAAATTTGATTTTGGTTTTAATTGAGTTGATAATTTTATAAATTATGCTCTGAGAAAGAATATGGAGATTCTTTGAGGATGTGAAAAATAATTCTACTTTGCGAAAGAATTATTTTGAAGGATAAATGTCAGAGTGAAAGGAAATTGAAGGACTGCAACAATATTAGCATATGTTCAGGGAGATTGAACAAGAGGTAATGGTCTTCTTCTTTTTTTCAGTTTATGATTATAAATAACAGTGGAAAAAAAATTGCAGACGTGAGAGATGTTTCAATCAAATATATAAGTTGAAGAGTCTTAAAGGTATGGACTGATTGATATTTTATTTTAACTCTAGTTATAAGAATTTGTTGAAGCAAACAGGAAAATTTTGACAGCAGCAGTGACAACTAGAGGATCTGTATCAAGGATAATTGTGTTCTTGATAAGAAGAGTTCGTGAACTCTTAGAGAAGAGAAGAAGCAGTGGTAGAACCTAAGGATCCAACAGAGGTTGGACAAGAAAGGGGATAAGTTGAATATTCTCAGAGAAGAATTGGATATGTAGAATCCTAAGACAAGCAAAGGAATTTGCTCAAGAGGTTCTAGAGGTGAGGAACCAAGGATACCAAAAGGACAAGCTCAAGGAGAGATAACATGTTGAGGTATAGTAGCAGGTATGAAGACTTGTTGAGAGAAGGATTGGGAGCAGTCCATAGGTGAATAAGATGAAGTTCATGGAGAAAGAGGAAATGGAGAGAATGACTACTAAAGGTGATTGCAGAGGTTCTCAGGAAAGCCCCAATAGAAGAGAAGATTCCAAGGAAGAAGGTATCAAGAAAATGAGTCAAGAGGAGTATGACAGAGAATTAGTTGACATAGGATTGCAACTTATTCATTTAGAGATGCTTCTATAGACAGAAAACCATAGGTATGGTTGGACAATGAAGAAGAAGAATGTGAGATGGAATTCACTATAGGTGAAGCTAAAGAGAAAGATGTCAACCATATTGGAGGAAGAACTCAGGACAACTGAGTCTGAGATGGAAGTTTTGTGTTGTGAACCAGAAGAAGGAAACATCCTTGGAGAGGATGATGATGAAGAAAAAACGAGACTAACTGAAAGTCTCATGGATTTCTTAAGAAGTACAAATCAATTTATGGAGGAGATGATAGTGAGGCCAAATGATACCAAGAGGTCTTATGTTTTTGAAACTAATGATTTTTTTCTAATTACAGGTTTTGTTGCAGATGATAGGTAGTCTTTTGAAACTATCTCAAAAAATGGATGAAGCCAAATATGATGAAGAAGGTCTCTCAAGTGAGAAATAGTTTAAGGTGTTTCAACAAAAGGAACTCATTGATGAGTTGCTCAATGGAGGAAAGTAGTCAATTGAAGCTGTTATGAAGATGAAGGAAGAAAAAGAAATGTACAAAGACATTTCCAGAGGACAGGATCAAAATTCCATTCTGATGAACGAAGAAATTGAATAGTCATCTTGGACTGTTAGAGAAATTGAAGAAGGAAAGGATATGCTTTTCAAAAGCATAGCAGCAGAACATAATTCTATTGTAAGAGTAGATGAGATGGTATCCTATAAAGGTAGTCAGGATGAAGATTGTATGCATCATGTAGATCAGACTATTGGAGAGATAGATAATGGTGAATGTTTGGTGATGTGCTCAGACCAACACAAAAGGACGATGCCAGGAAGAACATTAGTAGAGACTTTAGAGTCTCATGGTTTTAAAAAGAATGATTGGTGTGTGGTTGCAGGTATTTAAGAAAGTGGAGGCAGACAAAAAAATAAATCTATCATAACAGAGGAAGAGACAATATTATCTCAAAAGGGTGATCAGTACCTAAAAGAACTTGTTGTTACAAAGTTGGCTAATGAAAACAAAGAGAAACTTTCTAATCTTAGAAAGTATGATGAAGTATTGAAGTTGATAGAAGACTGGGTGATCACTCCAAGGATTGATAAGGAGGATGACATAATGGGTGCAAGCATATAAATGCTTAGTTGTAGTGTTGGAGTGGAGAAGATGGAAGGTCAAGGCACAAAATTTTCTTGTCACGATATACAATAGTCAAGTGTAGAAAATGATGAACACTTAACTGATTTTGTGAATCAGATTGGAATACCTTACAACATGGGTATGATTGCAGATGCGAGTAATAATCCTTAAGATATAAGGATACAATAGCTAGTATATGGCAACAAAGAGCCAAAAGAACAGAATAACAAGCATGTGTACCAACTACTAAATAGACTGGACAATGAAATTGAAATGATGATGATCTTGATGGTGAAGGTGTCTCAGAGAAGACATGAAGAGAAAATGAATATTTACATCAGCAAAGCAATAACAAAATACAATTGATAGAGGAATATTGCAAGAGAAAGGCTAGTGGATCATCGCAACAAAAAGTATGGAAGCCAGGAGTGTTGTAGTCAACAATAGGACAGCAGGACATCCATGAGGCAACTGGGAAGCTTCAGCATAAAGTTTGGGACCCAGGAATATTGAAGATTGAAGGTTATGACCTAGAGGTGTTATTTCTTTCTTCCTGGGGATTCTGATGTAGGATCATCCTCCTCTCCATTCATGTCCAATATTTGATCAAGACCTAGAAGGGGTCTTCATTTCCTGAATTGGTGGTATTTGATGAAAATTGTAAATCATACTATGTTTTAGTGTGCTTCTAGATGGATGAAGAGTCAATAGGCGAGTGAGGAGTCATTTAGGTGATTCATTGAGTGAGTTGTGTAACTAAGTCCACATTTGTCGGAAGCATTTGATGAAGCATTCGATGGAGGTTCAATGATCTCATGAGTGAGTCATAGGATAGGATTGAGAGTTTTGTTGTATTTAGAAATAGTTAGTAGGATTATAGGAAACTGTTGAGGGTTTATTGGATCTAAACCATAATTGGTTTCAGATTCCTTTTTGTATATATGGTGTGAGCCTATGAGGCATAAGGAGGTGGCCTAAACAATCTAAATTAGGCCAAAGGAAGTGATCATACTTGTATCAAGTTTCTTGTGTGTGAATGAAGAAAGTTAATTATGATTATCTCTGTATGAACACATGAATCCATGTTTGAAATGTTGATAATTCAAATATCTTTGTGTCTCTGTATCAATGAATCAATTGATAGTTTGAATACCTGTGCAAATGCTCGATTAATATCTGTGTGATACAATAGTCCAAAATTAGGGATTTTGAGGATTGGAGGTTGCAGAGAGTGTTTGATGATATCTCTGTGTGAATTCATGAATGGATTGAAAAAATAACACTCACAGGAAGATTGATAAGTACTTGTACATACGAATCCGCAGAGGTGAAGTGCAGGGTTAGGCCAGAAAGAGCCCATGAAGTTCTTGTGTAGATCCAGTGAAGAAGATCAAGTGTGGTAGAGATGCGTTGAGGTTGATTGATCAATCCTTTAATCAATCAACACAAAATCGTAGAGGTTGCAGTTGGTTTGCTTAACAGAGGTTGAATGACCAAAATCAAAGGAGAGAAGACATATCAATGACAGGGAAAGGATTCACGAAGTGAATGTGCGCGGGAGATATAGTTCTGCAAAACCAAAGCTAAGTGTTTCATGTTCATAGAAGATCAATGGAATGGAAGAAGCCGCAAGGTAATCAATGGTTCGTATCACATTGCGCAGGAGAAGGAGGTCGGGAGTTAATGGTTGGGCGGATGTGGAGTTAGCACAAAGATTCAAGTCCACTATTGATCATGGATCCAGCAGCCCACAAAAACTATGGAAGGAACTCTTGTGGATCTGACAGTTGTAAGGAGTTGCAGACGGATCTTTGCAGGAGAAAATTTGTGGAAGCCAATTGCGGAAGTCAATTGCGAGGAAATTGTAGAAGATCAATCCGCAATTGCAGAGGGAACCTTGCGTACAAGGTAATTTTTAGGGGCAAAATTATGCCAATTGGATATTTTTTAGGCCCTTTTTCAAAAAATAAATTTGCTATTTGGTCATTTTTAGTCTCTAATATCGCCTATATTTACATAAAATATGTTTTTTTATCATAATATTCGCCAAAATTTACATTTTTCAGTAGTAAATATGTTTCATATTTAATATTCACCTACCTATCTATATATATGTTTTTTTCAATCCAAAATAATCGCCTAAAATACTACACTTAGGTATACTATTGAAATCCTTAAAAAATACCCTTGTTGCGGACACCAATTATAGGAGTTGATTGTAGAAGAAAGTTGGAAAGCACACCCGCAATTGTTGAAGGAAGATGATTCCGTAAGGTCGTTGTGGAAAGGTCATTACGAGGAGGTAATTGAGGAAAGGTAATGGTGGAAGGAAGGCAATTGCAGAAGGCATTTTTGGAAAGTGAGGTCCGCATTTTTGGAAAGACTTGGATGGGTAAGCTAAGCTTGGAGGTTCTACTAGATTAGGAACCTAACTATTCCCGAGGTTTGTGGGTTGGATTGGATTGTTCCTATCCTACTTGCATCATGCTTATAATGCATTATGGGGGAGAAGTTTTCACATTTGTCATGTTTTTCATGTTAAGTAATGTAATGTTCCCATGTCGACTCATAACTTATCAAAACTAAAAAGTAATTAAAATATTTAATGTCGGCTCATAATAAAAAAACTAAAACCAACATAGATCCATCTTAAAACAAGATATATTAAGTAATAAAAGGGATCCTGTTTCTTTAGGGTTAAATTTTTCTTGATGTGTAAAACATTCAAGATAAAAAAATTACACCTCAAGAAATTGGATCCCTCTTGTGGCTTAATAGATATGCGTTTAAGATGGATCTATGTTAGTTAAATAGATAACATGGACCAATCAAGGGTTAAGTCAAAATAATTGGATGTTAAGATCAAGGTGAGATTGAATCTTCATCTTTCTATATGTATCGAACATATCATGACCCTTGGATTACACATGTACAAATGCGAACTAAAGTATATTAAAGAAACACACTTTACCTAAATATATATTATATAAAGTTGATTTTAACTAGCTCTTAAGTGTCTAAATATACTAACATACCCCTTTAAGAAAAACTTGGGTTACGATTGAAGGATTTACAAAAGTGAAACTTTAGGAAAATGAAGGAGTCACTAGAGCCTATTCCCCCAACAATGATTTTTTTTTAAAATCCTAAAATCTATCAAATCTTAGGAAACTTCGCTTCTCTAAGAGAATTAGTGAACATGTATGCTACTTGATCATCCGTGGGGAAAAATAACACTTTGAGAATGTGATCATGAAAAAAAAGTATGGTGAAGTGCATATGGAGCTCAATGTGTTTGTTGTGCTAATGTTGAACTTGATCTTTGGAGAGCTTCATGGAATTTTGATTGTCACACCAAAGGGTAGCCACATGTTGTTGCTTGAATCCGAAATTTGGAAGGATCTATCAAATATGAAAATCTTTATGACTTGCATTAATGGCGGCTCGATACTCTTCTTCTACTGAAGAAAGAGAAAGAGATTGTTGTTTATTACAATCCCAAGTGATAGGGCCAGTGCCAAGACTGAAAACATAACCTCCAATAGACTTCTGGTCATCATGGTTTCCTACCCAATCACAATCAATGAAACCAACCAACACGAGACCCCCCCTTAACTTTAATTTATCCCAAAATGAGCTATACCTCGGATATATCAAAGTATCCTTTTCACTATTTTCCAATAGATTTCATGGGTCATTTGCATATAGTAGGCTACAAGATAAACATCAAAGGAAATATTAGGATGGGTATGAGTCAAGTACAAGAGACTACCAATGAGTTGATGATATAGAGTGGCATCTACTTTGCGTGAACTGCAAGTGGAAAAATGTTTAACTCCAAAGCTGAAGTGAGATGGGGTTGGTTTACAATCATCCATGTGAAAGTGACAAAGAAGGTCACATTATTATGTAGACTAAGAAAGAAATATTCTATCTTTTGTTTGCGAGACATGGAGGCTAAGAAAATAATACAAATTTCCTAAGTCTATCATTTCAAAGTTGTTCTTAAGGATTGATTTCCGATGTGTTAAAATTTTATGGTCACTATTGTTAGAACCAAAGGCTATGTATGTTCATCACACCTCTTCATCTTCTAGATACAATTAGTCAAAAGACAATAGTCAATTAGTAGAGAAGTCGACCAGAGGCTTGACTAGGTGGTCAATTGATTGTTCGACTAAATAGTTGACAAGGAAATGGTCAACTCAACTGAAGAAGGAAACTAATCAATAGGATGATTCATATTTCATCCAAAAAATTGGAACCAACGACCCTCATTTGTGGACTAGATACTCCTGAATTCAAGGAAGTTTGTTAGATATGAAGAGTATAAAAAACAATCAATGGGTTGTATTGATACGATTAATTTTATAGACGTATCATGGTGATACCTTATGAGATAATGTGTTGCGATTTTATTAACATTATGCATTGTGCTTAAGTGTTGTAAACAAGCTTTTTAGACACCACCTCTCCTTTGGAATATTTATACCTTCTTCTATTTTTATTTTTGTCCAGTTATTCAAAGGGGTTTCCCAAGATGGAATCATAGCTATTGGTTTTGACCTATCCCATTGTCTATCAATTGTGTTGATTCATATTCATAGTTGATAGAATATACGATGAATATTTGTTAATGGGTACCTTTGAAATTGGACCAGATGTAGTGGATATCGGAAGGATGTATTCCAAGATAGAACCTAATATTTGAATGGCCATAACAATGTAATATGGGAACCATATATGGAAACACTGCTGACAAAAAAGGGACTATGGAAGTATACTAAGATCTCTATTGTATATTCGACTAATGACTAGGATAAGTTTGTCATCAATGGAAATAAATATGGGGTTCTTGGGGTCATTACAAACTACATTTCAAGGGAGATTCAATTTCATACAAGTGGGATCGAATGTACTCATGTTGTCTGGAATAAGTTGAAGTCATTGAGAAAAAGTTGATCTCACTAGAACCCCATTCCTTTTAAAGGATTTAGGACTCTTTGGCTCGCATCAAAGAGTTATAGTTGAAATTGGGAGAATGTGGAAATTGTTTTTGGAGGAAGGATGGACAACTCGTTAAACTAGTCTTGATGAATTTGAGGACAACTAATGATTTGTTATGCCCCTCTTTTAACACAATTTGGATTTCACAGAAGGAAGTAGGTCATGAATGTTTCTTTGATACCTTCTGTGATTTATTGATCAAGTATAAACAAAAAGTACTTGATGAAGGGAAGCTTGGTAGCCGACACCAGGCTCACTTTCTTAAAGGAGAGGTAACAAAAATTACAATGAATGGGGTCAACCAAACACACTAAATAAATCATAGGAGTGTATCGACCAACCTACTAAAGGAAAGACTGATGATTTAGCATCAAAAAAGAATAATCGAAAGAGAAAAACTTGTCACTACTACGGAAAGGTAGGACATGTGGACAAAAACTTATGGGTGAAGACAAAGGATTTGGAAGAAAAGCTCAAATATCTTATAGAATACATGTCGACAGTCCCTTACTCAATCGACCTATAGATAATTTCACCTTTTTTGTCAACAATTCCTAGGCATTACATGCTCACACCATTAAGACAAAGTGGATCATTTATTTTGGTTGCACTCATCATATGGCTAAGGATGCTTCTTTATTCTCTTCCTTAAGTGGAGTCCTCGAGCATAATATTGATATGTATTTGATGATTATTCTATCATGGTCACTGGAAGTGAATATGTTAAATGTCGACATGGTCAAATCACTAATGTATATCATGTGCATATCTTGAGTGCAACCTTTTTTTTTCTTTCTCAACTTACACCAACTAGTAATATTGTTGATTTTTAGTCATATTTATTTATCATAAATGATATGAGGGATGGGGGGCATCTGTTGGTTCATTACAAATTATGTGACTCTCATAAGAATGATTTATGACTGACTAGACTAACTACACTCACTTCTTAGAATGACAACATAAGTCAAATTTTGGCACGAATGACTTGGAAATCTAAACTTTCAAAGTTTTAAGATGATGGTAATAAAGAATATGGTTGTTGGTTTCCCAAAGAATATTCCACCTGATGGATATTTTAAAGGATGCATGCTTGGAAAGCATCATCTGGTTCCCTTTGATTCTAGGAAAGCATGGAGAGCAGAAGACCAACTAGAACTTGTTCACAATGATCTTTGTTGCATGAAAAAACCATTATTAGTAGGTGAAAAGTATATTTTAAACTTAATTGATAATTTCTCTATATTTACATGGGTCTATTTATTGAAAAATAAAATTAATGTCTTTGAAAGATTCAAGGAATTTAGGGGAAATATATGAGAATCAACCTTGTTGGCCCATTAAGTTCTTGAGATCATACAATGGTGGAGATTATGTGAGTCAATAGTTTGAATAATATCTCTTATAGAATGGTATTTATTGGAATGGATATGTGCCTCATACCCCTCATAGAATGGAATGTTAGAGAGGACAAATATATATGACTTTTCTAGAAATGGATTGCTACCTACTGTAGGCCAAAGTTCTCCTTACTAAATTATGGGCAGAAGTTGTTTACCACTCAAACTATGTCTTGAATATTGTTATGAGCAGAGCTATCATTGACATGACCCCTGTCGAGAAGTGACAAGGTAGAAAACATTCTATCGGACACCTCAAAACCTTTGTATGTTTTTCTTGGGTGCAAATCAATGATAATTGTAGGAAGAAGTTGAATGCTAAGATTCATTCTTGCATCATGATGAATAAAAATCCTATCGACTATTTGATCCTATTAAACAATAGATCATTTTGAGTACAAATGTGATATTTGATAAGATATAAGGTACTAATTTATTGAACTCTTACTTTGGCCTATTGCACAGTGATACTTTTCTTATTCTCGAAGAATCTAAATCGAATATACCTTCCTTTGAAATTTCGACGATATAGTTGACCTTTTCTCTTGATTCAACTAGTAGTCAGTCTACATTGATTGAAAACATAGACACAACTTCTCAATAAAGTAACAATATCTAACTTGATTTACCATCGATTTGTCTACTTCAGTGGCCTACTAAAACTATGGAATTTGTTGGACCTAATGATGGTGATGCCAGTGTTGGTCGAAAGACCCACAATTAGAATCAACATGGAAGTGTTTTTATTGTTGGCATGTGTTCTTGAAAGCTGTGATCCTAACATTTATGCTAATGCTTAGGTAGTGGTTGAATGGGATAATGTTATGTCTGTCGAAATTGATACTTCAATGAAGAATCACACTTGAGACCCAGTTCGTCGACTGCAAGGAAAGAATGTTGTGAATTTTGTATAGGTCTAGAAGAACAAGCTTACATTTGAAGGTGTTTTTGAACATAACAAGGATCAACTGATAGCTAAGGGATTCTATTAGAAATAATGCATCGAATACATTGAAAAAATTTCTCCTATTTCAGGATGGAATAAATTTGACTGCGTCTTTCTCTTGCTACTAGATTTTGATGTGAACTTCATCAAATGGATGTAGAAAGTTCCTTTCTTCATGTAGACTTGTCTAGAGAAATATACATGGAGTAACCTCCTAATTTTGTGATTGATTTTGGTCTTGTTTGTCAACTGAAGAAGTGTCTATATGGTTTGAAATAAGCCCCATGTGCATGGTATGATAATTAGATTGATCGCTTCTTTATCAGTCATGGTTTCAAGCATTGTGAATATGATCATAGTATTTATGTATTACATTTTCATGGTGATACTTTACTTATGGCATTGTATGTTGATGTTTTAGTAATAACTGGAAACAATGTTGACTTGATTTTGAGCTTGAAGAATCAACTTGTAAATAACTTTGAAATGAATGGCCTTGGTATTTTTTATTTCTTTCTAGGCATTCAAATTTTGCAAATGAATGGTGGTATCTTTCTTTCTCAACTAAAATTTACCTTGGATCTTTTGAAATGATTCAAAATGCATGAGTGAAAGTTTTGTGCTACACCTTATTATTCAGGCATTAAATTTTCTAGGGACTATGACTATCCCCAAGTTGAAACCAACATTTTTCAATAGTTGGTCAGTAGCTTGATTTACTAAAGTCACTATTAGTTGGATGTCCCACTCATTGTTAGTGTGGGTTTTTAGTTCATGCAAGATCCTAGAGAAAGCCACTAGAAAGATACAAAGTGAATTATTTGATATATTGAGGGGACTTATCAATATATTACCAAATATTTCCATAGTTAAGAACTATTAATTGAGTTTATTGATTTTGACTGGGTCAATGGCATTGACTATCGAAAGTCCACTTTTGACTATTTGTTTCAATATAGTTCTGGACCCTTGGTATGGTCATGTAAAAAACAAAAGGTAGCCTCACTTTTGATTACAAAAGAAAAATATCGTGGAGATGTCAACGTAGGTATAGAGACATATTTGATCCATCGACTTTTGAAATATATTGGTTTTGTTGTTCATGGCTCAACTATTATCCATTGTCACAATGAGAATGCAATCTAGGTTACCGATAACCCTATTGAAAACAACATAATGAAGCATGTTGAACTTAATGTCCACTACTTATGATAGTTGATATAGGACAATGTTGTAAACCTTGTTTATTGTAGGACATATGATGAGATTATTAATATATTTATGAAGCATCTACAAGAATCTAAGTTTGTGAAACTTTAGGTTATGCTTGGGATTCAAGAATATGTAATTATGGGGGTGGTTTAGAGAACATAATTCCACCTCCTGGATCTCTTGAGTGTTGTGTTGATGGGGGGTTGTTGGAACCAAAACCTATGTAGGTTCATCACACCTTTGGATCTTCATCATATGGCCAGTCAAAAGAAAACAATTGATATTGAACTTTGGTTGTCATTGATATAAACTAATTTCAAAGAGGATGTCAATTGATTCAGTTTGAGTCATTGATTTCAACTGATGTTAAAGTGGATAC
This sequence comes from Larix kaempferi, assembly GCA_027924585.1. Lineage (NCBI taxonomy): Eukaryota > Viridiplantae > Streptophyta > Pinopsida > Pinales > Pinaceae > Larix > Larix kaempferi. Next base: position 7,474,959 of record BSBM01000882.1, on the reverse strand, counting down.
AACATTCTTATGGAATCTTAAAGAAGTATATGGAAGTCACTTTGAAGAAATATAAGAAATATATATGCAAGATGGTGAAGGGCATGGATGCCAGTATGAAGATGTATATCTAGAAGTTGCATCCCGTCTAAAGATGTGTGTCTAAGGACAAATTATGCATGATTAATTTGATCAAGAACATATGGAAGATATATCATGAAAATCCATAAGTACTGTATCCTACTACATATGGTACTTGTGCAGATACCAAGTCCAACCATTCATACTCTATCAATTTAGTTTCGAAATAATTGGATGGACAAAGCTACATGTGTACAAGCAGCCAAGGAGTTGGTTAAGCAAAGGTACAAGTGTGAAAGTATGTCATAAGAAGACTCTACGATGCGCAAGCAAGACTAAAATTTGGATGGTCAATGACTAGGACTGCGCAAAAAGTAAGAAAAAAATTATGGTCGGACAATCATGAAAGTGCGCAAGTCTTACCAATCAAAAGATGATTTCATTTAGTGAAGGGTGCACAAGTTCCAAGAAGGGTGCAGTAGTTTAAGTTTTTTATGTGCAAATCCCACAAATCGATGATATAGCATATGTGCAAGTCCCACATGTGATGATGTAGCAAGGGTCAAAGTCCCACCAAGTAGAAGTTAGTTTATTTGCATATTCCGCAAAGCATCAATACATCATGTGCACAATATCCACAAGAGATGGTACAACCAGGGTCAAAGACTCACCAAGTCTAAGAGTGAGGATACACACATACCTCAAAGAAATGGTACATAAAGAGTGCAAGAGTACATCACTAAGGTGTAATTCCCACTAAGTCAAGGACCATGGATGTGTAAGACCCACAAAGGATGACACATCAACAATGCAGAAGATGACATGTGGAAAAAACAGATTTCATGAACTATGGAAGAAGGGATTCCACAACCAAATTGTTGACATACAATCCCTGCACAACATGCATATATAGAGAGACAAAAGTTGGAGATTTGATGTAAGCTCAATGGAAATATTGTAGAGCTTCAAGTGGAAGATATAGTTTTATATTCGAGGCATTAAGGGATTGAGGATAGAACTTCATCATCTAGTGAGGATTTGAATGCACGCATGCAACACTAATGGTGCACAGAATGATGTTGTAGATCTGTGATGGATGTGCAAACACTGAAAGGAAGAAACACAGAAGTATGTGCAAGTGCATGAGAACTGATTGACAGTATTGTAGATAACATGCAGTCAGTCACAGATGTTGTATTTCAGAAGTGCAGATATTGAATTGAAGTATATTAGGTGATGTGCATATGTTTAGCTGATGCACGGAATTTGAAGTGAAGTGTGTGAAGTTGAGAAGTCCATCCGATGCGCAATTACAGAGCAATAGCGGGATCCAATAAGCGCATCATGATGAGGATGATATGAGAAAAGTGTGTTAAGCCAAAATGATGAATCAATTGAATCAGATTATATCACAAATTATCTAAAATACTGTGGCACTTAAATAGCACATACAAATCAAAGTAAGTGCACAGTTCCATCTGTTACTCGTGCATTATCTCAGAACATCAATCTATCAATTGAAAGCACAGTATCAGTAGGTGAGTGTAGTTGCACAGTACGAGATAGATAGAGTATACCTTAGCATGGACTACGGGATTAGAAGCTCATAATACATGAAGTAATACATTAGTATAAGTGTAGAATTGAGAGGAATGAGAAGTGAAATCATGTATTTAGAAAAGTGACATTGAAACATATGCGTACGAAGGTAGTGCACAACAGAAAAAAAAAAATCAGAATATCGAAAGTGTGCACGAGTTTTAAGTTTAGTAAGTCAAAACCTTATATTGTTGATGTATATGTAACTTCGGAATGTATTTCATCTATGTATATTGTACTCCTATAGAGATGTGTTATTCCTCTATAAGGAAGTGTCAGCATTTGTATGGACAAGTGTCGCAAGTGTCGTAACTTGCTGATGGGTTATTAGACCACCATGTGTGGGGTTGGCCCTGATTAAGTTAACCATGGGTTATTATACTAAGCTAGACAATTCGGCCCCATAAGTTTATTGGGTAGTCAGGACAAGTATAAATAGAGATCTCCCGATCTCTATTTTGATCACTTCATATCTCACTCTACATCACTTGGAAAGTGGCGCACATGTGAGGAGGAGGATCAGTTGCTAGGAGGAGACTATCTCTGTGTACTTGGGTTGTACTTTGGTTGTATCATTTCTCTATCTATCTCTAAGGAAGTTGTGGGGTTTTTCACTTTAGGGTTTTCCCCACAAAAACTCTATGTGTCTATTGTCTCTTATGTTTGCATATTGTGATGATTGATATGCTTGCTATGATTGATATGCATTGATATATTGTACATGTTATTCTCTCAGTAAAGATCCTAGAGTATATTGAATTAATGCTCAAAAATTAACATGGTATCAAAGCTAACCTGAGAAGAAGACATTGTTAAGTGGCGTAAACTAGGGTTTCTTGTTTATTGGGTTTCGCTCCATATATTTTGGAAATGAAATATGATAGATTGACTCTCCTTAGTAAGGTGAATCTTTTTGTCCAATCAAAATTCAGTTTTGAGCAATTTCAGTTTTGGCCCTAAAAATTAGGGTTTCAACAAAAATAGGAATTTATGAAATATGAAGACATAGTTGGAAGATCCTTGGAAAAATCTAAGTTTAGAGCTTTGGACCGATATTTGTGGTTGAGTGAAGCTCTGGGAAACACAAACCCTAATTCAGGGTCCTCCCTAGTGAACCCAGGAAGACTAAAAGGCAATTCTGAAGGGTGAATCTTTGTAGATCTCAAATTTTGAATACACCAGGCTGATCAGCTCATCAAGGTGCATCTTTCTATCCTTTCAAAAAGTTTAAATTCACATTTTGAATTTTTAGGGTTTCTCTAACAAACCCTAATCCGAGACGAGATCTAGTTTTCAGCAAATCAAGTGGTGAGACCTAAATCTTTTTCATTTCCATTTGAAGTACTCTTTAAGATGTCTCACCACACCAAGCTTGAGGATAAGCTTGAAGGGGCTTATAACTTCCGAGCATGGAAGTATAGGATTGGGTTAATCCTGGAAGAAAATGAGTTGGACTCTTACATTAGGGAAGAGGTCCCTGTCCCAGAGGAAGAAGAGGATAAAGCCCTCCACAAGAATAACTTGGTCAAGGAAAAGAGGATCATTGTTGATTCTATCAAGGACCATCTCATCCCACATGTGTCATCTCTAAAGACACCCAAAGAGATGTTTGATTCCCTGACCAAGTTATTTGAAGGGAAGAACATAAATCGGAAGATGACCCTGCGGAACCAATTGAAAGGGGTAAAGTTTCAGAATGGAGAAACCATTCAATATTATTTTTCTTGGGTCTCTTAGATCAAGGAACAATTAGAAGTGGTGGATGAAATGGTGGAGAATGGTGAAGTTGTCATGACCACTATGAATGGCCTACCCCAGGTAATGGAATTCCTTTATTCAAGGAATTTGTGCAAGAAGGAAGTTGATCTCCTTCAATAGACTGCGGGAAGAATGTTCTCAAGAAGAAGCTAGGCTCGTGGCCCGAGAAGAAAAGATGGAAAATGAAGATCAAGCTCTCACAACACATACCAAGAAAGGTAAGTTCAAGAAGGAGCCATCTCATAACAAAAGACCTTCTCACCACCATCACCAAAAGGGTAAGAAGGATCTGAGATGCTTCACCTGTAATGAGAAGGGGCACTTTGCTATAGATTGTCCCAAGAACAAAAAGGGTTCCAACAACAATAGCAAGAAGGGAAACACAAAGAGATATCATGCTCATGCTGCTGAGGATGATGAATCTCCCAAGAAGAAGGCTAGAGTAGAAAGTGATTATGATGAATCATCAAGCGAAGAAGAGTATGTTCTAATCTCTGCTCTCATAGGTACTATTTCTCATGGTTGTAATGATTGGTTAATTGACAGTGGGGCTTGTAAACACATGACTGGGTTTAAAGAATCTTTTGTAAATTTATCTGAACATGAATGACCCCATAAGGTGAAACTTGGGGAGGATTATCAATACCCTATCAAAGGAAATGGGGAAGCCTCCTACAACCTAGACTTTGGAAAGTCTTTGAAGATGAAAGATGTGTTATTTGTACCTGGGCTCAAGAAGAACCTACTCTCCATCTCTGCATTAGACACAAAGGGCATGAGGGTTGCAGTTGTAGATGGCCAAGTCCTAATGTGGCCAAAAGGTAAAACTATTGATGATGCAGTGGTGATTGGAGAGCAAGAGGGAGGATTGCATAAATTGAAGGGACAACCTGAACATGCCATGGTACATGAATCCATGGAGCCAAGTGAAATTTGGCATAGAAGGATTTCTCATGTGCACTATAGAGCACTACCAATTGCAAGCAAAGCGGTAGAGGGTCTTCCCGAAATCAAGACCAAACATGAAGATATTTGCAAAGGATGTGCAAAAGTAAAGAACATAAAGAAGGCATTTCCAAGCAGTGAAAGCAAGGCAAAAGGAATCTTGGAAATCTTCCACTCTAATGTATGTGGTCCGATGTTATCCAGTTCTCTGAGTGGGTATGTTTACTATGTCTCTTTCATTGATGATTTCTCCAGGAAGACTTTGGTCTTCTTCTTGAAAAGCAAAGATGAAGTATTTGATAAGTTCAAGGAATTCAAAACCTTGATGGAAAATCAAACTGACAAGAAGATCAAGACACTCAAATTTGACAATGGTGGTGAATTCACTTCAGGTGATTTCAAGAAACTATGCAGTGATTCAGGAATTAAGAGGGAGTTGACTTCTCCCTACAATTCACAACAAAATGGAGTTGTAGAAAGAAAGAATAGAACAATCATGGAAGCATCACGGGCAATGTTGCATGACCAGGATCTGCCTATGCATCTATAGGAAAAAGCAGCTAGGACAGCTGTGTATGTGCAGAACAGAACACCCCACAAGATATTGGACAACAAGACACCATAAGAGGTCTTCTCTGGTAAGAGACGTGAAGTCAGCCATCTCAGGATATTTGGTTGTCCAATATATACACATGTTCCAAAGGAAAAGAGGACAAAGCTAGATCCTTCAAGAAAGAAGGGTATCTTTGTGGGTTACAGTGAAAGCTCGAAAGATTACAGAATATACTTTCTAGGGTTCAGGGTTCAAGAAGATTAATGTCAACAGGGATGTGGCATTTGATGAAAACTTAGCATTCATCAAGTCAAGGAAGACACCTGTTGAAGATCATGAAGAACCAAAGGAAACCAGATTTCAAGACACTACCATGACTGAAGCAATTCCAGATGCTGATCGTGAAATTGAAGATCCGCAAGAACCTGTAGATCCACCTCGTGAGAAGGACTCTCACAAGAGGAAACCTGCATGGGCTAGAGAGCTCATTCAAGATGCAGAAAGATATGGCATTCCAGAAGAAGAACACAGAGCAAAGAAGAGAACTAGATCACATACCAGTTATGTTGCTTTACTTTGTGATATTATGAACAAAGAACCTTCCAGTTATGAAGAAGCAGTGGAAAAGAAAGAATGGAATGATTCCATGGTCGAGGAATACCAATCGATAATAAAATATGATGTTTCTCATTTAGTCCCAAGACCTGAAGGGAAGTCTATTGTGGCTTCCAAATGGATCTACAAGATCAAGCATGTTGTAGATGGTAGCATAGAGAAATACAAAGCGAGATTTGTAGCTCATGGCTTCTCCGAGAAAGAAGGGATTGATTATGAAGAAACTTTTTCTCCTGTATCCAAGTACACTTCCATCATATCAGTACTTGCTCTGGATGTAGTGATGAAATGGAAGATACACCAGATGGATGTCAAGACTACTTTCTTGAATGGTGTAGTGGAGGAGGAAGTGTATGTGGAGCAGCCACTTGGTTTTGAGACACATGACAGGAAGTCATATGTGTGCAGATTGAAGAAATCCTTGTATGGCTTGAAGCAAGCTCCTAGGACTTAGTATGGTAGGATGGACAGTTTTCTATCCAGTTTGGGCTTTACCAAGAGTAAAGCAGATACCAACCTTTACTACAAGGTTGAGGAAGGAAATCCTGTGATACTACTCCTATACGTGGATGACCTGTTTGTTACAGGTAATGATAGTTTGATTGCTAATACCAAGAGGAAGCTTGCTTCCGCGTTCGAGATGAAGGACTTGGGGATGATGCACTATTTTCAAGGCATGGAGGTGTGGTAGAGTACAGATGGTATCTTCCTTGGACAAGGAAAGTATGAAGTAGAGATCTTGAAGAGGTTCGGGATGATGGATTGCAAGGCCATGGCCACACCTATGGCATTGAACCTAAAGATTTTGTGTGATGCTTCATCTGAGCCCGTTGATGTTACTATGTATCGTCAGATGATTGGGTCCTTGATGTACCTGACAAACACAAGGCCATATATTTGCTTTGCAGTGAACACATTGAGCCAGTTCCTGACAGATCCGAGAGGTGTTCACCTAGTTGCTGTAAAGCATATTCTGAGGTATCTGAAGGGTATAGTTGATTATGGGCTCAAGTATGATGCGAATCAAAATTTTAACCTGCAGGGTTATGTTGATTCAGATTGGGCTGGCAGTGTTGCATATAGGAAGAGCACTTGTGGGTGCTGCTTCAGTATGGGATCAGGTGTGATCTCTTGGTTTAGCAAGAAGCAATCCTACGTAGCACTGAGTACAGCCAAGGCAGAGTATGTTGCAACATGTTCGACTAGTTGTGAGGCAGTATGGCTCCGAAAGCTACTGTCTGAGTTATTTGATCTTCTATTGGAGGCTACTAGTATCTTTTGTGACAACCAAAGTTGTGTGAAGCTGTCTGAGAATCCGGTGTTCCACAATAGGTCGAAACACATAGAGATCAAATATCACTATATCAGGGATATGGTGCATAGAGGAGCAGTAAAGATCCTATATGTTGCGATGGATGAGCAGGTTGCAGATGTACTGACAAAACTACTAGCCAGAGTGAAGTTTGAGTACTTTAGAGAGAGGCTTGGTGTTCTTCAGATTGATGACACTTTGAGGAAGAAGTGATGGACACATTTGCAGGAGCCATTCTGAGCATGGTAAGAGGAGGATCCTTCCATGGCTATGGACATAAGCGCTAGATGATGAGCATCAGGACAATGCTCCAGTTACTGCTCTGTATGTATGCATCATGTTGGATGCTGGATATGATCATTCAGATCATTTATATGTATGTATGTATGCATCATGTTGGATGCTGGATATGATCATTTGGATCATTTACATGTATGTATGTATGGATCATGTTGGATGCTAGATATGATCATTTGGATCATTTATATGTGTGTATGTATGCATCATGTTGGATGTTGGATATGATCAGTTGGATCATTTATATGTATGTATGTACACATCATGTTGGATGCTGGATATGATTAGTTGGATCATTTATATGTATGTACGGATCATGTTGGATGTTGGGTATAATCAGTTGGATCATTTATATGTATATGTACATACACATCATGTTGGATGCTGGATATGATTAGTTGGATCATGTGTATGTATCTGTAGATGTATCAGGTGGATACATTGTATGATAAGGTAGATCATGTATGATGATATGTATCAGGAAGATGTTGTGTATGCATTAGGTGGATGCATTGTATGATCAGGATGATCATGGATGAAGAACTTTAGGATGTTTCTCTAGATGACATGCAGTAGGATGATGCAGTGTTGATGATCAGGATGATCATGTGTACATCAGGATGATGTATGGTGAGTATCAGGTTGATACTCTGTGGCCATGGACAAGTTGTGCAGATGAGCATGTAAGTAGACCTGGGAGATCTGGATAGGATGAAAAAGGCCTTAGATGCTCTTTCGAGGCATTGCTCTGGGAGGACATGTAAGTAGACCTGGGAAATCTAGACAGGATGAGAAATGCCTCAGATGCTCTTTCGAGGCATTGTCCTATGGCATGTAAGTAGACCTGGGAGATCTGGACAGGATGAAAAATGCCTCAGATGCTCTTTCAAGGCATTGCCATGACCACATGTAATCAGACCTGGAGATCTGGATAGGATGAAAAAGGCCTCAGATTCTCTTTAGGGTTCTTGCTTAGCAAGACACCCTTTTAAGGTTTTGTGGTAGGAGTCACAGGTAATCAGACCTGGAGATCTGGACAGGATGAAAAAGGCCTCAGATGATCTTTAGGGTTCTTTCTTGGAAAGACACCCTTTTAAGGTTTTGTGACTGTCACATGTAAAAGATCCTGGGAGATCCTATAGGACAGAGTTGTGTACCCGTAACAGCCTGGGGTGTTCTTTCAAGGTTTTGTGATGCACATAATAAGTCTTGAGGATTCCACAGTATGGCCAGTGATGATGAAGACCTGTAGGTGGTGGGCCTACACCCAGTATGAAAAAGGACTGGCTCTGTAGAACTTCCTATGATGAGTGGATTCAAAGATTGACTGAGATAGTAGCAGCAGTGATGATGACGATGATTCAAAGACAATGATTCGCTGATGATGATCTAGAGAAGAAGACTTGTACTAGCATATCTTTGTCGAGAAATACGTTCCTAGTTAAGAGGGAGTGTTGATGTATATGTAACTTCAGAATGTATTTCATCTATGTATGTTTTACTCCTATAGAGATGTGTTACTCCTCTATAAGGAAGTGTCATCATTTGTATTGACAAGTGTCGCAAGTGTCATAACTTGCTGATGGGTTATTATACAACCATGTGTGGGGTTGACCCTGATTAAGTTAACCATGGGTTATTGTACTTTGCTAGACAAGTTGGCCCCAAAAGTTTATTGGGTAGTTAGGACAAGTATAAATAGATATCTCCTGAGCTCTATTTTGATCACTTCATATCTCACTCTACATCACTCAGAAAGTGGCGCACATGTGAGGAGGAGGATCAGCTGCTAGGAGGAGACTATCTCTATGTACTTGGGTTGTACTTTGGTTGTATCATTGCTCTATCTATCTCTGAGGAAGTTGTGGGGTTTTTCATCTTAGGGTTTTTCCCACAGAAACTCTATGTGTCTATTGTCTCTTATGTTTGCATCTTGTGATGATTGATATGCTTGCTATGATTGATATGCATTGATATACTGTACATGTTATTCTCTTAGTAAAGATCCTAGAGTATATTGAATTAATGCTAAAAAAATTAACATATATTGGATATATGTGCAGTAGGGCATGGCAAGGAGAAGGAGTTTGTAGCCTCCTTCCAGTTATTGTTGGATAACACAAGTTGTTGGAGCTTCCGTCAAGTTGATTCCTATAAACAAAACGGGGGTTAGTGCCTCCTTATATTTGGTGCTAGTAAAGAAATGAAGTTGTTTCTTCCTTGAATGTATTATTTTCATTAAAAAATAACATTTTGTGGTTTTCTCCCCGTTGGGTTTCCACATCAAACCCTCCCTGTGTTCTGTCTTGTTTGACTTGGTGCATATATGGATGAATTATTTTGTTTATATTGGATGCATAACTAAAGATCAAGATTAAATTAAGACTAATCTGTTAAAGAAGGTATAAACTGTTGAGAACTGCGCTAATATTGATTCACCCTCCTCTCATTATTAAATCAATTCCAACAATTGGTCTCACAATGGATGTCTTCAGTAACAGATTAAAATGTGGAAGGATTTACAGTTTTTCAACAATTGCAATATCTCTGAAAATAAAGGAATGGATCTTGGAGGATGGCCTGGAGTAAGAAAAATGTTAACAGTAATCCTAAAACAATCAGATCTCTGAATGAGAAGGTGAAGGACTTGGAATACCAATTCTTCTCCACTCCAATACAAGACTGACTCACTGACAGTTGCACCCGTCGCAGTAAAGTACTTATGCGACAACATAAACTACAACAACGGGTGGAGCATTAATGATTTAGTGGAGAAGTTGCATGAATGAAAATAAATACTCAAACAACAACAACATTAATGACAAGAAGTGGTTAGGTTAATTTGGACTAAAACTTTCTGATTTCCAAAATGGAAAAAATGTTGACAAATCTGAAAAGGTGGAAATCATTAATGAGGGACTTTATAAATCAAGAGAATGTGTAGTCTGAACTCTCATTCCTATTGAGAACAAGATCCATTTAGTCAATAGTGTTTGAAGAAGTAAAGGTTGAATATCATGGCACCTAGAAGACAACGCAGAACTAAGAATCCATTTGTGAAGAAACATAAAGATTCTTTGAACACCTACAAGGTTGAACGTGATTACATTCCAGCTGAAAACCTGATGCTTCACATGTGACTCTTCCAGAAGTATAAGATACACATTTGCAGGATCAAAAGAGATCTAAAGATGTACTTGTTGAAGGAAATCTGGATGGCCTACTGAACAAATTCACATTTGGATATCATGATGTTACTGATGATGACAAATTTCCTGGGTTAGATGTGAATAAGTATATGGAAAAGGATAGATTAGACCCCAGGAAACCAATTGAGATGGTGCTCAAAGATTAGTATTGTAAACTATCAAGAACAGGGATACTAAATCTATTGGAAATACCTCACTTTGAAATATCACCATAGGTAAATATGTGTGCAAAACTACTGTTGTCACAAGTACATGATGGATATTGGTGGTTGAACAAGCTTATTCCTATTAACGCCAAGATCATAGAGGAAATAATTGGGATACCCTAAGATGGGGGATATATAAGCTCATTGATGAGTAGGAGTCAATAAAAGGATCTGGAAAGGAATATGAATGAAAAACACAGAACCCAACTAGTAAGCAAAGGATTCTCAGTCGCACAAATAAAAGATGTTGCATTAAGACTCACCGCTCAGTTGCTAGCATGCAAATTGTTCAGAAAGAGTCACCAGGATCAAGTCTCAAAAATAATCATTGCAGCGGAAGAAAAATGTTTTTAGGGAGTCCAGATGAGTTGGTCAACTTTCCTACTGAATGAGTTCCTTTAGGATTGTCTATAAGCGCAAGAAAAAGGTAACCCCTTTCACTATAAATTGCTATTAATTTGTGTTGCAATAATGGGTTGGAAAGATCCTGAAGGGAGTCAAATATTTGATAGAAATAAAAGGCCCTTTCAATATGCACGATACATGAATATGTGGGTCTCTAACATTGTTGACAAACATGAGAAAAAAAAATCAATTTTTCCCTATACTATGAAGAAATCAGAGCTATTTTGTGAAACACTCCACACATAGCCTCACATAGTTGAGGCATACAAGGGAATAATGCGTTCCAAGATTGGCTTGAATTATATCTATGTTCATGCCAAGAAAGACCCTAGAAGGTGATGGCTTCCCACCAAGTTCATGTGCACAGAAAATGATATTGCATAGATATTCCAGGAATTGGATGCAAAGTGGAGAAGAACTCTAACAGAAGAAGAATAGGTTGCGCAGACAAGACATCATAGTAATGTAGTCCCCATAGTGGAAGAAATATTCATTGGGATTCCTCCTAAGTCCATTCAGCAATATGTTCCCACTAAATAGAGAAAATAAATTATGCATCCAAATGGGTCATCAGGAAAGAAAATATTTCAAGCCTAATATGATTTGTACTATTACTAGAGATGACTTGGAGAGAATAGGCATAGATATCAGAAATGCAATAGAAGAATCCATAGAGCATGTAGCCACAAGAAGGGATATTGAAGAACTTACATCCCAACAGGTAGAAATCATGTTGAAGATGGAAGAAATATTTGCAAACCTATAGTAGCAAATATAGGCTGGCAGAGAAAACACGAATAATGAACATCATCCAAGTAGTGCACAGTCACACTCAAGTTCCTAGAGGAAGGAAATATTGCTGCATCAAAACTGGAGGATCCCATTTAGACCGTTGAGACTCTCCACTTAGGAGAAACAAAATTTGGTAAGCCATGTAGAATTGTCCTTGGCATTTTTATTCGTCAATGAATTGCATGAGCTACACACATATGCGACACACGAGATTAGATGGAGAAATCAAGCCACTACATCAGACTGGAACAAAAGTAAGAATGAAAAAGAATCCTTGCAGGATGAATGTGTGAGGATGAAGGAAGAAAAAGAAAAGACTATGAAGAAGACATCAGACCTAGAAAGAGAATCAAAAGAAGTTTTTGCAAGAAGTAATAATTTGAGGAAGGAAGTGGAAGAGGTAAGGGATAATGCCTCAAGAATACAAAGAGAAGTAGAATAAGTGTTCAATTTGCTTCCATATGTTCAAGAAATTGAGGATTCTTCTTCAGAAGGAATATTATTAAAAGTAAGTGAAGTTATTCATGGGTTGCAAGCCAAAATCGAATAACTATCACAAGCACATGCAACACCTTCAGAAATCAAAGCAGAATGCAAGAAATGCTTAAGAGAGCCAACATTGCATTTGAAAACATCAAATTTCTAGATTTAAAGTGCACAGATATGCATGGAGAATGTGCTAAGATATGGACAAATATAATTGAAAATGAGCAGTTGAAGGAGGTAGAAAAGACATTATGAAATGCACAAGAAATAGAGAAAAAGATTCGTGAAAGCTTGGTTAATATACCAGCTACTGAGAAAGAGGATAAAATGAAAGAGTTTAAATTGCAGCAACTGGAAATAAACATGTTGTAGCATCCCAAGAGTTTTTCCCCTATGTAAATAAATATTAAATATGCATGTAAATATGTTTTGAGACTTGGACCTATAAATGATGCAAGGCATCATGGACAAATAACATTTTATGATATTAAAGTGGTTTATTACTTTTAAATTGTTCTACCTGCTTGCTATTGGACTACTTGTTAAATGAGAGACCAAGCTCACTAGGGAATTAGGACTAGAGAGTAATTAAAATTTAAAAAGAGAAAAGATAAATAATATGAGAGAAATAATAATTTTGATTTTCAAGAATTGTGAGGAAAATAAAATAAACCATAATTACTATTTCTTGAAAGTTAGAAATGATAAAAGAGGAAAAGAATCAAGGGGAGAGGTTGCTCTTTGTTTCATTTTCTGTTGAGGAATTTTTGAGCTTCTAACATTTTCTTGAAGCCAAAATGCAAGGAAAAGCCATTCCTTAAAATGAATTAAGAAGAGGAAAAATGAACTGTAGATAAGGGAGACTCCAGAGGCAGATCTTCTCATTCCCACAGTACAAGTCCATCCTAGTTTCCTATTGATATCAATGATGTTTGGTCCAAGAAGAGGTCTTGCACTATGCAATCCTTAAATAAAAAGAAAGAATTATCTACAAGAACTAGAGAAGTGATTAAAGAGATCCTATTGGCAAGTCTACATTAAAGAAGAGTACACACAGAAAAAAAACCCTAGGTTCTGGTTTCTTAGTGAGCTTGGTCTGGCTCGGGGATGATTATATGCTCAAGTTGAGAGTTTATGAACAATAGCATTAATCTATGGTAGGGAGGAACATGGTAGTTCCATAGAAAGCTAGAAAAAACAAAGGTTTTCAGATAAGTTGTTTTTAAAGATTTATGTTTATGTTTATTTACTTTTGTATTAATTAATAAATGGTTGGCTGAGCTAAGACTTTAGGAAAATATTTATTTTTCCTATCCTATGTTGATAAATATTTTATTAGAGAATTGTCTAAAGTTTACTACAATACAAAAGTGATTTATGTTGTTTCTTTACCTAAATTTATAAGCACATTTATATAAATTTACAGTTTTATTAATTGCATAGAAATGTTTAAAAATACTAACAATTATTTTAGCAATGATTGATCAAAGTAGTTATGTTTTTAATAGATTTTATGATCAACCTGTATTAAAATCCTAGAATGCATCTAGTCAATTTATCTAGCTTTAAGATATTTTTTTTTACAATCTTTTTCTGAATATGATGCTTATATTTCTAACAATTTCTTATGACTTTTCTACATTATTAAATTAGATCAGGATGATTCTATAAGTTATACAGAGAAAAAAAATTATCTTGGGATTCCATATGAGGATAAAATATTAATATATATAAATATAATGGAGAAATCTCTTAATGTTAATCCCAACCGCGATAAGCACAGTGTAAACCATTCACAGGGTTACTACACCTATGTTCATGATAAAAGCATGTATATCAAATACATATAATATATAAATTATATTATAATATCAAATTCCATGAACAAAGGATAACAAAACCCTATATGAGGGAGATACATTTTAACTATAGCATGAACAGAGTAATGAACATTACACTTATGAAATTACAAGGAATTGATAATCAGAGATATCGTATTCCTCATGAGTGTCATCAAACTGAGCCATAAAAACAATCAATATATTGTAAATAGAGCCATAATACAAATAAAAAATTATATGTCACATAAAACCTGAGGTCGACCCTCTTAACTATCATTCTATCCATAAAAGGAAAAAATGAGCTACGTATAATACAACGAGTCAGTACAACGATGCTAGCGAGTTTCATCAAGCAATATAAACTTCGGATAAATAGATTGAGGTGCTATAGGAGGATAGAGTGCCCCTACAATAACCATTATAATCTTGAACATAATAAAAACATGCATGTAGTTTGAGATAAACGAGGTCGAAACCTTTGATCTCAATTATTGATTATAAATAGAGGTAGAATAAATTATGGAGAGAATAACATAAAAAAATAGAAACAAGATGCTCAGTAAGGGACTCGATATAAACCCACTAATAGATTCAAATTCCTCAAAATGAAAATCATAATCGCTATTAAAATGGAAGACTATATGCTTGAATCTCAAAGATTGAATCCATGGGAGGGAAACGATTTCGCAGTCCAGAGCTAGAGCTTTTAAAAGTGTTTTATACTTAAAATATTGAACCAAATAACTACTATTTACAACCAGAGTGATTTAAACCCTTACAAAAACTATAGGCATCTTAATGGCCTTCGGTAAAAGAGATAGACCATGAATTTCTCACACAGAAGTATTAAGTTAAATGATTTAAGATTGATCAGTGTGGGCATTTTTGTCAAGAACCCCGTGGCCATTCAAGGACACTTTGAGGATTTGTTTCGGGGGCATGGAACCCAAACCAGTGAGCGGACTTGGGTTCCATTAGCACCCACTCATGCATACGGCCAGTACAGAGGTTTTCATGATGTCCAGACATGCTCGGGAGATGTCGGATCATAAATGACACCATTGAGAAAAAAATGGCATGGCCTTCACTAAGAAAAACCCTAGTTCCAGAGATGGAACAATAACACCATTTTTAGGTGTTTGAGGCATGGTGTGGGGAGTCCTCCAGCTCAAACCCAGTGCACCAAATCCATCAGAATCAACGGATTTACAATCAAAGTAACGGTTTTGGTGCTATGGGAATTTTCGTCAGGAACCCCATGGCCATTTAGGGACGCTTTGAGGATTTGCTCTGGGGGCACAGAACCAAGACCGGTGAGAAGACATGGGTTTCGACATCTCCCACATGTTAATATGGCTAGTGTGGAGGTGTTCACGATGGCCATGCATTCCCAATAGATGTCGGATCATAAATGACCCTCTTGAGCAAAATTGGCATGGCCTTCACTAAGCAAAATCCTAGTTTTAGAGATGGCACAATAGCATTGTTTTTGAGCATTTGAGGCATGGTATGGGAGGTGCCCTAGCTAAAACCCAACATCTTGAATCCATTGAAATTGATGGATTTGCAACCGAAGTCACAGTTTTGGTGCTATGGGAATATTTTTCAGGCCCCCCATGGCCATTCAGGGACACTTTGAGGATTTTCTCTGGGGGCATGACGATCGGACTTGGGTTCCATATTCTCCCACACATGCATATGGCCAGTGCGATTGGACTTGGGTTCTGTATTCTCCCACACATGCATATGGCCAGTGTGGATGTGTTCATGATGACCACGCATGCCCAGGTGTTGGAGAATTTTCGAACCACACATCATTTACTTGAGCCTCACAACTTAATTTGCCACTTATCCTAAGTATTTTGATTCAATCATGTGCTTACATCATCAGCAGATCACATTTTCAGTAAACTGGTCCTCCTCCTACATTCTAGGAGCCAACTGGGCCATCAAATGAGCCTCCTCCACCATTCAAGGGGTGATTTGCATGACTAATGCACCCAACTCAGTCTAACGGACAACGATTACTAGTTCAGTCAGCCAACTGGAGACACTAATGCACCCTACTACACTTGCTGACTTCATCTGTTGTTATTCACACCTAATATTCAGTTAACTGAAGTTGTGAAGGCTCCCTCCCCTATTTTTTGGGAAACAGCTAATTTCTAAATCAGTTAGACTCAGTTAGAGAGTTTCAGAGTCATTTTGAGCCAGTCTTATGGTAGTTAAGTGGTTAACTAATGTGCCAAGTGGTGTTAACTGCCAAGTAAGCCACTCTCATGCATTCAATTTGAATGACCTCTTTGGGATTCGAATTGCTTGGTTGATTGTAGCCATTGTTACACATTGTAATGTATCTTCTGAGTTTATGATAATGCATGAACTATTGCAAACCTTTTGCATAGTGTTTTCACATATTATTTGTCGCATGCATCTCTAGTAACTGTTGTGCTTGTTTCATAGATTTGTTGTGCTTGAATTTTACATGTTATCAGAGCCATAGCAGGGACAATACAACTCTTCTACAGAGATTTCATATTAATATTGGGCAACTTTGCTAAAAACTATTGTAGTAGTTTTCTGCAGTTGTAGCTATTGCTCAAAAATATTTCAACACTACACCAGAAGCCGAAAGTTTTCCACATAATTCCTTGATATTGTGCATCTGACTCTTCAAGATTGCTTGATAGTCTATGCCGGGTGTGAAGCAACTTGAAAAGTGCATGTTGTCGACCTAAAAAGTTTTTATTTGTATGTGATTATAGGTTTCTCACTCCCTCCTATTGCATTTAGTCCTGTAGAGATGGACTCTTCTTCACAAAATATTTTCACTCCTTTGAACTACCTTCAATGGAAGGATGATATTGAGATTGTGTTGCGCTCTAAGGGATTCTACAGAGTCACCATGGGCCTAGAACCAGAGCCTAATTCTGCAATAGAGAAGTCCAAATACTTCAATAAGCTTGATGAATCATATGGTTTCCTTTGTCTCAATATTTTGAAGGATCTCATTTTCTATCTCAGTGGATTGAATACTCCAAAAGAAGTCTCGGAACAACTTGCCAATATTTTTGGTAAGTGGGATGAGATGAGGTCTTATCAGCTGGAGAATGAGTTGATTTCCCTAAGCCCTAAGAATTTTGAAACCACCAATGATTTTTTCACCAAGTTCAAGCATTTGGTGCTGTAGTTGAAGCAATGTGGTGTTGAGAAGAAAGATGAAAAGTTGATTCTTTCAATCCTTACGAAGATAGGAGCATATTATTCAGTGTTTGTCTCTACCTTCCATTCAGAAAAACTCACCACTCCGCATTGGAACATTCCTACCTTGAATGCATTCTCCGAGTCCTTAATAAAAGAGCATAATAAGCTTGTTCAGATGGGGTCCATAAAAACCTCCAAAGATCAATCCCTTTTTGCTATAGGACCCAAAGCTACGAATGAAAAACAAAAGAAAAATAAAGAGAAGGGCAAGTTTGATCATCCAAAGCAAAAGGAGGAGACCAAGCAGTTAGATGATCCGTCAGGTTTGAGGACAGACAAGCAAAACGGAAAAGAGAAGACAAAGTGTTCTTACTTTGGTAGGGGATTTCATCCCAAAATATCATGCATGAACAAAAATATTGATCAGATGGCCCTTCTATTGGAGAAAAAACAACATTACTCTTACAGATGGCACAAGGAAGAAGGACAATAATGATAATACAGAAAGAGGTCATGCACTCATGGCAAGTGTTTCGAACTCTACAACTCTTCTCATAGATTCAGGAGCTTTGAATCACATCGTTGCAATAAAAGACTCCTTATTATCATTGGACTCTGAAAACTGCATCTCCATCCACATGGGAGATGACTCACAAATTTCATCCAAAGGAAAAGGTACTATTCATTTAGAACATGGCAGTTTCCAAAATGTTCTGTATGTTCCTTCTCTAGATTCGAACCTGCTTTCTATGTATCAGATGACACATATTGGTTTTCCCAAGAAGGTTGTATTCATACCAAATGATGTTGAAATTTCTGATATTTCCACCGGAAAGTTCATTGCAGTAGGCAAAGCAAATCATAGTGCAAAAACATTTGAGTTTTCCCACTTTTTGCCACATGCAAAGCCAAATGCCCTTCTGACTCACGGAAATGAGGTTAGTTGGCTATGGCATGAGATATTTGGTCACCTAAATTATAAGTATTTTCAGCTGCTACAAAATAAATCCATGGATGAATGCCTTCTGAAAATCAAATCCTCGAAAGGGATATGCAAGGGTTGCATCATTGAGAAGCAGCCCGAGCACAAGTTTGGTCGAAGAAAAGATAGCAGAGCTTCTTGTATTTTGGGGCTGATTCACAGTGATATCAATAGTATAGTACCAAATAAATCCATGAATGGCTCAAGTTATGTTATGAAATTCATTGATGATTTCTCCAGATTCACATGGGTCTACTTTCTCAAGAACAAATCAGAAGTGCTAGAAACATTCAAGAATTTCAAGGCTTCTATTGAGACTGCTACTAAGAGAAATATCAAATCTCTTATATATGATCATGGTGGAGAATATATCAAATCAGAGCTTCTGCAATGTTGTGCGGAAAATGGAATCCAAATCCAACACACAGTCCCCTACACACCTCAGCCGAATGGTGTAGCAGAGAGGAAAAACCGAGCACTGAAAGAGATGGCCACTTGTATACATGATTCGAAAGGGTTGGCTCCAAATATTTGGGATGAGTCCATGAATGTTTCTTCTTACATTCAAAACAGATTTCCACACTCATCCATCAAATTTACTACTCCTTTCGAAGCCTACACTGGTCACAAGCCTGATGTGTCCAAACTTAGGGTTTTTGGCTCCACTGCATGGGCTAGAATTTCAACTGAGAAGAGAAGATATTTGGAACTACAAAATACCAAGTGCATACTCATTGGATTGTGAAAATCCTCACAGCAGATCTAAGAGTTGATGTATACCTCACAATGAAAGAATTTAGGAATAAGATTAAGAGTGGTCAATGCAGTAAAATGAGCAACAGAATAATAATATAGTAGAACTTGGATAGAAGAAAATAACTTCACAGACACTAATTTGTTAATCACAAATGGACAAATAAATAATACAATGCATGAGGAATTCGAATGCCTAAGGTGGCAATTTGAATTTTCCTTCATGGAGTGATCAAAAGATCACTGGAGTGTCATTGGAGCACAACTGGTGTCATCGGAGCACAATTGGAAGTCTTCATCATCATCAGTGGAGTCATCAATGCTCAAGTAACTGTCAACCATCAGTCAAACTGAGTCTAGTAGGTGTAACTGAGTGTAACTAAGTGTAATTGAGTGTAACTAAGTGTAAACTGAAGACAACTGGACTGGTAGGTGAAGAAGGGTGCCTTTATCATGCAGTAGGTGAAAGGAGGGCACACTAAGCGCTAGGAGGGATAAAACTGAGTGGAAAGAAGCTCTGGGTCCTAGCTAACTGAGGGCTAGGTGCTGGGACTGATGACTGGGATGCATGCAAACCCTAAATAATGCATGCAAACCCTAAAAGTCCATGCATGGCTGAAAATGCAAAGGATGAAAATGCTAGTAGGACTAGGATGGAGTATAGGAATATCCTAACACCCCCCCTTAATCCATCCTGGGCCCTGGAAACTGAGACCAAAGGTCACCCAATACAATGAATAATAACAGTCAATAAACCAAGAAAACGGGGAAAACCTCATGGGAAAAATACCCACCCTCAAAATAGACTTTAAGGCACACACAAAAATAATTGCTCCAAACTCAAGCAGGTGTGATGCTTGGTCATATGTCTGGAGGTATCTTCTTCTTTGGAAGAAGTGGATCATGCTCAAAAGGCATGTGCTTGTACCTTCTCTTCAGATCGAATGTGATGAGAACAAATCCAAAAGTATGGGGATGATCCTTGAACCTATGATTTGAATCAGTTGAGATAGGATCAAATCTATTAATGTGTAGATAGTCTTTTTCCTTCTCCTTTGAACCATCATGGGTGAGATTATGCCAAAAAGAACCATCAAATAATAATGATTTCTTGGAATCCAAATCAGCTCCAAGACTTGATAAATGGTTTCTTGATATCTCCTTTGAACCAGCAGGGGTGAGATCAAAACCATCATATCCATGAGAAATTATCCCAAGTAGTAATTGCTTAGAATCCAAATTAGATACAAGACTTGAATCATGGTTTCCTGAGATCTCCTTTGAACCATTAGAGGTGAGATCAAAACCAGTAAATGCATGAAAAATTATCCCAAGTGAATGGCAATGGTTTCTTGAGATCTCCTTTGAACCAGCAGGGGTGAGATAAAAAACCTGATGTGCATGAGAAATTATCCCAAGCAAATGGAAATGGCCATATTCTTCAATAACCTTCTGAAAGCATGGAATAATGATCATATAGTAGTAAATAAGAGGTGAGTGATCAAGGAGAGCGAATGCATTACCTCCAATGGCTGATTTGACCTCCGAAACATTCAATAGATCATGATGCAAATCAATAGACTCTGGTGCAAGAGAGGATTTAGGACCTTCTGCAATATCTAGAGTGTAAGCTGGCACATAATTCAAAATAGAAGAAATTTGGAGCATGAGTGTAGAATCTGCAAGTTCTTCTTCTTTGTGGACAACTTCAATATGAGATATGTTTGATACTGATTCATGATCAATGAGATCATCAAGGAGGGCGAATGCATCACTTTGTTTGATCTCGAAAGTGTTTGGACCAATCCCTTCATTTTGTTTGCCAAATCTTTCATCCAGATGGGCCCATAGCTCTTTTGGATTTTCAACAAAATTAAGGGAATTGATTGACATACAACGAGACATAGCAAGAATCATGGTTCTAGAGGCTCTATCACCTTCATTTAACCAGTCATTCTCTTCTTTAGAGGATTCAAACTCTCTTTCAAAACAATAATCAAAGAGATCATGGCTCTTCAAATATGCTATCATTTTTGGTTTCCATTCATCATAGTTGAATGGAGAAAGATGAGGGATTTCTTCTGAATTCATAAAGCTATAGAAGACCTGCAAAAACAATAGAAAAGTCTGCAACTGCTACTGCTGCAAAAGAAATGCAGAAACTGCAGCACTCGAAATCTTGATAATAACCTATAAAAAACTCTCAGGAATGGAGATAAACAATACTCTCAACATGCTCTGATACCATGTGAAAATCCTCACAGCAGATCTAAGAGTTGAT
Organism: Larix kaempferi; assembly: GCA_027924585.1. Taxonomy (NCBI): domain Eukaryota; kingdom Viridiplantae; phylum Streptophyta; class Pinopsida; order Pinales; family Pinaceae; genus Larix; species Larix kaempferi. Next base: position 7,453,661 of record BSBM01000882.1, on the reverse strand, counting down.
GTATACCTCACAATGAAAGAATTTAGGAATAAGATTAAGAGTGGTCAATGCAGTAAAATGAGCAACAGAATAATAATACAGTAGAACTCAGATAGAAGCAAATAACTTCACATACACTAATTCATTAATCACAAATGGACAAATAAATAATACAATGCATGAGGAATTCGAATGCCTAAGGTGGCAATTCAAATTTTCCTTCATGGAGTGATCAAAAGATCATTGGAGTGTCAATGGAGCACAACTGGTGTCATCGGAGCACAACTAGAAGTTTTCATCATCATCAGTGGAGTCATCAATGCGCAAGTAACTGTCAACCATCAGTCAAACTGAGTCTGGTAGGTGTAACTGAGTGTAAACTGAAGACAATTGGACTGGTAGGTGAAGAAGGGCACCTTTCTCATGTAGTAGGTGAAAGGAGGGCGCACTAAGCTCTAGGAGGGATAAAACTGAGTGGAAACAAGCTCCAGGGGCTAGCTAACTGAGGGCTAGGTGCTGGGACTGATGACTGGGATGCATGCAAATACATGCAAACCCTAAAAGTACATGCATGGAAGAAAATGCAAAGGATGAAAATGCTAGTAGGACTAGGATGGAGTATACGAATATCCTAACATGGATATGCTAAAGAATACTAAGGATACAAACTCATGTATATCAGATCCAAAAATATATTCATTGAGCGAAGTGTGAAATTTGAAGAACCACTTCAAGATCTAAAACTAGTCGAGGAAGAAACTACTTAACTGCCTCTTCTCCAAGAAGAAGATTCAGAAGAAGATGATGGAAGTTTGTGTTATGATATTTTATCAGAAATTAATGGACATGAAATATCAGGTTCAGATTCAAATCTAGATGAGCCTTTTTAGTTTCCAAAGTGGGCAGAAAAGACTCTCACTTTTGCTGGTTCTAACATTGGAAATCCTGTATGTTGATGTATATGTAACTTCGGGATGTATTTCACTTATATGTATATTGTATTCCTATAGAGATGTTATTATTCCTCTATATGGAAGTGTTTGTATTCCTATAGAGATGTTATTATTCCTCTATACGAAAGTGTCGTCATTTATATTGTAAGTGCCCTAAGTTATACTTGATGGGTTATTAGACCACCTTGTTGGGGTCAGCCCTGTATAAGTCATGTGGGTCAAAGGGTTATTAGACCACCCTATTCGAGGTCGGCCCAATCAACATTATGTTATGTGGTTAAGTTAAGGCCAAACTAGTAAAGGTTATTAGGCAAGTCAAGTCAAGTATAAATAGAGTGCGGGAGGCACTATATTTGATCATTCTATTCTCACACACACTCTTTGGAGAGTGGCACACTTATGGAGGAGGAGAAGCTACTGCTAGGAGATGTCTATCTCTTATGCTTGGGTTGTATCATTGCTCTATCTATCTCTGAGGAAGTTATGCGGTTTTTCACCTTTATGGTTTTCCCCAGTGAAATTCTATGTGTCTATTGTCTCTTGTGTGCTTGCATTATTGTGTCCATGATTGATATGCTATAGATATGCTACACATGTTGTTATCTCAGTTAAGATCCTAGATCAAATTGAAGTAAATTCTGAAAAAATTAACATGGTATCAGAGCTAGCCTAAAAGAAGGCATGGTATGGCATTTATGACACTTGTTGCACTTGCAAAGCTAGGGCTTGATAGAGCAAAAACCAGTCATCGTAGGACTTTCACTATAAATACATTTCGGTGAGGTTTCAGGATTAGAAAATCTTAGAGGTCGAAGATAAGATCCCCATGTACCTTTTTTCCAAAGAAAAACCTCTAATTCGTTGTACTTTGTGATTTATGATCAGTACAAGTTAGGGTTTCTGCCTCTTCCAGACCTTAGTCATAAATAGGTGACCTAGGAAAAACGATCACAACTTGGGCTAGGAAGTTCCAAATGAAATTTCATAAAAATTTACAGGTAGGGCACAGACTGTACTTTCTCAGGTAACTTTGTCAGAGGCTGAAACTGAACCAGTGACACGTGGCACACCGTACAAGTTCTCTCTCCTGTTTTATCCCATAAACAAGTCACGTTGCCACACTTGGCACATCTCTCTCTCAGAAAATCCATTTGAGGTCAAAACTATGGGGTTAGAAAGATGACAGGTCAAGCTACCACAAGACAAATTTTCAGACCTTTTGGATCAGAAAGTTAGGAGCTACACTAGAAACAATCAAGTGCATATTTATGTCAAAACATAATTATTTTTTAGCACCTTCATTCATGGCTTCGGGAATTTAGGGTTTCGGAGAAAGTTGGAATTTTTGTAATCGGAGACCATGGCTGGATGCTACTAATAAAAATTGAAATTTAGAGACAAAGATCATATTTTTTGGTTTGGAAAAAGGCTGGGCTTGATCAAACCCTAGTTCAGGACTTTGATCGGAAAGATGGAAAATTAGGGCTTCTGTAAAACTTGGAATTTTTGAAGTCTGTGACCATAGCTGGAAGCTCCTCAGAAAAATCAAAGTTTAGAGCTTTGGATCGAACCTTTTGGCTGGGCATGAGGGTGGGATTTATCAAACCTTAGTTCGAGATCTGGTCCAGAAGATCCAGAAGTTTCAAAGGCAATTTTGAGGGGTGAAACTTTGCAGTTTTCAAATTCTAAGTATACCAGTTTGATCAACTCATCAAGGCGCATCTTTCTATCATTTCAGAAGTTTGAAATTCAAATTTTGAATTTTTAGGGTTTCTCTGACAAACCCTAATCCAACTCCAGATCTAGTTTCTGCAAATCAAGTGGATTGGGTTAATCCTAGAAGAGAATGGATTGGTCACTTGCATAAGTGAAGAAGTTTTTGTTTCAGAGGGAGATGAGGCTAAGGCCTTACATAAGAAGATTACAAGCAATATCGACAGGTATGACTTATAGGTATGTTTCGAATTCTATTCATGGTTAAGTTTATGATGTGTTTGTCTTGATATCATTACGGTTAGTACAATCTTGATTAATTACTAGACTTGTCATTGATTAAGGTTTTGACACTTATGATTGTACTAATGCATTGTGATGTTGTATGAGGTTTATGTTGTTCGCTAACATGAAAGGTACACCAAGAAAGACAAATTATGTTCTACTTCAAGAACATATAATCATGGTGACATGAAGACAAAGATTCATCCATTGTCATGGATCACATAGAAGATCTGCTTACGAGGTATGTATAACTTGGTTCTACAATGGTTAACTTATGAGACATGTAGGTTACTAGCACAAGTCATTGAAGAGAACCAGAAGACATCATGTGGGTGTGTCAGAGATAACTAGCTAACATAGTAATCTGGTATGTTTTTCCTATATCAAGTCAGAATCTTACCTTGTGTTAGGATCCCTTATATAAGTATACTTGGTATGATTGGTTATGTTTATTCATAAAGTTAGAAATGTAAGTAATCAAGGGTTTATGCGTAATATGTTTCTTATCTTGATTGATGATTTGACTAACTAGAAGAGTCCTATGATCAAATAAGAATATGCATGAGTAAAAGAAGTCTTCCCTGAAACCTTGAATACTAATGTTTATTATCTGTGTTTGAAATGATCATGACTATACATGTTTAAGATTATTGGGTTTTGATAGTATTAAGATTATACTAATGAATGTGTGATTATGTATGAGACCTCGAGGATAACACAATGATGATACTAATAAACATGCATAGTGATAAAGGATGGATATAAGTTCAAGGACAGGTAATCTAGGAAGCAAAGATCAAGAGGGAGCACACTTCAGTAGTTTCTGCAAGGATGCAGATATTCAGAGGTAGTTGACCACTTCTCACAATCCACATCGGAATGGAGTTACAGAAAGGAAGCAAATACTGAGAGGGAGTCAACCCAACAAACAAAGATAAGTATTTGAATGATCATTTCTTTCATATTTGATTGTTTAAATAATACTGTTCAATAATGTATATACTTATGTTCCTAGAATTAGGTTGTGTATTATGCATATTAGAATAGTTGCATTGATGAACAGTATACTACTAATATATATGGGTAAGTGGCCTATGGCACTGTACAACATTCCATTGCTACTTATCTAGAATGAAACCTCTTTGCTCACATGTTGGGAGTTATACACACTCTTAACAATGTTCTGGTAGAGATTGGAAGGCATCTAGAAAGTTACGGGATATGGATAAATGTTGTATTGAAGCATTGGCTAAGATAATTGCATGGCTGTATGACATATTTCTTTATGTGTAAGAATTTGTTTTGAAAACTATGAGATGTTTCTGATCATGCAATTTAACTTGTTTTGTAGGAAAGATCGTATACGATCACCTACAAAATAAGGACTACAACATTTGGTCCAACAACAAATCTATCTATTGAAGATATTGAAGTTCCCAGGATCCAGGAAGAATGCCATGATCCATCAATCATGAAGAATGATGTTTGGGATGAGAAATCTATCATGACTTCCATGTTGATCTATAAAGATCAAGCATGCTGTAGGTAGTAGCGTAGAGACTTTTTCTCCTGTAGCTAGATCCACTTCCATCAAATCAGTACTTTCTCTGGCTGTAGTGATGAAGTGGAAGATACACCAGATGGATTTCAAGACAACTTTCTTGAATGGTGTAGTCGAGGAGGAAGTGTATGTGTAGCAGCTACTTGGTTCTGAGACACATGACAGGGAGTCATATATGTGCAGAACTTGGTATGGTAGGATAGATAGCTTTCTATCCAGTTTGGGATTTACCAAGAGTAAAGAGGATTCCAACCTTTACTATAAGGTTGAGGAAGGCAATCCAGTGATACTACTTTTGTATGTGGATGACCTGTTTATTACAGGTGAAGATAGATTGATTGCCAACACGTAGTGGAAGCTTGCTTCCAAGCTTGAGATGAAGGACTTGGGGATGATGCTCTATTTCCTAGGCATGGAGGTGTGGCAGAGTGTAGATGGAATCTTCCTTGGATAAGGAAGTATGTAGTAGAGATCCTGATGAGGTTTGGGATGATGGACTGCAAGGCCATGGCCACACCTATGGAATCAAACCTAAAGCGTCTGTGTGATGCTTCATCTAATCTAGTTGATGTCACTATGTATTGTTAGATGATTGGGTCCTTGATGTACCTGACAAACACGAGACCATACATTCGCTTTGCGGTGAACACATTGAGCTAGTTCCTGATGGATCCCAGAGGTGTTCACCTTGTTGTTGTAAAGGATATTCTGAGGTACCTGAAGGGTACAGTTGATTATGGGCTCAAGTATGATGCGAATAAAAAGTTTAACTTGCAGGGTTATGTTGATTTAGATTGGGCAGGCAGTGCTGCAGATAGGAAGAGCACATCTAGCTGTTGCTTCAGTATGGGATTAGGTGTGATCTCTTGGTTTAGCAGGAAGCAGTCCTATGTAGCACTGAGTACAACCGAAGTAGAGTACATTGCAGCTTGTTCGGCTAGCTGTGAGGCAGTATGGCTATGGAAGTTACTGTCTGAGTTATTTGATCTCCCGCTGGAGGCTATTGGTATCTTTTGTGACAACCAGAGTTGTGTGAAGTTGTCTGAGAACCCGCTGTTCCATGACAAGTCAAAACACATAGAGATCAAATATCACTATATCAGGGATATGGTGTAGAGAGGAGTAGTGAAGCTCCTGTATGTTGCGATGGATGAGCAGGTTGCAGATGTGCTGATGAAGCCACTAGCTAGAGTGAAGTTCGAGTACTTCAGAGAGAGGTTTGGTGTTCTTCAGATTGATGACACTTCGAGGAAGAAGTGATGGACACATTTGCAGGAGCCATTCCGAGCATGGTGAGAGGAGGATCCTTCCATGGATTTGGATATAAGCGTTGGATGATGAGCATCAGGAGGATGCTCCAGTTATTGCTCTATATGTGTATATATGCATCATGTTGGATGCTTGATATGATCGGTTGGATCATTTATATGTATATGTATGTACACATCATGTTGGATGTTGGATATGATTAGTTGGATCATTTATATGTATGTTCGCATCATGTTGGATGTTGGATATGATCAGTTAGATCATTTATATGTATGTATGCATCATGTTGGATGTTGGATATTATTAGTTGGATCATGTGTATGTATCTATAGATGTATCAGGTGGATACATTGTATGATCAGGTAGATCATGTATGATGATATGTATCAGGAAAATACAGTGTATGCATCAGGTGGATGCATTGTATGATCAGGATGATCATGGATGATGAGATTCAGGATGTTGCTCCAGATGACATGCATCAAGATGATGCAGTGTTGATGATCAGGATTATGTGTACATCAAGATGATGTATGGTGAGTATTAGGTTCATACTCTGTGGCCATGGACAGGTTGTGCAGATGAGCATATAAGTAGACCTGGGAGATCTGGACAGGATGAAAAATGCAGTAGATGCTCTTTCGAGGCATTGCTCTGGGACGACATATAAGTATACCTGGGAGATCTAGACAGGATGAAAAAGGCCTTAGATTCTCTTTAGAGATCTTGCTTGGAAAGACAGTCTTTTAAGGTTTTGTGGTGGGGGTCACATGTAATAAATCTTGGAGATCTGGACATGATGAAAAAGGCCTCAGATGCTCTTTAGAGATCTTGCTTAGCAAGACACTCTTTTAAGGTTTTGTGACAGTCACATGTAAAAGATCCTATGAGATCTGATAGGTTGATCTGTGTGCTCATAAAATGCCTGGGATGCTCTTTCGAGGTTTTGTCGATGCACGTAATTAGTCCCGAGGATTCCACAATATGGCCAATGATGATGACGAACTCTAGGTGGTGGGTCTACATCCAATATGAAAAAGGACTGGCTCTGTAGAACTTCCTATGACGAGTAGATTCAGAGATTGATTGAGATAGCAGTAGTAGTGATGATGATGATGATTCGATGACGACGATATAGAAAAGAAGACTTGTGCTAGAAGACCTGTGTCGAGAAATACCTTCTTAGTTAACAGGAAGTGTTGATGTATATGTAACTTCGGAATGTATTTTACTTATATGTATACTGTATTCCTATAGAGATGTTATTATTCCTCTATACAAAAGTGTTTGTATTCCTATAGAGATGTTATTATTCCTCTATACGAAAGTGTCATCGTTTATATTGTAAGTGTTGTAACTTATACTTGATGGGTTATTAGACCACCTTGTTGTGGTAGGCCCTGTATAAGTCATGTGGGTCAAAGGGTTGTTAGACCACCCTATTGGGGGTTGGCCCAGTCAGCGTTATGTTATGTGGTTAAGTTAAGGTCGACCTAGTAAAGGTTATTAGGCAAGTCAAGTCAAGTATAAATAGAGTGCGGGAGGCACTCTATTTGATCATTCTATTGTCACACACACTCTTTGGAGAGTGGTGCACTTGTGGAGGAGGAGAAGCTGCTGCTAGGAGATGTCTATTGGGTTGTATCATTGCTCTATATATCTCTAAGGAAGTTATGGGGTTTTTCACCTTTATGGTTTTCCCCAGTGAAATTTTGTGTGTCTATTGTCTCTTGTGTGCTTGCATTATTGTGTACATGATTGATATGCTATAGATATGTTGTACATGTTGTTATCTCAGTTAAGATACTAGATCGGATTGAAGTAAATTCTGAAAAAATTAACACTATCGACCAAGAAGAACTTGAGCATACTTTCAAAGAGAGAGTATGGGTATTTCATATTCTGATCCATTACTGTCTGAGAATTTTTTTTTGATGATAGGTTCAGATTCTAAATCATGCTATACTTCCCACTGATATCCGAGATGGAAAACCACCATGGATGAAGAGTACAAATCTCTTCAGAAAAATACTACATGGGAGCTAGTTTCTCTTCCACCTGGGAGGAAATTAGTTCAATGCAAATGGGTCTACCAAACTGTTATGGAGAAAAATTCCTATGGCTTGGGGTAGACCACAACAGACAGCTGACTACCAGAAATTAACTCAATTATCAATGCTATGCTATATAAATGAAAATGCTAAGATAATGGAGAATATAACCAACCTCGATCTGGACGTTCGATGTAGATCCCTTTTGAAGCTTTCAATACATGCACTTGAACCTGGAAATTAGTCTTGACAACCAATATAAAACAAGAGCAATATGATATATGAAAGATATTAACATCATCATAAATGCAACCCAATGTAATATAAACAACATTCACAACATTAATGGATGAGAATATGATTATTTCGATTAATAAATAACAAGAAGTACAATGTGATACGACCTCTTGTCGGCAACCAATCTGAACCAAGAACTGGGTCTCTCCACTTGTGCCTTCACCACTTCAATCCTCCATGGAATGGAAAACTCAAACTATGATAGGAGTTTGAAAGGTGAGCATAAAGGGTTCACAACAACAAGGATGAATGAGTGTAGACTCAAGATACAACAAAAATCCACTAGAGTTATCTTGCTCTCTCTTTCTCCTCCCTTCCATATGCCATAAGAGTTCAATATATAGCCTTCCAAAGGTAAGTGAAAGGACACATCGAGGCGTTACGGGGAAAATGGAGGGCCAAAGGTCACCCTAAGACCGCTTTTTGGGAGTAAAAAGTCCCTAACTAGTGATTTTTACCATTTTACTTCTCACCCACGGGCTATAGTGGTACAGCTCCTGGGTACGCCAACTAAAGTTGAACATCAAGCGTGCAATAATAAAAATAGGGAAAAAGTGTACACTGGTGGTCATGAAGTGAGTCTGAGTCAGTGAAATGGATCTCGAAGGCCAAAGAGTGTTGATTCTCACAAGGTGGACATTGCAACAGATGGCCCCTAATGTGTGAGGTCAGATAATGGTGCTACGATGGCCGAAATACATTATAAATATAAGAAGTGGAGTGATGGAGACACAAATGGCAAGAGCATCTCACTCATCATAATACAATAATATCTTTGAATACATGTCAGTATAATACAACAATATGATACAATGGCCATGAATAGGAAGTACATAGTGAATATACTTCATAGGTGATCATAGCCATAACCATCTACAGTAAGAGACAGTCTCCTGCTGAAAGGAAACAAATGGTACAATACTGGAGGTACAAACTACTGATATCTGAGAGGTGATATCTCATATGTAAAGTCACAATCATAAGTAGCATACTGAATGCCACTAACATCTGGGGTCTTCTACACAAATCATCTATGATGAAAGTCCCATCAAGTGAATAAAGGAGTTGAGGTCAAACTTGATGTGACATCATCTGATTACCAGTCAATGATGTATATTATTAAAAGATGTGAGATAACCCACCAATTATGAAAATGGGCATCAAGGCATAGAGTACAATCATCAAAGTGTGAATAGATGTATTGAAGTCAAACACTAAGATGAATCCATCGATCAGGGGACATTGATGTATTCCCAAAACTGTCGATGGTGAGAGAACCTACTACTAATGACTGTAAGCCTTAAGGTACTCAACTGAACTCTAAGTCTCAAATTTTGGAATAAATGGGTTGAAGTCGACGAAATGAGACTCGCTAGAAGGAGGGCATTAAGGCATCCCCCATCAACCAGCACGAGGTAATAGCTACGCTGAAAGATTTTGAATAACTCAGATGTAACGGACTGACTCAATAAGGATGAATGATATGCAATAGTCAGGAGATCTGAGGAGTGGCCGACTCTGGTTTCAGGAATTCTTTTGAACAAGAACATGAGTAGATGGATAGACTGAGGCAGCATAGACTTGACATAACACTGTGCGATGCAGGAGGCATCAATAAAGGGCTCCATAATGACTAGAAGCTTAAACAATCGGTGGAGTTTAATAAGAAATGAGTATAGCTCCTAAGGTCCAACTGTAGTCCTGAATCATAATGTATGGAGTGGAATGAATGCTCTGTTCAAAGGCAACACAACAACTACCAACTATAAGTATTAACCATAATCCTATCTGGCTTTCTAGAATATTTAATTTTTTTGGTCTTTTCATATTTGGAAAAGCTTGAAAAAGAATAAAATTGCTTATGGTACAACAATTAAGGAAACGAGTGTCAAATAGAGAGCGGACTAGTCCCAAGCAGTGGAACATACCTATGATCAATGCAAGGAAGCATGTACAGGATATGGACAGTTGGGGGGGTTGTTCCTTCGAGGTCAATAGGTCATCAAATTGCGAAGGGAAACTGGAAGCTCTGTAGGGCTCGACAGGGAAATTTCTCAGGCACTAGGCTAACAATTGAGTAAGCGGGAGCCAGCAAAAGGCCCAAGCAACAAGTAGGATGATGCAATGCAATCATAACTTGACATAAAAGTGGAGTCCTTTTTCGTAAAGTTAAAGTATAAAAAAATGAGAGAATGACTCTTCTAGTCACGTATGACTAGAGTATACCTTTTTCATAATTAATCCACAAAGGTCCAGAAAAGGGGTAAACTTATACCTAAGTGAATGTTTCTTCAAATCCTTTAACGAGTCTGAAATGACAACTATACTCGGTAATCTTGTTTGATTTGAAAAAGTCTAACAAGGGCTTAAAAAAGACTTAAGACTTTTTAAAAATATTTTCCGTAAAGGTTTAACGAGTCCAAAAAAGTAAACTCGTGACCTCCTTACTGTTTTTATCGAGCTCAAAGGAGAGATGGAAGAATGCTCATAATGGGAGTAGATGAATGTCAGGGACATGCGAGACTAGTTCCAAGCGCATGGAAGAAAGCTATTCATAATGAAAGGAACATGAGCAAGATAAGGGTAGTCAGGGGGTGTCTGCGAATTCAGATGGCAAAAGGTTCAAATGCATCATAACAATGGGGAGACCTAAACCTATATGCAACGTTCCAAATGTGCCTACCATGACTGAAGCAAATGTCAAAAAGGACCAGTAAACAAGTATAAGTTCAGCTAAGAATCCTGTCTCCAAGAAACATAAGTACTGAGATCATCTGTAAAACGTACGTAAAGAAAAATCTGATACAAGTCATTGTGGTAGAAACATTTTCAACTTCACTATTGTTAACCTCAGACAAGATGCCGGTAGATCTAACCACTGAAGGTGCCATAGTACCAATACCCGAGGGATCAAAATGATCATCTTCAAAATGTAGAGCAAAATTGAATGATGTGAAGGAATCTGTAAGAGCAAATTCATCATCACGGGAGTTGGAAATTCTAGAAATAGAATCAAACTCTTCAGGAGCATTGATTTGCGGATCTATAGGAGAGCTCAAAGACTCACCAAACTCAAATGTGAAACCATGGCTAGACGAGACTGTGGCTGGATCCAAATCCAAATGGGTGGCATATTTTATTATACACTCATCTTGTTCAATAAGACCGAGGGTTGGAAGGGAATTATATCTATAATATAAACCCCCCCAACGCTCGCCATTACCATGCATGGACGCGATAAAATCTTCATCCGAAGGTAGAGTACCATCAAGGAATTCGTGTGAACAGGATGGGTTGAATGCCTATGTGGGAAGCATAACGGGATCTTCATATACTGTCCATGAAGAAGAGAGATCCAAATCTGCAATGGCTTGTTGAACATGATGAGCAAACTTGACTATAGATAAGGGCATATCCATCCCCATGTGTGAAACGTCTCCAGATGGGGAACTCATGGAAGGTACATGATTTAGTGAGGAAGGAGCATCATTGAAGATGGTTCCTACAAAGGATATTGGTGCAGGGAAGTCGAAAGATCCCATCAAAGAAGGGTACAATCCTACACCAATGTTCCTAGTTGCCGGCTGAGAATATTTGACCTGGGGAACCACTGATCCCATGGATGCTGTGGAATAAGGAATAACGAAATCCAGCTGGTTGATGGTCACAATCTTTCCTTCGTGTGGAAATAAAATAACTCTGAATACAGTAGATGCGACCGCTTTCATAGCACACATCCAATTCCGACCTAGGAGAAGGTTGTAGTCGATGGGTGCATCAACCACCTCGACTTCAATTGGCATGGATTTCCCACCCAAGCGGACAACAAGGGAAGGAAGAATTCCATCGAAAGATCATTTATGAGCTTCAAAAGATCTGGAAGGTTCAGTCGAGCAAGGAACGGGACATGAGGCTGTAAAGCTTGATTATAAGCTTCCATAAAAGGTTGATTATAAGGACCTGAAGGATAAGATGGACCATAGGCTTGACCATGACCATTAGAAGGTTGATTATACAGACCTAACGGACCATAAGCTTGACCATGGCCATAAGGTTGATAACCTCCTCCAATCTAACCCGTGTGAGCATAAGCAAGCATATATGCATTTTGAGCACCGTATTGAGGTGGGTTGTAATGAGAGCCAACACCGACTGTATTAAAATAAGGGTTACCACCATAATTATGGGGCATATAAGTATTACTCATAGCGAGAACCATGTTATAATGACCTGGATGATAAGGTATGTTCCCAGCCCCTACATAATCATTATTAATGGCGTGAGCAGTCGTGTGGTGACCATGAGGTATATTCCAAACCCCAACATGGGCATTACTAGTAGCAGGAATGGCAGTGTTCTGACCATGAGTATGAGGTATATTCCCAACTTCTACATTAGCATTACTAGTAGCGGTAGTAGACGTAAAATTATATGGTATGTGTCCACCTCCATTATTGGGAGGATTGTTAACATTCGCGAACATGGTCCTTGGTTGACAGGCAGAGACATGTGTATTGATCTGTGGATGGCGAGTCGTACTGCAAACATTGTTCCTAGTAGGATTGGTAGTCCTAGGAGGTAGCCTTTGTCCAACATGTGCATTGTTAAAAGGGGTGTGACCAGTCCCCATACTATGTGTGTGAGTGGAAAATGTGGTGCCCATGGCGAGGGTATTGCCCCCAGTGGGTGCAGTGTTGCTAAAACCATGACTAGTGCCAACATGACTACCAAACATAGCAAAAGGATCAACTATGTTGTAACTAGGCATACCAAAAGAGAACAGGGTATCGTTGGTTGTAGGGTCAGTGTTATCATGTAATTATGGCATCCCATATCGAAAATTATGTGGATCCAAAGGATTAAACGGGTCGTCCTTGGGTGCATATGGACCAAACAAACTAGGTTGGGTCTTAGGTGGATCTGGACCAAACAAACTAGGCTAGGTCTCGGTGCAATACCCTTCAAAAGAATCGTAGAGGGCCTTCCTGCATCCCCTATCAAGACGGCATGTAAGCTTGGCAGCTGGTAAACCAGCCAACTGACGAGACCGATGGAAAGTAGGACTCCATGCCACGATACTTCTAGAGAGACTATAAAATCAAAGCATCCCCTAACGGCCAAACTATCGATCAAAAACAGAAAATCAAGAGCACACACCTAGAGAACCTACAGCCAAGAGTAGACAAATAGAGTGGCTAAATGAGCTCCCGACACTAAAGCTAGTATGTCTCACCTAGGAGAGGCTTGAGACTCTTAAACTATAGTTGAAGGTAACAGAATCAGTTATAAGGGTTCCCAAACTTTATACGCTCAGCCAGTATTGGAGGGCTATCTCCGCAACCAACCTCCCGTGACCTCGTACTTAACTTTGGTCTGAGTAGAGCTTCCTGAGAACACTGATGTATACAATGGATTTCACCACTTCTTGGTTAGACACATAATGTTTTGTCTAGTAGTCTTGGATTGTTAACTCACAATGATCTATTCCAAGACCCTAAACCCATGCTAGTTGGTGTACCCTCTAAATAAAATCATTCTAATCAATTTTAGATTAACGTTAATTTGAATGGCTATGGTTACTCAAAGGATATGATCATGAAACTAATGATGTATATGACTCAATAGTATGCAAAATTGTCAAACTGTAGACTCATCTATCCAATAAAAACAATGCCACTAGAATGAAAATCAATCCAACGGTTTCAAAATAAAAATGCAACTCTTTTATATTTTCAATGCACAAGCATATCCTAGAATGAAATCACAAGCACTCATATGCAAAATGCAGTACATAAAAGTAAATTTTTTTTTTTGTATTTTCACTTATAAGCAAAAAGAAAATGCAAAACTATGTTTTTGCATTTTTCAATATAATGAAATGAAAAATGCAAGAAAAAACCCCACTATTTAGTTACAGAAATGCAGAGGAGACCACTAAGACAACTCGACAGATCCTAAACAGTAAGACTCTGACAATGTAATGAGCTAAAAAAATCAAAATGGGTAAAAACCAACAAGGCTCAAAACGAAGAGAAAAGAGGAGTTCTGGTCACGAATAAGGCATGGAACAGTCAGGAACAAGGCCAAAGAAAACTCAGGAACACTCAAAGCCAACCCAGCAACAACCAATGGCCATAAACCAATCACCCCCAAAGTTGTATGCTACTGTCGAAGGAATAACAGTGGGTACCTGTGGGCTATAGTGTAGATAGAAGTGAGTAGATGTGGGTAGAACTAGGCTCACCCACGTACAAGGAAAATAAAATGAGCAGAAAAAGAGTCCAATGGTCCAGAAACATTCTATTTTATATAGTTTATCCTAACGGCCAACCAATGACATAGAGACTCGACACACAACAACTCTAAACAAGGACTAATTCCCAAAAATCTCAAAAAAATGGATGTTCTCCCCAGTGAAGTCGCCATTTCTGTTACGAAGAAGACTTCCTATGGCTTGGGGTAGACCACAACAGACAGTTGACTACTAGAAATTAACTCAATTCTCAATGCTATGCTATATAAATGGCAATGCTAAGATAATGGAGAATATAACCAACCTTGATCTCGACGTTCGATGTAGATCCCCGTTGAAGCTTTCAATTCATGCACTTGAACCTGCAAATTAGTCTTGACAGCCAACATACAACAAGAGCATATGATATATGAAAGATATTAACATCATCAATAGCAATGGTCCATGATATTATAAGTAAATGCAACCCAATGTAATATAAACAACATTCACAACATTAATGGATGAGAATATGAGAATTTCTATTAATAAATAACAAGAAGTACAATGTGATACAACCTCTTGTCGGCAACCAATCTAAACCAAGAACTGGGTCTCTCAACTTGTGCCTTCACCACTTCAATCCTCCATGGAATGGAAAACTCAAACTACGATAGGAGTTTGGAAGGTGAACATAAAGGGTTCACGACAACAAGGATCAATGAGTGTAGACTCAAGATACGAAAAAAATCCACTAGAGTTATCTTGCTCTCTCTTTATCCTCCCTTCCATATGCCATAAGAGCTCAATATATAGCTTTCCAAAGGTAAGTGAAAGGACACATCGAGGTATTACGGGGAAAATGGAGGGCCAAAGGTCACCCTAAGACCACTTTTTGGGAGTAAAAAGTCATTTACTAGTGATTTTTACCATTTTACTTCTCACTCGCAGGCTATAGTGGTACAACTCGCAGGTACGCCGGCTAAAGTGGAACAACAAGCATATAATAATAAAAATAGGGAAAAAGTGTACTCTGGAGGTCATGAAGTGAGTCTGAGTCAGTGAAATGGATCCTGAAGGCCAAAGAGTGCTGATGCTCACAAGGTGGACAGTTACGTTGTAACACAAACCAAGGTTGATGAACATGGATCAACCTGAAAATACAAATCTAGTTTGGTGGCAATAGGATTCTCACAAGTTCATGGTGTAAAATATACAAAAACCATTGCACCGGTTGCAAAAATGGATTCAAACTGCCTAGTTTTGGCAATTTCCGCATCTAAGCACTGGGAGGTGCACCACATGTATGTGGAGAGTGAATTTATTAATGGATATATTAAAGAATATATTTACATGAAGGAGCCTGAAGGCTACATATCAGATCCGACATTAGTGTGCAAACTGAAGAAATCATTGTATGGTTTAAAATAGGCCCCAAGAGCTTGGTATGCAAAGATGGATTCCTTCCTTCTGTCACAAAATCTTGCAAGATGAAAATGAGATCCAAATATGTACCTATAGAAGCATGAAGGTAATTTTATGATAATTTTCCTTTATGTTGATGACCTTTTGATTACAAGAAGCAGTCTTGCTTCAATCAACAATATAAAAACCGCACTACATCAAGAATTCAACATGAGTGATCTAGGCTTGCTTAAGTAGTTTATTGGATTAGAGATCACTCAGAATTTTGATGGGTTCACCATATCTCAGTAAAAATATGCTTCAGACCTGATAAACAAGTTTAATATGGCAGATTATAAAGTGGCACCATTCCCATTCCTGTCAGGAATCAGACTTGAGGATGGTGATTCCACACCATTGGTAGATTCTACAAATTATCGACAGTTGATTGGAGCTCTTCTATACTTGAAACACTCTAGGAATGATATTTCTTATGCCATGAGTGTTGTTTCAAGGTTGCAACAACCCCATGATTTTCACTAGAAGGAAGCCAAAAGGATCTTGCATTATGTGCAGGGTACTAAAACATATTGGCATACACTATGCTATGGATTCCGATGTTGATTTGGTTGGATTCAGTGATTCAGATTGGGAGGGTGATAGCATTGATCGAAAGTCCACTTCCAGATATTTTTTCATGATTGGAGTAGGGCCTATTTTCTGATCAAGAAAAAATTAGGTAGCCATTTCCTTATCTTCAGCAGAGGCAAAGTATGGAGGAGTAGTCAATGCTTGCATTCAAGCAGTTTTGTTGCAGGGTATTCTAGTGGAGTTTGATATTGCTAGCACCACTTCTATTGTCATATTTTGTGATAATAAGAGTGATATCAATATCTTGACAGATTTGGTTTAGAGAAAGAGGACCAAGCATATCGAGATCCATATGCACTACATCTGAGAGCTTGTGCATGACATAACTATTGTACTGCAATATTGCCTACAGAAGAGCAAATTGCAGACATCTTCACCAAGAGCTTCACTAAGAATAAGTTATCTTACCTTCTTTCACTGCTGGGGGTGAGTTACACTGTGTTGAGGACATATTAGATCCTTTAGTGTTGATTTTGAGGGGGTGTTTCTTTCCCACTGGGTTTTTCCCTCTTTCCTCACTTAGATTTTTTCTAGCATTTTTGGATTATTTATGTACTAGGTGACCTATGACCTTTATTGCTAGGGCCCTTTTATTATTTTTTACTCCTCCATGAGATTAGATTAAGGGGGGGTGTTGGAGAATTTTCCAACCACACATCATTTATTTGAGCCTCACAGCTTAATTTTCCACTTATTCTAAGTATTTTGACTCAATCGTGTGCTTACATCATCAGCAAATCACCGTTTTAGTAAACTGGACCTCCTCCTACATTCCAGTATCCAACTGAGCCATCAACTGAGTCTCCTCCACCATCCAGGGGGTGATTTTCATGACTAATGCACCCCACTCAATATAACTGACAGCATTTACTAGTTCATTCAACCAACTAAAGACACTAATGCACCCTACTACACTTGTTTACTTCATTTGGTGTTATTCACACCTAATATTCAGTTAACTAAAATTGTGAAGGTCCGCTCCCCTATTTCTTGGGAAATCAGTTGAGTTTTGAATTGGTTAGACTCAATTAGACAGCTTCAGAGTCAGTTTGAGTCAATATTATGGTAGTTAAGTGGTTAATTGATGTGCCGAGTGGTGTTAACTGCCAAGTAAGCCACTCTCATGCATTCAATTCGAATGACCTCTTTGGAATTTGAATTGCTTAGCTTATTGTAACCATTGCTACAGATTGTAATGTATCTTCTGAGTTTATGATAATGCATGAACTGCTGCAAACCTTTTTCACAGTGTTTTCACACATTATTTGTCACATGCATATCTAGTAATAGTTCTGCTTGTTTCATAGATTTGATGTGCTTGAATTTTACACCAGGAGCCATCAGATAAAAAATGAACTCATGCAAAATTTGCATGGCCTTCACTGGGAAATACCCTAGTTTTGGAGATGACACAATAGCATCATTTCCAGGCATTTGACACATGGTGTGGGGGTTCCCCTAGTTGAAACTAGACATCTCGAATCCATTAGAATCAACGGATTTGCGGATGGAGTTACAATTTTGGTGCTACAGTCATTTTTTTGAGGCACCCCATGGCCATTCAGGGACACTTCAAGGATTTGCTCCAGTGGCACAAAACCCAAACCGGCGAGCAGTATGGGATTTCGTC
Source organism: Larix kaempferi (assembly GCA_027924585.1). Classification (NCBI taxonomy): domain Eukaryota; kingdom Viridiplantae; phylum Streptophyta; class Pinopsida; order Pinales; family Pinaceae; genus Larix; species Larix kaempferi. The sequence continues at coordinate 7,435,636 of BSBM01000882.1, read as the reverse complement.
AGCTCCAACACGTGCATATGGCTAGTGTGGAGGTGTTCACGATGTCCATGCACACCCAAGATTCGTTGGATCAGAAATGACCCCCTTGACTCATCGAGATATAAACAATGTTTCACTAATTTCCTCTCATTTCTATTTCTCATTTCATGGATTTTAATGTCCCTATCCAAATAAATCACATGAAAGGAAAATTCCACCAATCTATTAGTTCCCTAGGTTGGGGTGGAAATACTTTTATTTGGAATAAGGGAGCTATAAGAACCCAAATGGACATTATATTGAGAAATATATATTAAAATAGGCTAAATAAATATTAATAATAAGAAAATAAGGTGGAACTTGGTCATGAAAGCACATAGGTGGTGCGGGACCCACAGAAGGCAAGATTCTTCATGTCACATGGCATCCTATTCTCACCCATTCGAATCCAAGGTGGAGTCTAACATTCTTGGGGGATATGGAGAGGAATTATACTTGGAATGAATCAATGAGCATCGAATTTGAGTGGAAGAATAACTACCATGGAAGAGGAAGAGGCATCTTATAGGTATTGTGACACTTGGGGTAGATTCCCTAGCTTCTATGACAACAATGATGAAGATTATATGACACTTATGACAAGGATCATACTTGATTGCTGAAATATGACCTATATGACATGTTAGGGCTAAAAATAGCCTCTAGTAGGTCACACAAGGGAGTTAGGGAAGCCATGATTGCTCCCATTCGAATTGATCGAAGAGGGTGGCTAGGGAATGTTGGACAAGTGGCACTCATGGGAATCTCTCCCTAATTCAAGTTGGGAAGAATCTCTTGGAGGGAGTTCAATCCATGGAGGGATTTGGATTTTAATAAAATAAAAGAATAAATAAGGAGACCAACTTTTGATCATTTCACATTTTGGTAAAAAATGGAGAGCTTAGCTTGTCCTTGAAAGGTGGATGCTTATCCCTCTTGCCTTAGAACCAATTTTGAGGGTGCAACATTCCCATCCTAGTTGGTTTATGGAGAGTCCATTCAAACATCTCATTGGAGCTGCATGAAGACATGTATCTACAAGTTGAAAGTCCAGTGTTGCTCGTGACCATCTCTCCGTCAACTTGCTTCCACATTTCTCTCTCTTTTCTCTCTATATTATTGCTCTTGGAGGAATGGCGCATATGGTGAGATACTGATATTTTTGGGGAAGTCCAAGGGGACCAATTTATTTTTAACATGATGTACACACTCTGTATTTGATTCTCATAAGAACCTTAGGTCGAATCTCGAAGTGAAACTATGTGCAAATGCCAAACTATGTATGAATGGTGCCATTTTCCCACATATCTTGTTGAAAGGATTTGAATTTATCTTGCACAAATTTGTTTTAGTCAATATATATGGTTTTATATCTGTTTGAAAAGCCATGAATGCACTGAAGAAGTCTCATATATCTTATTAAATCCCTTGGGGCATTTATCTCAAATTTCATATCAAGTTATAACGTTTTTCTCAAATCTCCCCCTATGCAATGACATGTTTATAGATCTTTGTTTTATGGGAGTTACATCATCCTTTAGGAACTAATTGGCAATGCATTTGGGTGACCATTGAAGTCATTTAACTAATCCATGTTTCTGTTCTGAAATTTCGGGGGGTCGTACTTCATTTGGGAAGCCATTAGTGACCTCTACCCTTGGGTGTTTGAATATCGATATTACTAGTAATTTTCCCCATTTTCTCTTGAATTCAAATGAAGGTTTCAGAAGTATTTGGCTAGTTTCTAAGCACCCATCAAATTAATTTTTATGTCCTAATATCCTTCAAACACTCTCAGACCCAATTCGAAATCCTTAGAGGTCATTTGGAATCACTTGATTCATCACTAGTCTAAGGTCGAAATTTGACCAAAATTTGCAAATTTTCCAAAACATTAAGAAGGGACATTACATTGGTATCATAGCATGTTACTTGCACCTGATTTGGGTGACCATTTATGAGGTATAGAAAGAATCCCCCACCCATAGAAACTGAAACTAAAAGTACCTTTGAAGAAGAGGAAGTAGAAGGAGAAGAGGTGCACTCTATTGAAACTATGACTAAGGATGAGAATGTGAGCTATCATCTCTAATACCATGTGATAATTTGTAGAAGGATCTAACAACTGTAACATGCCTCACACAAAATATCAAGAAGTTACAAATAAGAAGAGAAGAATGCACTCAATAATCACTCATGAACACAAAAAATGGAGAATAGTAGTATCACACATCAGCTGTGCGCTGGCACTGTGAAAAGTGAATACAATAATGAAATAACTATGTAGAGAATTGGAATTAACTAAGGAGGGAATTTGAATCATGCTCAAATTCTAGCTTCGACTACATTGGAGACATCATCTAGTCAATAGTATCAGTCATAAATGGTAATAGTTAGTCAAGTGAGTCTAACTGAGTCTAATAGAACCATCTAGGCATAAATCAAGGGATGGAGACTCCAAGGAGGGCACATGAGGCTGTCAAAAGATCTAGTGGCACTCCAAAACTAGCTAACTAGGAGCTACAAGTAGTTTGCATGAGCAATCAGTGGAAGAACTGCTCAATCAATTCACTAACTGACTGTCAGACTCCTGGTAGGTGAGATACAGCACTCTAACTGAATGATAACTGGTGGTAGGTGATAAAAGGTGCACATGTCATGCAGAGGAGTCAAATAAGGTGCATCAGGTAGGTAGGAGGGCAACTGGGGGAGGAAGACAGGCTCTAGGGAGATGAAAATAGGCTCTAGGTGCTGGGGAGACCACCAAGATGATGAATGGATGCATGTAGTTTCATGCAAATGCATGCAACATGTAGATTTTCATGCAGGCATGCAAAATATAAAAATTATGGTGAGAATATTCCAACACCCCTTGCAAGATATACTATGAGGTAATAACTGAAAACTGAAAAATAGGGCCCTAGTGACTAAGACCAAAGGTCACCCCGTACAATCAATCTAAATAAACTAAGTGAGAAAAGAGGGAAAACCCAGTGGGAAGAAATCCCTCGCTCAAAATATACTGAAGGATGCTAATGTAGCATATCGTCACTCACCCCAGAAGGAGACAAGTGTTCTTTTCCGAAGAAGGATCGATCAATCTGAAATGGACCAGTAATGTGAGAAGGATGAAACCTTCCATTATAAAAATATGATCTGGTTCTTCTCTAATCATGTGGATCTCCAACCAAATCATTGACATATTAGAGTGTAATGGCTTCCCATTGAGGAAGAGGAGGATCATCAGGTTCTTGTGGATCTGGACTTCCCATTCGCTCATCTTCATCATCAATTGCTAGATCTTCAGGTTCTTGTGGATCTAGATCTAGCATTCCCTCATCATCATCTCCATCTTCAGATTCTGAATCTTAAATATCATGTAGAGAAGCTTCACTCTCTTGCTCATCATAACTTTCAAACTCTGAATCTGAAATCTCATGTGAAAAAACAAGCAAAATTGGCTCATCATCACTTCCAAACTCCTAATATGAAATATCATGTGAAGAAGCAAGTACAACTAGCTCATCATAACTTCCAAACTATGAATCCGAATTCTAATGTGAAGGAGCTGTGCTCTCTTGCTCATCATCATCACTCAAAGGAGGAACAAATGCAAAAATGTGAATATCATGAAATTGTTTCAGAATGTGCATGTAGTTCTTTGATATCTCCTTTGAACCAACATAGGTGAGATCACTATCAAAGGAACAATGACATAATGGTGATGTCTTGAAATTCAAATCAGATCCAAAAATTTGAAGATGGTTTCTTATGATCTCTTTGAACCAACAGGGGTGAGATCAAAACCAAAATCACAAGGATATGCATGAGACTTGAACTCAAGCGAATGATAGAGTCTTCCATCTTCGGTGGAACTCTAAGAACATGTGCCAATGACCAAATAGGAGTCCATAGGAAGATTTTGATCAAGGAGGGTGAATGCATTGCCTCCCAAATCTAATTTTACTTCCAAAATGCTCAGTAGGTCATCATCTTGCACATCGGCAGGCTCATAAGAAGTAGAGATTGTGAAGGTCTCTTCAACTTCTAGAGCAGTAACTGACATTGTTGGATATAACTAACCCAGATGTTTTCTATAAGACCCAGGTTCTTCGTAGTTTTCCTTTTACCAACAAAACCCCTTTGCACCGGCCCTTTCGGCAACAACCTGCGAATAGGTTGAGGTCTCACCCGAGGTGTATCTATGGGGTACTATGGAATCAGGTTTCCACAGTAACTGATAAGTTGCTTGGACGGACGCACTGCGCAACACAACAGGGGGTATGTGCTGCGAGGTGAGACTGCGCAGCGATGGGAAATGCTGCGGTCCGCACCACTATGTTCTTCTACCACGGGACTTCTCCTAAAGTTGCGAACAATGCAACTTTATTATATACTTGGATTATCTTGAAAACACTTAAGGCATTGAAATGAATATCACTCATCCACTCGTTCAGGCACTTAACTGACTATTCTTCTCACATTCATTCGTTAAGTTAGAATGTCGCGATTTGAACATATATGACTATACAATCAAACTGATATGCATTCTCTTACTGCGTATAAGAAAGTGTTTAACTAAATGACTGATTCACTATCTTCAAACACAACACTAAATGTTCATCATTCATCTGTTCATACAGAACTTAACATATCATCTCCATACTTCTTCCGAAGGAAAATGCATATCAAAGTTCTCTCATAACATCATGCAAGGAAACATCTTGACATTCATTTATAGAAAACACAAATAATCATCCACTCATAAAACACAATCACACAACATGAGATTTAACGTGGTTCACTCCCCCGGGTGGGAAGCTATGTCCACAAGAATGGTTGCTAATATATTTCTTTAAAAGGGTTGGGGACAACCGTTCTTAGTCTGCGCACTCAGCTACAGACCTTCCTTCCTCTCAGATAGGTCTTTGCACACACAGCTACAGAGCCTTTACAATCTTCTCAACTCAAGTTTTTTCAATACAACAACAAGTAATCCCCAAAAAGTAACAACATAGTAACCCCATCCCATAAAAAATATTCTTCTTTTATAGATCATGCCCGAAGGTCATGTCTTTACAATGCCAAAGATCTAAACCAAAAAATCCTTAGGGTTTACAAAACTGTGCCAATTTCCCTAAACCAACTTGTTGGCATCTAGTAGCGTTTGCTTCATCATGGCGGTTCTCCATGTCTTCATTCTGTTGCTATCGGCCTTCCTATCGCATGTGTGCCAACAGGTTAGTTTCACTGAACTGTTCATCTCTAACGGTCTCATCCGCTAGGCATTCCAAGCTATCGCTTTCTCTGAGTTATCCTTCCCTTAACAGACTCATGCATTGGTTGCCTTCCTGATTTGCTCGTGCCCACCGCTCAGCACTCCTGGAGCATCTTTCTGAAATTAGACCACTACTGGTCCATCTGATACCTACAGCTGACCCTTGTGCAGCACTCCGCTTTGCTGGCTCCACGTGGCCTAACTGCTTCGCATCACTACTTCCTCGCAGTGCTGGTCTTCGCGGTGCTTCCAAAATTCGGATGCTACGCATAACTTCGTAGCACCCTCAACACTTAGAAAAAATTACATCTTCTTATGAGCTGTGCCCAGCTCAGCTTTTCTTGCTTATCAAAAATGTTACCAAAACTTTGTCTTAACTTGGGCCCAACATGCCCCTAACACTTACATGTGGCTCGTCCCCAAGCCACTTGTTGCTTCAGTCGTCTCACTCTGCTCTACGACCGATGGAACTAATTTAGCCACGAACTCATTATATGTGCCGCACAACTGCTCCACTGCTTCTCTGGTATCTTGTTCAACCTTTTGTACTGTCTCAAGTAGTGCTGGAGTTATCTCTTCTCTAATCTGTCCCTGTACCTACTCTTGGTTGTCGCACAGTTCCTTCAGCTTGTATTCTATCTGCTGCAACAATGCTGTAGCATCCTCCAGGAGTTGCTGTGACTGATTATCCATCTTAGTCTCTTTCTCTCTTAATGCCTGGAATTCCTTCTTCAAGCCTGATATTTCCTTATACTTGGACAGCCTCTCCCTGAGTGGCAAAGCCTTGAGCTCTGCCTCCAGCTTTTCTAGCGCGGTTTGATTTTCTTTTACCACAGACTTTACGTGCAGTAGCCCTTGATCCTCTTCAAGGGAAGTGAATGCCTTTGAAACTTTTTCCAAGAGATCTTGGCACTTAGCCATCTCACTCGTTATGATCTGCGCGGTAGCACTCATTACTTGCTCTCTTAATTGCTACTCAGTTAATGGCGCCTGTGTGTTCACCTTTTCTTTCAAGGCTTCAAGATCCACCTCATGGAGGATGTCCCTATCCTACATCTCCATCTTCAAATATCTCACCTTTTCTTCGATCCTCAGAACTGTGTCCGTAGGATCATCCTGGAGTTCTATACCTTCAATATCTTGGGCAATAGTGGATATCGTATTCTCCAATTGTTTCTGGCAGTCCTGTTCATCACACAGCTGCATTTCTGAGTGCAACTCGAGATGCCTATTTGCTACGTGCAGCTCCGCTTGTGACTTCATTAACTCTACTGTTCGTTCATGAATCTTCTCCACTATCTGCATGTGCATAAAATGTAGGCCTAGCAAGGGGATTTTAGCCAAGTCAAGCTCTACCCGCTCGACACCCTTTGTGTCCAGGACGATCTGTTCTCTCATTGGCAATGAAATAGACAATGGGTCCAAATGGACAACCCTGGTATTTGACGACAGTGTTATGGCTAGCTGTAGTGGCATTTGCTGCGAGATTCCTACTGACCTCCCTTCAGCTCCTGTGTCACACAGCAAGGTTAGGCTTTTCTGGACATCGTCCATTTTCTTCATAAGGCCTTGTAGTGCGAGCCGAGTCTTTTGCAGGTCATCTTGGATGACCTTGTCCTTCTTATCTTTTTCTGTCATTAGCTCCCCCATCTGCTCTGAGACACTTTCTGCAATCATATCAAAGTCATCTTCGTTCAGCACTGTTTCAGCTTGAGTCTTTGTGGCCTTCATCTTCTTCCGCGCCTTCGGCTTCTGCAAGGTCTCAGCCTCTTTCGCTTCCCTGTTTCTTCAACAATCGGGCATGACAGTGGGATTGGCTCGTCTTCTTCAGAGTTTGTCTCAACATCCATGACTTCAACACAGATGTTGGAAGGCCAGTCCTTCATGAGGATTTCAATATCGTCCTCATAAATATGGTAGTTACTCACGTACCATTCTGGTTTCTACATTCTGGCCTTGGGTGAAATAAAAATACATCACATGACAGCCTGAAAATCAAGAATGTGAATGTGTTTTGACATTACCTGCTTTGTGATGCGGGATGTATGGGTGATCACATCGCGCAGCTGAGTTTAATATTGATAGAAGACTTCGGCTGTCATGTGCTATCACTCTGCGTTGATATTTTCCTAGTGGTTGGCATAGCGGAACCCTCTAGGATCATTGGTTTCTATAATGACACCACATAGTCCTTTGGCTCCTTCCATCCAGAAAAGGCGGTGAGGATGATCAGCCACGTAAAGTGGAACTATCTACCATTTTCCTAGGTATCATTGAGTTCTTCCAAGAACTCATTAAGAAGAAACTGACACCAATTGAAATGTGTGCCTTCAGCCACTGCGACACCAAGTAATATTGCGCCTGTAGGTACCTCCGGAGGAATAGCTGTTTTGAGAAATTTTCCTGTGAGCAACTGCATGACAAATTTTTTCACTCTATCTTCAATTTCATCTGTCAGGAACCCTCTTTTTCCCTTTACCAATGCATGGCTTTTCTTCATCTTCTCGACAGCTTCTTTTTCCTTTCTCTTCACTTGGAAGAATTGCTTGGGATCCTTGCCGCACTTGCTGAGACCTGTTATGCGGTGGATCAAGGCAATGTTGACATCAATATTTTTCTCTAGCCATAGGTATCCTTGATGGAATCGCTCCATCAGAGTGCGAACCATGGCATTAACTTCCGGTGAGCGATCAAAATGTGGCAATCTGAGGAGGTTCAACAATCCTGACTGAATTACCGGTGTCAGCCAGCTTTCGGCAACCAAGTTAAATGTGCCCTTGGCATCTTTATTCCAGCACATGTATTGGTCAGGCTAGAACTGTGGGTACTTAGGCGCATGGGGCACTTCCTTTTGCACCCCTAGGAGGTCAAAATATTCCCACTTACAGTCTTCGATCTTTCTAAGTAGGTTCTTGGCAACCTCTACATGTTTTGAAATCGACGACAATGGGATTTCATATCTAGCATTCTTGGTCAATTTAAAGACTGGGGCATCCAACACTCATGGTGATATATACTCGGTTGTCAACTTCAGGGGTTCCTTATGAAAGACCAACGATCTTTGCACTGTCTAGCCCGCCTTTAGAATCTTCCTTCGCAGTGCAGTTATGTCTTTCCATTTATCTTTCCCTTTGTTCTGCATGATTGGAGTATGGCGAGGTGATCCTCCAGACGCTTGACTGGGTTCAAGTACAACCTTCTTGGCAGGGGTTTTCATTAACTCTATAATCCCCCCATGCTGAAAGACTCGAATTGCTTCTTGAAGTGTAAGCTCTTCATCTCTGTTTGGTTATTTGGACATTCACTGGCGAGAGTAGGCAACTGACTCTGAGATATGACTAAGGATTGCTAACATAGGAGCGAACGCACGAAAATTCTAAGTGTCTGGTAACGCCCGCGAGTCCTTATGCAGTGTTATTTATATGCGCAGCTGAGTCCCACCCGCACCTTCCAACGGCTAGATGAGCATTTAATGTGGTGTTTGTTGGCCAATTTGAACGAATCCTTCGGTCGCTTCTATCGTCAGTGTGTTCAGAACGACTATCTTTTTGTTAAATGCTAAAGCAAGTGCTTGCAACGGTCACCTAACGCCTATTTTTTCCAATGGCAGTGTAAGGCCTATTTTTCTGAGTGCTGCGCCGAGCTGTACGGCAAGCCATCTGCGATCCTGTGTAGTTACTTCGTAGTGCTACTATTTTTCAACTGCGCGGTTCCCTTTTTCTTTTCTTCTTCTCTTTTTTTTTTTCCTTTCCACGTAGCTTCAGCAGTGCTGCACGATACACACATTGTTCTACTTATCATACATGTACAGACTCCTTTACATTTCTAGTGTCCAATTTCAACTGTACCTGACACGTAGAAATCTCTTCCTCTGCTTGTTATTCTAGATTCTGTGAAGCAAGGCTATCATGATACAGCTTTAACTTGCTTCCATTTATTAATGTTGGTAAAGTATCGCCAGCTAAATTGGCTAACTGGACTGTACCAGTGTCAGTAACATGTATCACAGTATATGGACCAAGCCAATGCATTTTAAATTTACCAGGAAAATTCATGAATTTGCTATCATACAGGAGGACTAGGTCACCTACCTGAAAGCACTTGTTCTTTATATGGCGATCATGCCAGGCTTTCTCATGGTCTTTCTAAACTGGCTGGTGGAAGCCGGCAATGAAGCAATCTTCCTCCAACCCACTGAGGTGTAGCAACCTTTCTTCTAATGCTGCGCGGTCTTCCGTCCCTGTGAACGCAGCAATCCTTAAACTAGGGACAATATATTCCATTGGCATTATAGCTTCCTTCCCATAAGCCAACTAAAAAGGTGTATGTCCTGTCAATTTCTTGCGTGTAGTCCTGTATGTCCATAACACAAAAGAGATGCGCAGATCCCAATCATCTCTATTTACGTTGTAGACCTTAATGAGTGCGTTCTCCAGAATTTTATTGAAAGCCTCAACACTGCCATTTGCCTGTGGGTTATATGGACTATTGCGCTGATGATGAATGTGGAATTCCTTTGTAAGTGCCTCAATGGTCTTGTTCAAAAAGTGAGTACCTTGGCCACTCATCAAAATCTTCGGACAGCCAAATATTGACAATATTTCTTCAAAAATGAACTATACGGCAGTACTGGCACTACAGTCCTTTACTGGCTTTGCTTCTGCCCATCTGGTGAGGTAATCAGCAGCAGTAATAATATACCTTGCACCATTTCTTTTCCCTGGTGGGTTTATAGGACCCACAAAATCAATTGCCCATTTCTCAAACGCCTGCAAGGTCAACTGTGGGTTTAATGGAATCTCATCTCTTTGTGAAGGTTTCCCTATCCTTTGATAGGCATCACAGTTCTTGCAGTGTTATTTGGAATCTTTGTGGATCATGGGCCATCATAGATCTGCGTGCAACATCTTCTGTACAGTGTCCCTTCCTGCAGAGTGACCTCCCACAACCCCTGAATGCGTGTCTGCTAGAATAAACGGTTTCTCATGATCTGGTATGCATTTGCGCAGGACTTCATCCGGTCTGAGTTTGTATAACTGACCTACAATTTTAGTGAAGTCTGTGGCACTCACCACTAGCTGCTTCTTCTGCTGGACAGATAATTCCTGTGGTGCTAGCCCTATTGTTAAAAAATTAATTATATCCCTATAATAATCATCAACAACCTGTATAGCGAATAGCTGTGCATCAGGGAGACTGTCTTCAATGTTCGTCGACTCTTCTCCTAACTCAATTCTTGACAGATGATCAGGTCCCAAGTTCAGTCTACCTGGATTAACAATAATCTCAAAATCATGCTTCTGGAATAGCAACAACCATCTGCATATACACCCCCCTAACACTGGCTTATTGACCAAGTATTTCAATGTAGAATGGTCAGTGAACATAAGGAAGTGCGCACCAAGCAAGTAATGTCTGAATTTATGTAGGACATATACCATCGCAAGGCCTTCCCTCTCAGTAGTAGTATAGTTCTTCTTTGCTGTTGAGAGCTTCCAGCTCGAAAATGCAATAGGGTGGTCAATACCTCCTTCTCCTAGCTGAGCTAATATGATTCCCAAGGCAATGCATGATGCGTCAACATGGACGTGAAATGGCTTTGTCCAATTTGGAAAGACTACAATCGGTGTAGTCACCATCTTTTCTTTTAGTGTATCAAAACCTTGTTCGCATTCTACATTCCAAATGAACGGTCCGTCTTTCTTTAGCAGCTTTTCCATTGCTGCGGTTATCTGTGCGTAACCCTTTATAAATTTCCTGTAGTATCCAGTATGGCCTAAGGTAGAGCGCAACATCTTGACTGAATTTGGTGTTGGAAAATTCACAATAATGGCAATCTTCGCAGGGTCCACCATCATTCCTTGCTTACAAACAATGTGGCCAAGTAGAATTCCATAAGGAACACAAAAAATACACTTCTTTAGATTTAAGGCGATCTGATGCTGTCGACACTTCTCAAGCATCATTCTGAGGTTTGCACAATGGTTTTTCAATAGACCAAACATAGTCCAATCATCAAAATAGGCTTTGAGAAATTTATGCATAAATTTTTTGAATGCTGCGATGACCACTTTGGAAAATATGGTAGGTGCATTCTTCAGGCCAAAAGGAATTACTGTGTACTGGAATGACCCCCATTCTGTAGCAAAAGTCGTCTTATGCCTGTCTGCAGGATCAATCCTTATATGATAATACCCCAAAAAACCATCAGTAAAGGAATAAGCCTCATTCCCTCCAACATTATCAAGCACTTCATCTGTGAAAGGAGTGGGGAATGGGTCGTGCATGGAAGCATCATTCAATTTTCTGAGATCCACACAAATCTTGATCTCACCTTTTGTTTTCTTGTCTTGAACCACCATGGGGCTAATCTACTCAGACTCTTCGACAGGTTCAATGATTCCTGCTTCAAGCATCTTATCCTGCTCTGCATGTACTCTTTCTTTGTAGCACGGATTTAGTTTGTATGGTCTTTGCTTCACAGGGTTTGCACCTGTCTTCAAAGGTATTTTCATGACTCCTAGGTCTCCCAGAATTCCTTTCATTTTTGTGAATTTTTTCGGAAATAGCTCTTGATATTCATGCAAGGTGTCTGCGATCTCTGCAACAGTTCGATCATCCCAATAGTCTCCGATTGCTGTGAACTTCAGTTCTTCTTTTTTGCCAATATTCACCTTCTGTGCTTTTACTAGCCTGCTCATATCTGGGATTTCTAATGTAGGTCCTTCTACGTCACGCGCACCCTCCGATTCTGGTATGTTTATGTTGCGTGGATTATCATCATCGTCTTAATTTCTATCACTGATGTCCTCAGCTAGGTTGTAACACTCGATAAGGTGTTCTTCATGTTCCTTCCATTCCAACTGTAGATGCGCAGGAACGTAATCTGCCCCGAAGAATTCCTCCAATGTCATATTTCTGTGAGGACAGTCTTCCCTGAATATGCATTCCTTAATTATCTGCAATGCCTCATGGATCAATGGGTTCTTGTCCTCGAAGCTGAAGTCCCTCTAAAAGTTCGCAGTCAACATTTCCCAATCAGTGGTTTCTCTGTGCAACTCCAGGTCTAGGTACCATTTCTTTGGAATGTCATCATCCAGCGTATCTACAAATAGATGCACCCATTCTATGTGTGGCCTTTCCACCCATGCCTGTGAACATACTTCAATGTGTTGAATAGGATCTATCTGTCCATTAAACTTTTGAAAGGGTAAGGTAACCCTTTTAGCAAATCGGATCTACATCTCCATTTTGCATTGATCCCAAGTGGTCAATGTCTGCTTGTGCGCATTCCACCATCTGGCAGGTGTGTCGCGCAGTGCCATATCCAATGCTGGTAATATGTGCTTATCTACGATAGCTGCAGTGTATTCTTGGATGAAAGTATAAACCTTAGAAGAACCATCATATGTGGGAATAGGACTTACCTCCTTCCCGATCTAGCGCAGTGATTTCGTAACCTGTGCACATCTTCTTGCTGATACTTCATGCATCTAGCTTTTCCAATTTTCTAGCCCTGCCTCCGAATTAGAGACGCAGGAGCTGTCACATCTCCAGCTGAGTATACCATCTGTAGTAGGATTAATGTAATCTTCCTGGTTCACTGCGAACTGGTATAGTCTGTCCAAGTCTTGAGCCTTGGATTCCTCCTGAATCGGCTCGCTATATCTATCACCATCTACAGGATCCAACGGTGCGATGACCCTAAGATGCTTTCCTTCAAATATCATTTTCTTTGTCTTCAGATTTATGATAGCCAAGTTATCAATAGCCCAGTTAATTCCTAGTAGTGTAGGAAAAGGCTGACTATCATCCACAATCTCGATAACTTCAAAGTCTGCATGACTTTGGACTCCATCGATGTTGACTATCACATCAGCTAACTGGCCAAAAGGTATGAATTTCTCTTGGTTAGCCATTCTCAACTGGATAGGTGTCCATGACAACTTTGGTCGACACATCTGCTGCCATGTCTGCTTAGTTAAGACATTTACTTCAAATCCTAGATCAAGGATGACTTCGTCCATTTCAAAATCTCCAATCTACGCGGTAAGTCTCATTTCTCAGCCCGTTCTTTTATGCTTCCTTATGTGATGTACTGCGCTATCATAAGTCTCTGTTCCAATCTGTGTCTCGTACTGGTTTATGAGCTTCTGTAGCTCTACTGTGGCATTTTCACTTTTGAGTAGCTTCATGCAGCTTCACAGGAACTACTCAACGGAGGTGCTGACATTCATTGTGGTGCTTGTTTTGTCATAAGCCGCTGGCATGTCTTCAACATGCGGCACTTCACTGCACAACGAGATCCTCTGTGATTTTGTTGTTGGCTCTCTAAAGGAATCCCGCGCGTCGATAAAGAATTCCTTGTTCTTTCGTAGGTCAAGAGCAGGTATTTTCCTCGGAGCTTTCCTTATCCATACTGTCTCAAGAGGAGACTGCTTTGTGTGAGCCTCCCCATACATGGAAGCTTCTACTCCCCTATCGCGGCCTGTCTGAGTGCCACTGTGCGTGACCACATTGATGCTCGGGTCTATTGGTCTTTTCTCTACTGCGATCCACTAGACGTTCATGTTTGGTGTGTCCGTCTGTCTTCTTTTCTGCATTTCAACCTCTAGTACTGGGAAATCTTCAATAACATGGTCAAATAATTTACAATAATTGCACGTAGTGCCTGGGTTAACACAATTTCTAGATACATGACCTGGCTGGCCATAATTATAACAAATGACCTGGCCGCGGCCTCTTCCCTATGCTGAGCTAGCATTTCTTCCTCTGTTGCGGTATCCAGTACCGCGACCTTTGTATCCTCTTTGGTCATATTGTGCATTCTCTTGTTTCGGAAGGTTATATTATTGTACACGGTACAAGCCAGTGCCTCTCATTGAGTCCATATCTCGTTTTCTCTTGTTCATTAATTCATATGCACGACAGTTGGATTCATCATATCCAACTGATTTACATAGATTGCAGTATAAATTTTTAGGTGTTTTCACATATTTCTGTAAAAGATAGCAGTCTTTAGGTCTATATCCTATGGTTCTACAAATTTCACACCATGGAACTTGATTTTGATTTAGTGGGTTAGGCGCACCACTATTAAGATAGTCTCGGAATAACGGGCAATGCTCCCGGTCATGGCCTTCTCCTTTACAACCTGTACACCAGACCTCATGTCTAGGTTCATACCTTTGTTCTTTGCCATTCTTCATGCTTTGCAGCTCTAGTGTCAGGGTGGTTAGTTGGTTCTGGATCTGAGACATTCCAGAACTAGTCTCACCAATCGACGAAGCCTATAGCTTCATTGCAATCTCCAAGGCCTCTGCTTGCGACGTAACCTTTTGCTGCATCAATGGTAATATAATATGGGGCAATAACACAGCAATGAACCATTCCTTGCGCTGTTCCGGGGCTATAGCAAAGCTTACTTGGTCTAATAGGGTCTTGAACATTTGATCAAACTCCCAAACCATTTCAGTTAGTTTCTGCTTTATTTCTTTCAACTCGGTTATACACTAAGATTCAGATTTAGGTTTCTTAAACTCTACGACAAGTACAGCTTTAATTTCTGCAAGGGTTCATGGCTGTGTGTTAGAGTACTTCATGAACCAATGTAAAGCTCTGTCCCTGAAAGTGGTGATGAGTTGTGCTCTCTTCACTGCATCATCCTGTATTTGTCTTACACTCTAGACGGCTTCACAAAGAAACCAATGCTGATCAAGGTCTTCTAGGCCAGTTCCTTTGAATATCGGTAGATTCATATCTGTGTTTGCCATTGTTATATTAGGTGGTGGAGCGCCCGAATTAGTGCACGGCTGCTGTAAATGGATCTGCACAGTGAAAACAAATTGGCTTATCGAGATAGATGTACTGGGCTGAGTATTCTGCGGGGTGGGCTGCATAGTGGGTGGGTTTTGAGATAAAGGTGGTGCGGTCTCTACAACCGGTGGGTTCTCAGGGGTAAATGGTGGTGCGGCTTTGTTATCAAGGTTACACGAAAACTGAGTATCGATATGGAGTCCAGGGCCTCCAAGATTCTTATTAAATTTATACCTCTTTCCACTTCTAAGATTATGGGTATCTTCGTCAGAATCACTATATATAATGTTTACCATGACAAACTTGAGAATATTACTGCATTCTTAAAATACCTTTCTCAGCTAACAACATCTTAATGTATAGACTGAGATTGTTCAACAACTTACCTTGGAATCCTCCAAAAAAGTATGCTTCTACTTGGCTGTAGGATTTGAGTGTGTCTACAATGAATTCTGTTACGAATCCTTCTAGCATATGATCGACCCAAAAATCAACTATGCGTGTCAATGGGCTATCTATTGCTTTGAGTTGCACTATGATCTCAGGAGTCCACTCTGTAGGAAAACCTCCTTAAAAATAGGTTTTCTTTTCTGTGAGCTACGAGATCCACGCGTGCAGCTCGTTTGGAAATGATGCCCAGAAAATATCGTGAATATCTTCCCACATATATCTATCCGACCACTATGTGTCAGATAGACACATATGTCTATTCTCAAGCTTGGATTTCTGTCTTTTCAGGATGCCAGTTGTCAGAGCCTTCCGGGAACTTGTATTCTTCGTCACACATCACGATTGCAACTCATCACGGATTCTAGCGCGACAACGGAACCATTTGTTGGCTATAACTAATCCAGAGGTTTTCTATAAGACCCAAGTTCTTCGCAATTTCCCTTTGACCAACAAAACCCCTTTGCACCAGCCCTTTCAGCAACAACCTGCGAACAGGTTGAGGTCTCACCCGAGGTGTATCTATGGGGTACTGCGGAATCAGGTTTCCACAGTAAGTGATAAGTTGCTTGGACAGACACACTATGCAGCACAACAGGGGAATGTGTTGCGAGGTGAGACTGCGTTGCGATGGGCAATGTTGCAGTCCGCACCACTATGTTCTTCTACCGTGGGACTTCTCCTGAAGCTGCGAACAATGTAGCTTTATTCTATACTTGGATTATCTTGAAAACACTTAAGGCATTGAAATGAATATCACTCATCCACTCATTCAGGAACTTAACTGACTATTCTTCTAACATTTATTCATTAAGTTGGAATGTTGCGATTTGAACATATATGACTATACAATCCAACTGATATGCATTCTTTTATTGCATATAAGAAAGTGTTTAACTAAATGATTGATTCACTGTCTTCAAACACAACACTAAATTTTCATCATTCATATGTTCATACAGAACTTAACATATCATCTCCATACTTCTTTCGAAGGGAAATGCATATCAACGTTTTCTCATAACAACATGCAAGGAAACATATAGACATTCATTTACAGAAAACACAAATAATCATCCACTCATAAAACACAATCACAGAACACGATATTTAACGTGGTTCACTCCCCCGGGTGGGAAGCTACGTCCACAAGAACAGTTGGTAATATATTTCTTTAAAATGGATGGGGAAAACCATTCTTAGTCTACGCACTCAGCTGTAGACCTTCCTTCCTCTCAAATAGGTCTCTGCGCACAAAGCTGTAGAGCCTTTACAATCTTCTCGACTCAAGAGATTTTTCAATGCAACAAGAAGTAATCCCCAAAATGTAACAACATAGTAACCCCATCCCATACAAAATAGTCTTCTTTTATAGATCATTCCCAAAGGTCATGTCTTTACAATGCCAAAGACCTAAACCCAAAAACCCTTAGGGTTTACAAAACTGTGCCGATTTCCCTAAATCGGCTTGCTAGAATCAGGTAGTGTCTACTTCATCATGGAGGTTCTCCATGTCTTCATTCTGTCGCTATCGGCCTTCCTTTCGCACGCGTGCCAACAGGTCGCTTTCACTAAACCATTTATCTCTAATGGTTTCATCCACTAGGCGTGCCAAGCCATCGCTTTCTCTCAGCTATCCTTCCCTTAACAGACTCATGCATTGGTCGCCCTCCTGATTTGTGCATGCCCACCGCTCGGCACTCCTGGAGCATCTTTCCAAAATTATACCACTACTAGTCCATCCGATACCTGCACCTGATCCTTGTCCAGCACTCCGCTTTGTTGGCTCCATGTGGCCTGACTGCTTCGCAACACTGCTTCCTCGCATCGCTGGTCTTCGTGGTGCTTCCAAAATTCGGATGTTGCGCACAACTTCGCAACACCCTCAACACTTAGAAAAAATTACATCTTCTTTTGAGTTGCTCCCAGCTCAACTTTTTCTTCTTATCAAAAATGTTGTTAACACCCAAAAAGTGCTCACTACCTCATCTACCCGATTACATGACTCATTTTTCCACATTTCCTACCACATTTGCCTCCAAAACCTTAAAAACCCATTAAAAAGCCTCCAAAAGGCCCAAAACCCCCTTTTCCCCCAAAATAAAGTAAATTCCTCCAAAAGTAGCAAAAACCCTCTAAAAAGGGAATAAAAAATACAAAAAAAGAGGAAAAAGAGGGAAAAAAGGAAGCAAAAACCCTATACAGCTGACCTAAACCAAATGGTGCCCAAAACCATGAGTCAACACTCCACCACTAAAAACCTATAAATAGGTGATGGAGGCTCCCCATTTCATATCCACAATCATCCATATCCTTACTATGCCAAAATCACTCTTGAAACCCTAGCTCACCCTTTTGAGTTATTTTCACATTTGAGTGCCCCTTTGGCCCATTTCCAAAACCCTTTGGAGAAGGAGAACGAAACAACACTAGAGCTTGGAAGCAACCCTCTTGGACTGCTTCAAGGGCTCCACCAACCTCTACACCTGAGGTATATTCAATACAAAGATCAATTTATATAATCTTATCATTTCTTTTTATGCACATGCTTAGAGTAGTTTACTATTTTATTTACTACTTTATTTATTGTTTTTTGAACTGCTACTAAGGAGGTCCTTCTCCTTAGTAGGTGCTCATTTGCACAAGCTAGGGTGAAAACCCTAGCTACAATTTTGGTGACTCCCCTAGTGTTCCTTTGAATTTCTTATTATAGTTTTAAACGTTTTTAATTTTCTGCAGTATTTTTCTGTTTTTTCCTTTCGGCTATCCCTTTCGGCTGTCGTAAACCACATCTTCCAGACTGTTACCTGCGATCTGACCGTGGCTCTCAGACTATTTCTGGTGATCTATCGGCAGTTTTTAGTCTGTTTCCTATGATCTGACCATGGTTATCATCCTATTTCATGCGGTCCGACCATGGCTGTTCACCCATTTTCCCACGGGCCGCCTACGGCTTGCAGCCATTTTTCTTCTATCCACCTGTGTCTTTTAGCCTTTTTCCTGCGTCCCGCCTGTGGCTTTCAGCCATTTTCCTGCTATCCTCCTGTGTCTTTCGGCCTTTTCCCGTGGCCTGCCTGCAGCTTTCAACCATTTTCTTGCTATCTGCCTACATCTTTCGGCCTTTCCCCCACGGCCCGCCTGTGGCTTTCAGCCATTTTCAAGCTATCCGTCTGCGTCTTTCGGCCTTTTTTCCGCGTACCACCTGTGGCTTTCACCCATTTTCTTGCTATCTGCCTATGTCTTTCATCCTTTTTCCCCCGTCCTGCCTGCGACTTTCGGCCATTTTCCTACTATCTACCTGCGAATTTCAGCCTTTTTCCCGCGGTCACCTTGGGTCTTACAGCCAAATTCTCACAATCTACCCATGACTGTCGATCTGTTTTCTGTAGTCCGACCGCATAGATTTGACACAGACCCATGGTCTCTTTTCTGCACTTTTTACGTGTTTGAACCTAGCACTTTGCTACAATATTTTCTGCACTTGCACGGCCATCTGTTCTATCTGCAGCCTTACTTCCCTACAGCCTGTTTTCTGCAGTATTGTTTCTATTCCATTTACAGTATTTTTTAAAATTTCAGCATTTTAATTGAAAAGAGAAAATTTTGCATTTCAAAGTTTAATTTCTACATTGTTATTTTTAGTTAGAAAGTTTCCCACCCCGTGGCACTTTTATTTGGGTTCATCATCTCACACGCACACACTCTGTCACCTAATTCAAGTGAGCCCTAAAACACTACTTAACACAACCAACATTCTAACCCCACTTGGGGAACACATAAGAATCTTGTAGTTAGGTAGGATCGGGGGGATAGGCATCCAAATAACACCCCTCGATTGCTTAGACTTGAGACATAGTTGTTGTCCATTAGGGAACCAAAATCCCCTAGTATTTTTTGACACGGTTTAAAACCAATTTATCGGGAATGCCTCTCCCCTAGGAGGGTTGAAGTAGCCAGACTATTTCCAGAAGCCTGAGTGGAATACCGCAATCCATTCAGTAACCGAAGGCTACCTTACGTAGTTCTCAGTGTATCAGCCGTATGGGGATACATCGGCGATAGAACCAAATTGTAGATTCACCCAACCGAACATGTCATGAACGGGGTATCTTAGTTTCTTTTCTTCTAGGATTGACTTCCCGGTGTCCCTCTCGGTAGGGGGATATCTTTAGCCACTTGGCTCTACTATCCATATTGTCTGACTTGGATTTCATCACCTTACAGAGGATATGTCTGGTTGAGTCAGAATACTATTTAGTTAGGTGTTTGCATGCTCCCTTACCTCCTTTTGGTCTAGCGAGTCCACTATTTTTATTTTCTAGGAAACCTATTGCTTGTTGGTATTCTGACCATTTTTGTTGATACTCCACTTATTGTAGCACAACTGTTACAGTAAGTGTTTTGAGTTGGTTGTTGGCCTGAGTGCCACATTTTTTGCATTCTCCTTCTGCACACTCGGTTTCATTAGGGTTTTT
This sequence comes from Larix kaempferi, assembly GCA_027924585.1. NCBI lineage: Eukaryota > Viridiplantae > Streptophyta > Pinopsida > Pinales > Pinaceae > Larix > Larix kaempferi. Next base: position 7,415,602 of record BSBM01000882.1, on the reverse strand, counting down.
GAGCTGTTTTTCACGCAACACAACCCCCAGATACTTGACCCCATCTGTCACCATTGAGTCACCGAGACATTCTCAGCACCTCTAGGGTGAGCCCCCATAGCACGGTTCACTTGACATCACCCGTCATAGACATAGATCTTCATCACTTGATACCACTCATCATAGATCTCGAGCTTTGTCACTTGACTCCACTCATCAATGGCATAAAACTCCGTCACCCAATCGAGACGCCCCTTATTTTACCTCTGATTCTGAGGCAGAGTCTGAGAACCCCACTTACATTGCACCAACTAGCCCCATGGCTAGCATGACATCCAACCCTTTCTTTGTAGGGACCATTGGTGGAGCATCCACCACCACACCAGCTACCACACCCACTTTGGGTATGCCCTCGATGCGGCCCACATCTACCATTCCGATCACTGTACCCATTCCAGTAGCTAGTATACCCATCCCAACTCCATCAGTGACTCACACTACCCTTGGCGGTGCAGGACCATCCCATACCACTTTTGTTCCCCCACCTGGGGGCAACATCCCAAACCCAGGCCCTCCACTCGGGGGCATCGACCCCAACATGGTCACAACCACTAGTTTGTCACATCCTTCTACTAGTTTGCCATTCATGGCTAGTCTCAACCTTCTTGACCTGGCTAGACTGATTAACGATCCCATCAGAAACTACCCTATGTGGCCTCACATGCCAACCAAGCTCCCCTCTGACATCCCTAAGTTTGAGGGAAAGGAAGGTGAAGACCCCCAGAACCATATTATGTCCTTCCATCTATGGTGTTCCTCCAACTCCATAGTGGACGAATCTGTTCACCTCCGTCTGTTATAGTGCACCCTCACTGCCTCTGCAACTAAGTGGTACATCGAGCAGCCCCATGCGATCCATGCCACATTTACTTCCCTTGCCTCGACTTTCTTGCAGTTCTTTCAGTTACCTATCTGTTATGACGTGGGAGTTGAGATCCTACTGTCTTCCAGACAGAACACGGCTACCCACATCACCGACCATATTCATGAGTGGCGTCGACAACGTAGCCTCTGCAAAATCAAGTTAGATGATCGTATCTTATTAGATTGGTTTCTAAAATCTCTGCTTCCTGTCATTGCCAAGGATGTGGCATCCGAGCGACCCCAGTCCAAAGAAGAGGCCATCCTCAAAGCCCAGCAATTTGACCTTATTTATGCCCAGTCTGGTTACCTATATTCCATCATCCCTTATGCCCCCCACGGTGATTCCTCTCGACACGATGCGCCGAGGGAATCCCATGCCGCAGATGGCATCATTGGCCGTATGGCCTCACATAACCAACCATTCTCCATAGCATGCCCTAGCCATGGCCCTGACCTTTCATGGGCTACATCTCAGTCTAGAGAAACCAATTCATATGCTCCCATGACACATCACCACCATTCCCATGGACCCTCATGTCCACCTCAGTGCTTTGGTCATGTGCCCCCCGCTTACGCCTCCCCGGTAGCACCTCAGCCATATTACCACCCACAGGCTGCACCAGCTCCTGTATCCTCTCAAGCCCAACCTGCTTATTACCCACCATAGGAAACCCCTGCGGCAAACCCACAACCCATTCAAAAGACATATCAGCAACCCCCACAAGGTTAAACACCTGCACCACCTCCACCTACTTATTATCCACCGCAGCCTGCTCTCGCACCTGCACAACCACAGAACCCACCTGCTGCCCAAGGGCAAGTGTATGCCCAACAGAATCCGCAGCAGAACCAAAATAACCAGCGCCAACAGGGCCAACAAAACCATGAAAAAGGCCATAACCGTGGGAACAACTCTCCTCCGGACCAAGGTAGCCAACCACCTAATCCCCCAAACAACAATAACACGGCACCTGCCAACCAGAACCTTGACCGGCCACCCAAGCAAGCCAAAAATCCTAATTTGCAAACAAACGATCCTTGTTCTATTTGCGGGGTCTATGGCCACTACACACATGCTTTCCCACATTTGGAGTGAGCTTGGCAACTCTAGACTGATGATACACACCGCCAAGGGCATGCGGCTCCTCAAGCGTTGCCTAACCCCCCACCACCTCAGCATCAACCCTTGGTGCTACAAAACCCTTTACCGACCCAAGGCGTAGTGAACACTCAGCCATTATCTCCCCCTCAAGGAAACGCACCACCACAACAACAAATCACTTATGTTGCTCCTGATCAACCCATGTTAGACTCAGGTACCCATCACTTGTTAATGATGTCATCTGTCGATGTCAACCTTCAAACCCATCGAAACCAATATGGCTCCACCCCTGAAGCCCCTCCCGCCGACAAAAATAGTAACTCTCATCCCACTGATCAGTTGTTACGTATACCTCTAGCTCCACTAGATGGCGCCTCCAAAGCACCTCGCTTCCCACTTTGCTGCATCAACAATAATCTCAATGCTCGTGCTGCGTCTAATTACAACATTGTAGATGACTTAGGCCAGTCCCCCACAGCCATGTCTGTGTTAGAAGTCTTAAAAAACTATCCTTCACAGCACAAGACTTTGCTCTTAGCCATTGGTGCTATTGACCCAAATGATTCACTACTTATGGCCTTCGATTTGGACCAATACAAACCACGCCTGCCTTCCACTTTAGCATTCCAAGTTTTTGTCTCTGTTGGGAATCTTGTCATCCATTGGTGCATTATCGATGAAGGTTCCCCTACATGCGTTATGTCCACATTCGTTTGGCATAAGTTTGGATCCCCTACTCTCCAGCAGTCCACCACTGTATTGTGAGCCTACGACGGCCATTCGACTCAACCGCAACGTCTCTTAGCTAATGTCCCCGTCCAGTTGGCTGGTAAAATAGTCCTCATTGACATAGAGGTCATCAACGCCCAACTTGATTATAACCTCTTACTTGGCCGCAGTTACATGTATGCCATGCGGGCGATTGCCTCATCCATTTTTTGTACCATGATGTTCCCCCATGATAGACGCATGGTTAAGTTCGATCAACTCACCTATTACGATCCTAATGCCCCCGCTGCACCCGAAAATGTTCTGCCCATGGTTGAACAACCTGCTTTTGGTGCATCTACCTCGTTGGTTTCCTCCGTGGGACCCGGAGTTTACTCAGATACGTCGATGATGTCAACATTCCAATTCATTCCACCCCCATCACCAGTGACCGAAATATTTGACCTATGTACCCTTTCCCACAATGCACAAGCACCCAGCAATCAACTGCCCTTGTTACCCAAAACACCATTGGTACCTAGTCATATTGGTGTTACACCCATCCACACAATCCCCTTCCTATTCCCTCCCTCGGGATTAGTAAGCGCCCTGGTTATGGCTACTCTTAGCCTCCCCGGGCTAACCTTAGGACTACCCGTGTGGTATATTTTTCCTCCCGTACCCCCACCGACACCAAATGTCGTCCTTCAACCGGTGCAACCCATCGCCACTACTATTCAACCACCTCTCGGTGTCACTACCCCTTTTTCATCTACGAATCCACCCCCTCTTATCAAGAACACTAGGGGTAGAGGCCCACAACCATACACTATTGTACCCCCGCCCAATACGGTTAAAAAATGCCCCATGTTTCATGCTCCTCCCAAATTCTCGTTGTGTGACAAGTAAGGCCATCCTACTCATCAATGTCCACAATTACCTGCATTACAAGAGCACATGCAAATGCTTGACGACAACCCCACCATCCCGGTTGTCGAACTCGATCCAACCCCTAAGCCTCATGATAAATCACTGCATACCAACCACCCTTGTGCAATATCCTATGTTTACAACCATTACTCACATCACTGTCCTGATCTCCCAGATTACAAAGCAGCTCTCTATGTGTGATGCACCTGCAACAATTAATTAATACGAATATGCAAAACAGCAGAAATGACAGAACTCAGAATCACTTTTATATTGATCATAGGCCACTTCGAGGGGGCAACCTCCTATGAGCAAGCTCAATACAAATAACTTCACGGTGCCTTCATAGGTCTCAACACACACTTATATACTAATTCTAGGCACCAATACTATGGGTCAAAACCATGGGCCGCTACAAACTATGGATCAACAATACTATGGGCGACTTACAAAGCATATGCGCCAACAACAATAACACAAACTATTGATCAATAATTACTACGGGATGACTTACAAAGCATATGCGTCCAACAACAACATACTAACAAAGTAAAGACATGGGTTCCTAACATCCCCTCCCCCTTAAAAAAAAATCTTTGTCCTCAAAGCTTTAGATATGGAAATTGTTGTTGAATCTGAAGGAGTGGTTCCCATGTAGCATCCTCTGGTTGCATGCCATGCCACTGAATTAAGACCTCTGTGATAGAGCGAGAGCGAAGTTGATGCATGCACCGATTGAGGATGGCCTCTGGCTCTAAAAGGATGGATCCTTCATTTTCCAGTTCGGGTAAAATCGTTTGTCCACTGATGTTGGTGCCAAGAACTTTCTTCAGACAAGAGACATGAAAGACTGGATGAATGCGGGAAGAAGGAGAAAGTTCCAATTTATAAGCAACGGACCCAATCTTCTGAAGAATCTGATATGACCCATAGAACTTTGGAGCGAGCTTATGATGCCCTTTGAGTTTCAAGGAGGATTGTTTGTACGGCTGGAGACGAAGAAAAACCATATCGCCAACTTGAAAAGTGCGCTCAGAACGATGCTGATCAACTTGTTGCTTCATGTGATTTCTTGCCATGTGAAGATTGTCCCGCAAAATGCGAAGAATCTGATCACGGTTTCCAAGGACCGTGTCAACTTCCTGAACTGGTGAACTGGTGGGGGTGTATGGAAGAAGAGCTGGAGGTGCCTGACCATAGAATGCTTCATATGGGGTCATTTTAGAGGCGGTGTGGTAAGAGGTATTGTACCACCATTCAGCGAGAGGAAGCCACTTTGCCCACTGATGTTGTTGTTCCGAGGTGAAGCAACGAAGATAAGTTTCTATGCATTTATTGATAATTTCAGTCTAACCATCTGTTTGTGGGTGATACCCTGAACTCATCTTCAGTTTGGTGCCAGTGTGGCAAAATAGTTCTGTCCAAAAATGACTGGTGAAAGTCGCATCATGATCCGAGACAATGGAAGAAGGGATGCCATGAAGACGAAAGATCTGGTCCAGGAAAATTTGAGCAACGGAGGAGGCTGTATAGGGATGGCTGAGAGCACAAAAATGACTATATTTGGAGAGGTGATCAACCACAATGAGAATCACTATCTTCCCGCCAGATTTAGGGATCCCTTCAATGAAATCCATAGAAATATCTGTCCAAATCCGTGTAGGTATGGGAAAGGGTTCAAGCAATCCTGGAAGGAGTGTTGTTTCACCCTTATTGCACTGGCAGGTATCACATTCGGGCACCATCTGTTGAATTTTCCTTTTCATGCCCTGCCAAAAGAAGTTACACCGTGCTCGTTCATACATTTTTAGGAACCGAGAGTGCCCTGCCGATGGAGAAGCATGGAGTTCATAGAAGACAGCCAGTTGAAGATCTGTGCTCTGGGGAAGCACCAGACGACCCTTGTATCGCAGAGAAGCACCATCCCAAGAGTAATGTGGTATAGCAGAAGGGTTGTTGGTCAAGCGTTGGATGATTTGAGATAAGGAAGAGTCATTGACATAACCCTGTTGAACAGATTGCAACCAATTTGGAACAGGCATAGAAATAGCTGAAAGAGAACCTTGGGCATCAAATGTGTGAGAAAGAGCATCTGCCACAATATTGTCTTTACCCTTCTTGTAAGTCATCTCATAGTCATAAACCATGAGTTTGCTAACCCATTTCTATTGTGCTAGGGAGGAGACACGCTGGTCCATGAAATATTCCAGACTCTGGTGATCAGTCTTGATGCAGAAATGATTCCCTAATAGGTATGGGTGCCACTTCTGTACTGCATGCAAAATAGCCATCATTTTCTTCTCATAGGTAGAGGAAGCTAAATTCTTACTTGAAAGGGCTTTGCTGGTGAACGCACTGGGGTGTTCATCTTGAAGGAGAACAGCACCAAGTCCATTGCCACAAGCATCACTCTCAATAGTGAAGGGCTTGGAAAAATCGGGCATAGCTAGCACAGGTGTAGTACACATAGCTTGTTTTAGTTTGTCATATGCACACTAAGCAGCAGGTGTTCATGTAAAAGCATCCCTTTTCAATAGAGAAGTTAATGGAGCTACAATCTTCCCATAATCCTTGACAAACTTACGGTAGTAGCCAGTCCACCTGAAACAACCACGAAGGCTCTTGAGTGTCTGAGGATGCGGCCAATTGTTCGTGGCATCGATTTTGGCAGGATCCACGCAAACCCCTTGTGCTGAGATAATGTGCCCGAGATACTCAACTTCCTTCTATCCAAAAACACATTTAGACTGCTTGGCATGGAGATGATGGTCAGAGAAAAGTTGCATGACAAGATCCAGATGCTGGAGATGTTCATCCCATGTTTTTACTGTAGATGAGGATATCATCAAAGAATACCAGAATGAATTTCCACAAATAGGGTCGAAATATTTTATTCATTAAGGCCTGGAATGTGGAAGGAGCATTAGTGAGGCCAAAGGGCATGACCAAAAACTCATAATGGCCATCATGTGTGTGGAAAGCTGTTTTAGGGATATCATCCTCATGAACCCGAATTTGATGATACCCAGAACGAAGATCCAACTTGGAGAAAAAGTGAGCCCCATGAAGCTCATCAAGAAGCTCATCAACAACAGGAATTGGAAACTTATCCTTGATGGTGAGGTGATTAAGTGCTCGGAATTCAATGCAGAGGCGCCATGACCCATCTTTTTTGAGGACAAGAATAACTGGAGAAGAAAAGGAACTAGTGCTTGGACGAATAATACCTTGCTTCAATAAGTCCCGAACAAGCATTTCAATCTCCGTTTTTTGGTGAAATGGGTAGCGATAGGGCCTGATGTTGGGAGGAATGCTACCAGGAAGGAGCTGAATATGATGGTCTTCTATCCTGGAAGGTGGCAATCCCATTGGTTCAGCAAAGACACTTGTATATCGATCCAGAATTTGTTGTAGATCCAAAGGAGTAGTGGAGACCGCTGATGGTTGTATCTGAATGGAATGGATCTGAGCAACGACACCATGTGAATTCTTCTTGAGGAGTTTTTCCATGCGATGTGAACTAATGATGCTGAGAGAACCCAGTTGTAATCTTGTCAATGTGTGTTTTTATCCATTGAGGGAAAACTGCATCCAAAGTTCAGCAAAATCCCATAAGATAGGGACAAGTGTGAGTAGCCATTGAGCACCCAAAACCACATCACATTCGCCTAAGGGCAAGGAAAACATGTCAGAGCACAAGGTATAATCTCCCATAGAGATACACACATTTCGACACTTCCCTTTGCAAGGTAAGGTGCCCCCATTGGCAACCATGACTTCAAAGTTGGAGCAAGGATGGATAAAACAATCAGCTTGTTTGGCGATCCGAGGGTCAATGAAATTATGAGTGCTACCAGAATCAATGAGTATTGTAAGAGGAAGCTTCTTGAAGTAACCCCCGACCCACATTGTTTGGGGGGTGGTGATTCCAGCTAAAGCATGGAGAGATATCTCTGGTTGGTCATCCTGAGACGGAGTGTCAATAAGCGGCTCCTGAATGTCGACCGGAGCATCCAGTGTTTCTGGATATTTGTCACCAATTTTAGAGGCAGGCGGAGACTCCACATCCAAGAGATAGAGCTTTTGCTGAACACATCTATGTCCCCCAGTGAATTTCTCATCACAACTATAGCAAAGCCCCTTTTCTCTGCATGCTTGCATCTCTGTTTCAGACAAATGCTTGATAGGAGTCAGTCGAGGAGCCTGCGGTATAGGTGGTCGCTGAGAACCCATATTTCGGAAGGGAACAAAAGGTTTATTTGAAACATGCCATGATTCTCCTTTAGCATGCCATCCTGGTTTATTTGAAACATATAGGAAATTAAGACAAAGGTTCTCTTGGAAAGGGTTGAAGGAAGATTTTTTAAAGTATATTGTGAATGAATGCAAGATACCTGATCAAAAAAAAGTTGAACACACCCATCTTGCTTGTCTCTTACAACCATTTCCCAATCTAGAACAAAAATGGGAAAGCATCTCAATGGATTTCATCACAGGTTTGCCGAAGAATTTTATTTATGTTGTGATGGATAGAATCACCAAATTTGCTCATTTCTTTTCTATTACATCATATTTTACTACTGCACAAGTAGTTGAGCTATTCTTTAGAGATATTTTCAAATTGCATGGACTTCCCAAAAATATTGTGAGTGACAAGAATATCAAATTTATGAGTGCTTTTTGGAAATAAATATTCAATTTGGTCGACAGTCAATTGACTCCTAGCACAAGATATCATCCCCAAACTGATGGCCAAACAGAAAGGGTTAACCAATGGTTGGAGGGGTACTTGAGAAACTATGTTGGTGAGTAGCAAAAAACATGGGTTGCATGGCTACATTTGGGTGAGTTTTGCTACAATACTACTTTCCATATGTCCATTAGCATGTCTCCTTTCAAATCACTTTATGGTTATGAAGAACTCACCTTTGTTGATCACATTTTTGGTGATAGTAGAGCTCCAAAAGCTAAATATTGGGTTCAGAAAAGTCAAGATATTTTGAAGTTTCTAAAAGAAATTTACAAGTTTCCCAAAATCAACAAAAATAGTATGTGGATCAACATAGGAATGAAAGAACCTTTCAAGTGAATTATTTGATTTATTTGAGGCTGCAGACATACAAGCAAACCACCTTAAAAGGGAAAGGATCATAAAATCTTAAACCAAGGTTTTATGGTCCATACAAGATAGTTCGAAAGGTTGGGGAGGTAGCTTATGAGATAGAACTTCCAGAAGGTAGAAAAATCCACAATGTATTTCATGTTTCATGCCTTAAGAAGGCTATTGGTGAGAACATTTCTATTTCAGAAACACTCCCTCTATTAGATGATGAAAGACAACTCACACTCATTCCAGAATGTTTTTTGAAGACAAGAGAAAGAAAATTGAGGAGCAAACCCATAAGAGAACATTTGGGACAATGGAAATATTTTCCAAGTGACGATGCCACATGGGAAGAGGAACAGATTTTGCAGCATCCTAATTTGGAATTGCTTGAGGGAAAGCAATATTGGGTGGGGAGAACTGTAATGTACCCATCCAAATAAATCACATGAAAGGAAAATTCCACCAATCTACTAGTTCCCTAGGTTGGGGTGGAAACATTTAGATTTGAAATAAGGGAGGTATAAGACCCCAAATGAAAATTAGATTGACAAATATATATTAAAATTGGCTAACTAAATATTAATAATAATAAAATAAGGTGGCACTTGGTCATGAGGGGGAATAGGTGGTGTGGGACCCACACAAGGTAATATTCTCCATGCCACATGGCATCGTATTCTCACCCATTCGAATCCAAGGTGCAGTGTAAAATTCTTGGTGGAGTTGGAGAGGAATTATACTTGGCATGACTCAATGAGGGTCGAATTTGAGTGGAAGAATAACTCCCATGGGAGAGGAAGAGGAGCCTCAGAGGTATTGTGACACTTGGGCTAGATTCGTTAGCTTCTATGACAACAATGATGAGGATTATATGACATTTATGACAAAGATTAGACTAATTGATGACATCTAACCTATATGACATGTTAGGGATAAAAATGGCCTCTAAGAGGGCACACAAGGGAGTTATGGCAGCCACGATTCCCCCCATTCGAATTGATGGAAGAGGGATGCTAGGAAATGTTGGACAAGTGGCACTCATGGGAATCTCTCCCTAATTCGAGTTGGGATGAAGTTATTGGAGGGAATTAGAGCCATGGAGGCCTTGGGAGGTTAATAAAAGACAAGAATAAAGAACGAGACCAAATCTTGATAATTTCTCATTTTTGTAAAACCTGGAGAGCTTAGCTTGTGCTTCCAAGGTGGATGCTTATCCTTCTTGCCTTATAACCAATTTCGAGAGTGCAAGATTCCCATTCTAGTTGGTTGACGGAGAGGCCATTCAGAAATATCATTGGAGCTACATGAATACATTGATTTGTAGGTTGAAATTCCAGTGTTGCTCGTGACCATCTCTCCTTCAACTTGCTTCCACATTTCTCTCTCTTTTCTCTATATATTCTTGCTCTTGGAGGAATGTCGCATATGGTGATATGATGATTTTTTTGGGAAGTCGAAGGGTCCCCATTTATTTTTAATATGATTTATACACTCTATATTTTATGCCCATATGAAACTCGGGTCGAATCTCCAAGTGAAACTATGTCTAAATGCCAAACTATGTATGAATGGTGCCATTTTCCCACATATCTTGTTGAAAGGATTCGAAATTGTCTTGTAGCAATTTGTTTCAGTTAATATATATGGTTTTAGAGATTTCTAGAAATCCATTAATGTACCAAAGAAGTCTCATATAACTTATGCAGGAGCTTGGGTAATTTATCTCAAATTTCATATCAAGTTATAGAGTTTTTCTCACATTCCCTCCTATGCAATGACATGTTTAGAAGTCTTTGTTTTATGGGAGTTGCAGCAGCCTTTAGGAACTGATTAATGATGCATTTTTGTGCCCATTGAATTCATTTAAATAATCCATGTTTATGTTCTGAAATTTCGGAGGGTCGTACTGCATTCGGAAAGCCAATAGTGACCTCTATACTTGGGGGTTTGAATATCGATATTGCTAGTACTTTTCCCCATTTTCTCCTAAATTCAAATAAAGGTTGCATAAGTCTTTGGCTAGTGTCTAAGAAACCATTAGATTAATGTTTATGTCCTAATACCCTTCAAACACTCTCAGTCCCAATTCAAAATCCTTAGGGGTCATTTGGAATCACTTGAGTCATGACTAGTCCAAGGTCCCATTGACCAAAAATTACAAATTTTCCAAAATATTAAGAAGGGACATTACATGCATTTCACTTCTCTTTGTTAGGGTTCATGAGTGGGTTTTCTAGTTGTTTGAGAGAAAATTTGTGGGAGCTTGAAGGGAGATTGTAGGTTAGATTGAAGCCTACTATTTGTGAAATCTTGGAAGGGAGATTTAAATCTTCCATGGATACATTCAACCACCATTGGAGAGCTACAGAGATAAGCTCCAAACCCCACTCTTTATTTTTTTTTGAAAAAATATTTCACTATGTTAAAAATTTTAAACCTTGCAATGTTCTCTTCTCCTACTCTTTCCAATTTCTTCTTCTCCATCATTCTATTGTAGGAAACAAGTGATTTCATCTTGAGTCAAGAAACATGATGGGTATGTGGTTTTTTATTTTGGTTCCACTTATTCTCATTATGATGGTGTTGGGAAGAAGATATGGTGGTGGTAGTGATGAGGGGGAAGAGGTAGAGAGTGACACATAACATGGAGAAGAGGATTAAGGGGAAGAGGGTGATGATAATGATGAGCTTGAGAGTGATGAGGGGCAAAAACAAAAAGACACAACACCTTTGTGGAAGTATGTGACAAGGATTGGGGGAGGGAGAGGGGGTGGAACCACAAAGTTGTTATGCCCCCATTGCACTAATAATTACACTAGTTCATATACTCAGGGGATAAATCATTTGTGTGGGATTATTCCATGTGATCAAGGTAAAGATGTTGGAGTCAAAACCTGTGACAAAGTGCCAACTAAAGAGAGAAAAAAAGACAAGATTGAAGAAGAGGATGCTCAAAACACTTACAAGAGATCAAGGGTTGAATTTGAATCCTCTCACTCAAATAGAATTTTTTGTAGTGGATCGTCATCGAATCCATCAGGATCCTCTCCTGGATTCTCTACTATGCGAAGAACATTACCACATTTCCTTGACCTTGGTTGTGGAGATGATGTGGATTCAACAATTTACAGGTTTTTCTATGCATGTGGTGTGCCATTCATTGTTCTTCGCTCACCTTATTGGTATGAAATGGTATAAGAAATTAATGGTGCCCCTAAAGGATACAGGAGCCATGGGTAGTTTTGGATTGGTTTTGCAGCCAAGATTTGTTAATGGGCACCTATCAACAATGTGATAGCAGTGTCAATATTGAAAGCAAAAACAATTATAAATTAAATCTAAATCTAAACTAGCATGTGCATAAAACAAATAAATTTTTAAAAATGATTCAAGAACAAGAAATAAAAGAAGAAGTATTTTGTATTAAGATACCTCAAATGGTGAGGATTTGTGTTGAGCAACTTCCAAGGTGAGTAGCTCCAAGCTCCAAAGGTCTCTTCTCCAAGATGATGAAAATGGCCAAAAGTCTCATGAGAGATTTTGACAGCGTGAGGATAGGATGATGGATGGATGGAAAGTGAGGAGCCCCTACCACCTTTTTATAATTTTTGGTGGTGGGGAATACCATTATGGTTTTGAGGAAACCAATGGTATTGACCAACATGGTTTAGGTACCTTTTCCCTCCTTTTTCCTTTTTTGAATATTTTTATTCCCTTTTTAATATTTTTGGGAATTCTGGACCCTTTTTTAGGGTTTTTTATGCTTTTTGAGGAAAAATATGCATTTTGAGGGGAAAAAGGGGTGTATTATGGTATTTTGGTGACCTTTTGATGGCTTTAGAGGCTCAAATGGTGGAAAAGTGGACAAATGGGTCATGTGAATAAGGAAATGAGCTAGTGAGCAATTTTTGGGTGTTAACAGGTAGGACAAATCCAGAACCGTGGGACTTGATAGGGAAAGATCCAAAATCAATAGTTCTGTTGGAAATTTTACAATTGAATGGTCCAAGATATCACTGATAATGCTGCTAATTGTGAGGAATCCGAAGCAATCATTGAGGATAATTATCCCAACATATTTTTTTCAAGGTGTTTGGTTAAGACATTGAACCTTTTGATGCATTATATTGTTAAATGAAGGACCCTAATTACTGATGGATTGGTTCCTTGTACAAGAGAGGTAATAAAATCGTCAAATTTATTACCAATCATAGCATGGCCCACCACATTTTTTTCAATCAGTTTAGGTTGGAGCTATTGAAGATTTCAAAGACTAGATTTGTTCGATACTACCTCACCTTCAGGAGGATTTTGAAGCTAAGAGAGGCATTGGCTAGTTTGGTCTCAAGTGATCAACGACAAAAATTAAATGACAAAGCTGCAAGTGCAACTGATAGACATGAGTTTCAGGAGGTGTAGGACACCATTCTTGATGGTCAGTTCTTGTCATAGGTTAGGTATGTTTTGCATTTCACCAAGCCTGTTTATAATATGATTCGTTTTGCACATATAGATCAACTGGCGATTGGGGAGGTATATGAGCAGATGGATAACATGCTTGGTTAAATCAAAGACATTGTTGAACAAAGAGATACAATCTTGTATGACCATATTCATAAACATGTGGTCAAAAGGTGGGATAATCTAAATTTTCTGCTCCATTCCCTTGCATATGTCCTTACCCCAAAATATTATTCTCCAATTTAGTTGGCCCAACCTACACCTGGGGTGGAATTAGGAAAAAACCACACAGAGACCTAGAGGTGCAAAATTGGTATATGCTTGCATTAGACAAGTTGGTCTCTGATGAGGAGTGTGCTCAAGTATAGAGTTAATGGAGTGAGGATAATTTTAGGGGTGAAATTTATCCCATGGGCTATTTTTCCATGTTTTTTCCAAAAACAGATTCGCTAATTTGCATTTTTTGAAGCCCCATTTCACCTAATTTTTATGAGGTAAAATTTGTTTACTCTAAAAATCGCCAAATTATTATATAAACTATATCAAATCTTTAGAAATTAAAATAAGTTTAGAAAAATATCTCCACATGTTTTATAGTTGCAATTTTAAGAATTGGTAAGATTCGCCAAGGTTTATACACTTTTAAATAAGTATGGGTCCTTAAAATTATCTCTGCTCTCCATGCAGGTGGTTGACTGGCATTGTGAGCCATGCTATTAATGAGCCTAGGAATTTAGGGTGAATGTGGGGATGTGAGTGTTGGTGAAAGTGTTTGTATGTGTGGATGATCAAATCCGGAGAGTTAGGCCTCAGTTGATTAATAGAATCTGGCATATCTTGTAATGAGAAATCAACTAATTCTTCCAAAGATTCCACAAGCATGGAATCCCAAGTTTGCACAACTTGCCGTCCAGGAGCTTGTCTTCTAGGTAAAAAAGGTACTATCGATAATCCTCCAAGTTTTCTGGCATACAATCTAGTGTGTCTCCTAAAATTATCTACTTTTGTATGAGGAACAACATACAAATGTTCTGTATGATCAATTTTGGAATCGAAGTTTTCTCAATGATCAGTTTCAGAAATCAATTCTTCTGGTTGGGTTGTTTCTAATGGAGACCGAGAGAAATTCCCTCGTGAAAACAAGTTTTCTTTATCAACCATGCACTAACTTCCCTCCTTCTAGTGCCAAAACCTGTTGATGCCTGAAAATTCCTAACATCGGTAGTAGGGATTCTCCCTAGTGAATAATCCCAATTAGATCATTCACTGTTTGAAATAGGGAATCCATCCGGTTAATGGTATGACTACCATAGGTTTGTTTGTTAAATATTTACCGTTTGTTAAATATTTACGCAAAAATACATGCAAGCTTTTCCCAACAAATAGGTCTTTCTCATTAGTAGAAAATTAGTTCTCTTACAAAATGTATCCAGCCTCTATTTTGATAGCAAAATTCCTTTTCTAATTCCTTACCCCTTCTATTTATCCTACAAGAGAATTTGTATTTACATGACTAATTGCTTCACCTTCCCTCTAACTCTTGGATTACTACAATTTTTCTTTTTTGCTTGCAAAACTAAAAATAGATAATTATTTACAAATTAAATTATCCTTCTGGTGGGACCTCTAAGCTAGAAATATAATTGTCCCACAAGACAGTTTCATGAAATATTATATTACATTGTACAGGATCAAATAATTTAAAGATGTTTCATGATCGAATAATTCTTTTTCCACACTTATTACTCCTTTAGTGGCTGCTTTATAACTTTCCTCTAGGAAATAAGCATTTAGAGATTCCTGCCCAATGTGTTGCTTGAGATATTCTTCATTAAGCACATCTAGTTTCTTGATGTACTCCAGGTCTTCTTTCAAACCATCTTTTAATTCTGTCAGATGTTGATCTTTGGTGGGAAACCCGTACATACCTAGAACCATGGAGATATGACTTTTCTCATGTACTTGACATATTTATTTGTAATTTTCTTCACACTTTCTTATGGACTTTAGCACTTTTTCCTGTATCTTCCTGGAAGCTCTCTTGCAACTTTCTAGAAGAGATATGTCTAACTTGAGTTATGCAGATGTATTGTTTGGCAGCTGATTAGGGAAGTTTGTATTTTATCCCTTCCAGGTCATCAATCTTTTGAATTTCTTTTAAGTACTAACTAATTTTTGTCTCAAAGAAAAAGTGCCTGCAGAGATATCCTTCATTGTTTCTCTCATTTCTTTCATTTTATAAATTTCTTCAATTAACAACTCTTGGGAGTGGCATATTTGTTCCTATATTTTACAGGCATGCTCATAAGATGGGGTCATATCCTGCTTCTGACTTTGAGCCATATTGAGCTGTTCCAACATAGATTTATTTTCTCTAGCCAACTCGTCCATATGGGATTTCAAGGCTTCTTTCTCAAATATTGTCTCATCTATGTGCACTTGTAAAGATTCATTTTCACTCATTAAATATTCCACCTGTTGTTTTAAATTCATTTCATTTTCTTCTAACTCATATATGCGATAGTAGAAGTCACTTTGTTCACCTTCCAATAACAAGTTGCACATTCAAAGCAATCTTTTCATTTTCCAAGTTCTAATAATCCAACAGTAAGTTATTATTTTCAGATTCTACTGCATCCTATTTCCTCTTTAGCTCAATTCCTTCACCTCTTGCTTTTACCAATTTATCATTTATATTCAACATTTTTTCTTTGCTTCCATCTAGGTCGTTCATCAATTTATCAACGTTGTCGTCATTTGCTTGAGCAACTTCTATGTTTACTAAAGCGGTGAACTTAGGATCCTTGTGAGTACCTTCAACTAAGGTGGTTTCTTGAAGAGTCACCACATCTGGTTGTCTTCCCATTTTTGGCCTTTTCTCTGTTCTTCTTAATAAAAAATTCCACTTATGTTCAAAACCTATTGTATCCAGCTTTGCTACTGAATGCTTCTTCGAAGGAGTAAAAGGTGTGAGCCCGAGCTCAGAAAATGGAAGATGTCCTCCTATGAGAGGGATTCTAGATATGTCAGGTGGATCTATGTCCATGTCATGAAAAGTATTGTCTTCTTCTTGAACTTCTTTGTCTTCCACATCTTTCTTGAGCTTATCCTCTTCCTCCTTTCTTTTCTCCAACTCTATTGCTTTATCCATTGCTTCTTTCTTCTTTTTTTCTTCCTCTCGCTTTTGTATTGCTTCTTCTTTTGCTTTCTTTACTTCTTCTTCTTTGCTTTTATCTTCCCATTATTTCTATTGTATTTATTCTTCTTCCTTCTACTTTAATTCTTCCTCTTGCTTCAGCCTTGCTTCTTTCACTGCTATAGCGTCCTCTCTAGATGTTTGTAGTTTTGCATCTCTACCCATATCCTTAGTGTGACTGTCACCTGCGCCACTTTTTTGACCAAATCGTTTGTTCAAATATATCATGTGATTCGCTCTTCGGTATACCTCTTCATCCTTCAAGAAGTGATCTATATACTCAAAATGGATCTTACACGAAGCACAGTGTTGGGAAAACTTTTGGAGTTTGTCATTTCTAGTCAAAATCTTCTCTCCAAAGTGGAAAGCTTCTAAGTCTTTTGTGAAAACTTCTTCTCCTTTCACCTTAGGTAATTTATGTGCTCCGATGACAAAGGGATGTGATGGGGAGGAAGCCTTCTTATTCTCACTTAGAAAGTGGCCCAATCCATTGGCAAATACTTGTCTTACAGCCTCTTTGTGTACTACATAATCTGTAGCATACTTGGGAATTAGAGACAGAGCTTTGGTTCCCCCATACATTCTGATATGCGTGCCTTCCAAGGTGAAGTATAAGTCTCAATATTCATTGATGACTGCCATTGCATTATCTGACAAGCAATTGGGATCTTTGTTAAATATTAACCAATACAGGGGAATTATGAATTCCTCACAGATAAGCTTGTAGAAGCTTGTATATTTATGAGCCCACAATATTTGGTAAGACACATATAGAGGGCTCTCAGTCGGGACCCAATAGCACCCCAATTTGTGGAATGGGTGTCTAATTAAGATGCACTCGATAAGGTAGGAAGACATAAATAATTCTTCTTTCTTCTGGTTCATCCCTCCTTGGGATGTTGCCATTGTTGATGCCATACTCTCTGAGATAATGTCCCCCCAATTGAAGACGATACCATGGGAGGTGATATGATACATGAGGGGCACATAGCTGATCTTGTAGATATTTGTGTTTTCCCTACCAAATATTCTACTTAACATTAAAGCTATGATCCTAAATGATGTTTTCAAATTTTGGGTGTCGTTCTCCCCACATTCCCTTTTCCTGAACGGCTTTCCAATAATGAACATTTTCTTAACATACTAAGAGTGATCTATGTTGAATCCCTTTATCCATCCTTCTGCCATCATAAATTTTGGAAAGGGTAACTTATATGCTGCGCTGATATGACTGAGATGAAACGATGTGAATCCTTCTCCATTCCTATGAGCTATTATTCCTGTACCAACATCCACATGAGGTAAAATCCACCCAATTAATTCTAGACATGGAAAAATGTCTAGATGGGTGGCGGCTTTATGAAGACCTGATTTTTTAGTATTTTGATACACCATCATCTCTTCAATGGATGCATCTAGAATGTTTAAGTCTTGGATGAGGTGATATAGTTCACCCCATTTATATTCAGGAACGATTGTTGTTACTGCTCTGGTGTCCTCATATTGGATTTCCATCATGGTTTCTACAACGATCTCAATATCAGAATCCAACTCTTCTACCTTGACCTTACGCCTAGAAGCTCTTGTTTGCATTTATGAGTCCTTAGTTGAAAAGCAAGTTAATGCATAGAAATCAAATGTGAATGCAATAATTTCATCCAAAAATGATAATGTGGATAATATTCTGAAAATAAACTACGGATGTATGATTTGTCAGTATTGTTCACAAAAAGAACTTAAAATAGGAGATTCATACTTTCATAATGTCAAGTGTGTTTGGTTCTCAATATCTGTTTTATGAACACAAAAATATGGTGTACAATGAATTCTTTTGATATACTAGTTATGGTTTATCAGAATATTGGCAACCGGGATCCTAGTTCCAAGGTGAAATCCCATATGCAATAAGCAATGTATCAATGGGTCTTTATGTGAAGTAATCCTTATTCTTCAATGCATCATTAGGTAGAAGCAAGAACATATTTTAAACAAAATCGCAAATGTGCCTCCAATTTCTATATAGAATCATAAACAATCTCATCATCACCTTATCATATTACCAGTTAGCTTTCATTTGAGAACAAGAATCATTAGCTATTAGGATTCCAAAGAGAAAATCAGTTTAACTAAGGTTTCATGGAAAAGGTTTTATTGACGGGGTATATTAATTATATAGCATGCCAATGTTAAAAAAATGACGCGAGACTGAGACTCTCTCTTCAATCAAAACCGTATGATTCAAGTGGCCCGAGGAACGTATCCAACGTGGGGATTCAAAGTTCGAGAGGCTTGAGGAGCTTCCCCAGTTATTTATGAACCCGAACTTTCTTGGTAAGTTGAAGCCAAAACACAACCCCTTAATTCCATTTCCTAGAGGTCCCAACTCCAAAATCTCGAGTATGGAATGCATAGGATCTGGAGATAGCGACAACCCATGGTGGTCGCCTTAAGGGAAAGCCATAATACATTCTGGTTAAGCATATTCTACTTTCAATGCCGCTGGAGGCTATCAAAACAAAGCCCTTATTTCTTACTCCTAACCCGAAAATGGTGCCCCTAGGGGTTTGAAGCTAATGCACAATAAAAGAAACTAATTGCTCCTTCATACCTTATCAAGTTTATCAAATTTAAACATAAGTAAGGCACCAAAAAAGGTATGCAAATTCCTTTTAACCATGGAGAAAACGTCGTTTTCATAAAATAAAAGAAACGAATGAAAATACCTGCCCAGCGGTGAGAGATTGGTCCAAATGCAATGCTCAATGGAGTTGAGTTCTTTCTATCATCCAGTGATTGCTCCACTCACAAACGGTGTTACAAACATTGTTTTAAAAAAAAAAATTGACCCTTTATATAAAAAAAATATAACCCTAGAAATAAATGAAAAGGCATGTGTGCTAAATGGTGTCCACAAAGTTTTATTAGCGTTGTTTCAGAGTGCTTCAAATTTTCACTGATCTTGTTTCGGATGCATTCTCCTTTAGCACCGACTCTGTTTCGAATAACCATTTCATTTGGTGTTGACTGTGTTTAGGATGACCATTTCATTTGGCACCAACTGTATTTTGGATCAGCTTTTTATTTGGCACTGACTTTGTTTCGGTCGAGCTTTTCATTTGTCACCAATAAATGTTCTCGGGAGAAATCTCATTAGGCACCGATTCATTTAAGATCAATTTTTATTTGGCATCGATTCTTCTTATAATCACTGAACCACTTCGGGCCATGGTCGATTTCTTTCCTAAATTCGGCAGAACACCAAATCGGTGAAAAATGTATTAATGCGCCACAACGTTTCGACAACAAACATGGTTTTTCTCCAACTGTCTCGGCGTAAAAGCCACTTTTTCTCCAATTTAACGCGTTTCTTAACAGTTTCGGGGAAATTTTCAATTTTCTTTGATCAATTCCAAGCTCGACCATCTCTGACTGTTTCGGGGCAAAATACAATTGTGCTCCGAAATAGGTTTTCTTTGCAAAAAAACAATGATACTCGTTGACCGTTTCGGCGGAGAATTGATAACTCTTCCGACCATTTCGATGAAGAATTGATAACTCTTCCAACCATTTTGGTGAAGAATTGATAGCTCTTCCGACCGTTTCGGCAGAAATCTGATACCTCTTTCAACCTAGAAAATAGTTTTTCTTTTGATTTTACAAAACAATCTAGTGCCAAGAACAAGCAATCGGATAAAGATAAAAACAAGCTCTGAGTAAATTCAAAATAAAGCAGGGACCCTACAAATTTACAAATTTTTGGAGATAAGGTTGCAGCTGCAACAGATGTATACATGAGTGAGCTGGTCCTAGTTTGACTTAAGTATTGATTACGATATTTCTCATTTTCATGCTCAAGCATGGAACCATACTTGTTTGGAGGCTTGTAGCCTATTTCATTGAAAAATAATGGTATGCATTTGTGATTTGAAATCATTAAAATAAGTTTAAAAGCTTTTAGTTGTATAATATTGTTTAAAACCTTTAATCATGGTATAATATTGTTTTAAACCTATTAAATTACCTATTTTTTACCTTTACCACAATTTTTAAATCATTTCGATTTAACTTTTTTTAGTATAGCTTGAAGAACTATCATCACCTTTATCTAGTTTCCAATTTTCTTGAAAGACTCCATTGAGTCAATGTGTCTTCGAACGATATAGATAATTATAAAGATTGTAAACGATTAGTTCATAAGAGTATGCAAATATAATAAAATACTTAAGAGAGGCCTCATGGATCTCATAAATGTTTCTTCATCATAGTTTTACATAATACAATTGTTTTTCATAGGTTGGTATCATTAAGCCCGATCATGTGATTGAACCTTGTAAACTCTAAAACATATATGTTTTATAATTCATATGATATTTGGATATACTGTATTGGAGGCAAAATGTGTATGCAATAAAACACAAAAGGTGGAGGTGTAGTGGATTATGTGGCTATCACTAATCTTTTAATGGTGTTATTTGGACCATGGTTAGTTCCCTAATATCAATCCCTAGCATGCACAAATTTTGGGTTACAGATTCTATTTTTAGGGTTAATGTGGTGGCTTTAGACCTTATGCATGGTTTATGAACAATAAAAGCATATTTTATTCCATAAAACATTGATTTTTATATTGCTTCACATGGAAAAATTTAAGGGCGGAATTAGCCCATGGGCTAATTTTTGAGGTTTTTTTCCAAATAAATATTTGTTGTTTTCCATTTTTTTTCCCAATATGATTCGTCCAAATTCCATAGAGTTAAAATTTTTCACTCTAAAAATCAACAAAATTGTGCAAAAACTATATAAAACCAAAAGAATTTAAATATTTTAAAAAAAATATCGTTGAACATGTTATCGTTGGAAATTCTATAATTAATAAGATTTGCCAAGGTTTCTACACTTTAAGAAAATTATGAATCATTAAAATTTTCTATGTGCCTTGGATCATTGGTAATATTTTGAGAATCATTTGGTGTTGAAAATCTCATAATGGTTCCCATGTGACTATGGATAGATCCTTGAGACCCATCCCATGTAAAAAAATCATCCTACGGTGTATGTATCCCACTTGGTGGGAAAATTTCCCCTATAAAGGGTGTGTGCAATGGTTCTATACTTCCTTTTATCCAATGAGCCCTCGAATATCCATTTAGTTCATTTGGATCTTCTTACGTACTTGTCCATTGTTATATTCCAATGCTCCTTCTTTAGAATGAAAATCCTCCTATAGGTACCCACATCCCACTCAAAGATGAAAGATCAATTTTAGAGGGCTGCTTTGAGGCCATATTCATGGACTGAATCCTTTAAATATTTATATATTACTTGATTCTATTTATTTTCTTTTCTCATCATGGTCAAGACCTAGAGACACAAACCTACTGTACAAATCCTCATTATGGAAATACATCTCTATTTCCTTGCCTAATAAGAGAGGCCCTATAAGATATGAATGGGATTAGAAAGTTTTAGACACAATCGATGGGTCTCAAGACCTAGATGAGTATTTTAAAATTCATCAAGAAATGAATGAATACTAAAACTACCACATAGGGCTACTAGAGGGGATCTTTGACGTTTTTACTAAGCCTTGTAGAGATAATATGGGGGTTGTGATGAGCATGATGGCTCAATTTGCATGTTTGGTTGAGGAGGTAGAGAAAAAGGAGCTCCTTCATTCTCCTTCCAAGTAAAAATGTTGGTTTATTATTGACACATTATAGTTGTATAATAGGCCAGGTCGAGATGAATAGACAAGTAAATCTTTTGTGGACTTCAAGGATGTTGTGGTCAATGACTTGCTTAAGGTGGTGGAAGATGATAGATTATTTGTAGGGATTCAAAGGGGTTTTAATTTCACACTCGTATCTCTAATACCTACAACCCAATTAATGGACCTCACATAAGGGTAGTTCTACACATCCGTTTGTTAGGTAGCTACATCTTTGTACACTTGACTTGTTTCTATATGTAGAATACACTAGTTCCTTAAGCCTCAAATTTGAACTCTTTGTTTGTTTTCACATTTATGCTTGGGTTTGAATCTTGATTAAATAGCATTGCGTATTCTTTGGAAACTTAGGTGCAAGTATGCATTCCATAACTAGGTTAGTTCTTTGTTAACATTCTATGAATTATGAAAAGAAGAAGTACATCTCCACTTGTTTTTTAAATACATTTTGTTGAGTAAAAATACAGTTTTATTGTTTTAGTTTATTTAAGAAAGGAATATACATAATTTTTTACATACCATCTCTCATTTGGATTAGTTTTTGATCCAGATGTAAATACCATTATATATACTCTCATGCGTTTTTTTTCTTTATAATTTTAAATGATTTTATTTAAATATATAAAGTACTTTACAATAAGGAAAAAAATCTTTTTCATCAATTTTCAAAAAAATATATACCTATACATTTTACATATTAAACATATTTTCAACTATCTTTATTTATTCATTATATATATATTTATATATGATTTCAAAATATAAAACCACTTTCTCCAATGTTCCTTAAAGCGATGTACGATTATGTATTGATAAAAATATGAAAAGAAAATATATAAGTTCATACTTTTAGTTATATGTATTCCTTTCCCATTCATCACAGTAAAGTATAATGCCATATAGTTGGTGCATTTGTCCTGTTTTGTGGTTATGATGTCATTGCGCTGAGAGGTGCTCTACAACCCAATATGAGGGAGATCTTCTAATGTGTATGTGTCCCGTTACATGTAACGGGACACCTAATAAAACGTAAGAAGTGAAAAATGATAATATGAGGAAGATCTTGTAACGTGTATGTGTACCGTTACATGTAACGGGACACCTAATAAAACGTAAAAAGTAAAAAATGATAATATGAGGGAGATCTTGTAACGTGTATGTGCCCCGTTACATGTAGCGTTACACCTAATAAAATGTAAAAAGTAAAACATGATAATATGAGGGAGATCTTGTAACATGTATGTGTCTTGTTACATATAGCGTTACACCTAATAAAACATAAAAAGTAAAAACTAATCGGCCACACCCTTATCTTGTAACATGTAATGGATGTAACTTTTAAGGTTACGTTTGTGATATTATTGTCGACCATAAACAAGTAAGAATAATACAATGTAAAAGGTAATAAATATTATGTCAGCGATAAACAAAAATTAAATAAAATAGCCCACATAAAATAAAATGTAAAAAAATATATTATAGCCGACATTAAAACTAGAAACAGAAGAAGTAAAAAAAAATATTATAGCTAACATAAAAACTAAAAACCTAAAAAGTAAAGAAATAAAGAAGTAAACAAAAATATTATACTGGACATAAGAAGTAGAAACCAAAGAAGTAAAAATAATATTATAGCTGACATAAGAATAGAAAATAAAAACAACCATAATAATAGTTAGATTTGCTAAAAAAAATGCCATAATAATAGTTAGATTTGATAACTAACTATAACTCCAAGCAAAAAGAGTTTTGAACCTTGGTCTCTAGGTTAGCACAATCCCAATCACCTTAATTCCTACCAATAGACCACACACAAATGTTGTTAAACAACAAATGATGCATATTTATTTCATTCGTTGCATTGATTTTAGCAATGCATTTTTTGTTTTGTTTTTTACATGTATGCATTGAATTTATCAATTTAATAAATACAAAAATCTTTCATTAATTTTGAATAATGCATTGTTTTTTGTTATTTACATCTATACATTGAATTTATCAAATTAATAGAAAAACTACTCTGCAATGATTTCAACAATTAGATTTTGGTGTTCTCTATTTGAGGGCATATTGTGGATCCTCATGATAATATTGCAAATAATAAAGATATTGATTATCAAAGAAGAAAAGTAGGACAAATGTATAGAATAGAAAGATAAAAATAATCTTTGTAGCAAGATTTATGTGGTTGTTGATTTCAGGATGTTTTGGAGAATCCATAGTATCCATGTTCTTTAGTCAACATTTCAAATCCATAACAGAAAAAGAAGCATCAGAACATAAAAAAGAACAAAGAAAACACGACCGTGAACTAAAGAGATCGTGAAGAAGTGTTATTTGTGCAAAGGGATTCTCAAAAGCATGAATGGGGGATAATTTCAGGGTTATATAGGAATCAATATAACTACCAATGAATATGACATACTTGGATACATAGAATGTGATAACAAGGAAAATTTGAACTCTAATTTAGTTGATATGGAAACTTCCAATCGTGCACAGCAGTTCATATCTGAAAACTGACAAGATCGGTACCATCTGAAGAAATGTATACTAGACATCGAAAATTTTGTGAACGAATTGATCAATTAGCAGAAGTTCAAATGTGTCATGTCTACCAGGAGTCATATGCTAAAATAGAAGTACATAACACAAGTGCAGGTCCGATGTAGATTCTCATATGATTGATATGAGAAAATGTCAAAACTACCAGGTGTGAAGATAAGAAAAGATGAAGAAGATAGATTGAGAATGATCACGACGTGAACCATATTTTCATTTATTTAATCTGTACAAAATTATTGTCTCTATTTTCCAGTTTAACAATTTACTCACACTTATTACTTACATTATTATAATCCTTGTAATTCTTTCTATGTTTTCAACTTAACCTGGTCCTTACAATGTTGAAATTTTTATTGCATATTTTTCAGTGTAGATGTTATTCTGTGGACGCATTGATTTCAGCGTATGGACGCATATATTTCAGTGTATGCACTCATTGATTTCAGTGAATGGATGCATAGATTTCAATGTATGAACGCATTGATTTTAGTGAATGGACGCATAGATTTCAGTGTACGGATTTTTTTATTGCATATTTTTCAGTGTAGATGTTATTCCGTGGACACATTGATTTTAGTGTATGGACACATAGATTTCAGTGTATGGACGCATTGATTTTAGTGACAACAGAAGAACGAGAAAAAGACTTGAAACAAAAAGCAGAAGAACAAAAAGAATTTCGAAAAAGGAAGTTGGACGAAATGATAGTACAAGAACTAGAAGAACGAAGAAAATGAAATGCAGATCGACAAAAAGAATATCGAAAAAGAAAGTTAGATGAATTGATAGCAGGAGAACGAGAGGAACAAAGAAAATGAAACGTTGATCAACAAAGAGTGTATCGAGAGAGAAGTTGAAGTAGTTGGAAGAACAAAGAAATCAAGTTGTAGAACAACAAATAAATCAAAATGTATGAAATGGCGAAATGACGACAGAAGAAGGAGAAGAACGAACAAAACAAAACACAGATCAACAAAATGAAAATCGGAAAAAAAAAAAGTTAGGCGAATTGATAGCAGAAGAACGAGAAGAACAAAGAAAACGAAATGTTGATCGACAAAGAGCGTATCGAGAGAGAAAGTTGAAACAATTGGAAGAACAAAAAAATCAGTTTGCAAAACAACAAATAAATTAAAATGTACTAAATGACGGCAGAAGAAGGAGAAGAATAAACAAAACAAAATGCATATCAACAAAAAGAGAATAAAAAAAAAAGGTTAGACAAATTGTCTGTATTTTCCAGTTTAACAATTTACTCAATCCTTAATACTTATTACTTACATTATGATAATCCTCATAAATGTATCTATGTTTTCAACTTAACCTGTTCCTTACAATGCTGATCAAACTCCAGTTTTGTGTCATCGACCACAACTGAAACTAGCCTAGATCCAAATCCTAGGCTCTATCAAGTACCGAGAGGGATCAAATCTCTCGAGGTGCAAACCTCGGCTCAGGTATTGCACTCAAGGAGAGGTTTGCACATCGGGAAATTTGATCCCTCTCGGCGCTTGATAGAGCCTAGGATTTGGATCTAGGTTGGTGTAATTGTTTGGGGGTAAGTCATAAACTATGTTCCTATTTAAGATCCCGGACTGATCCTTTTTTTTTTTTTATTCTAATCCAAACTTTTTGGTTACAAATTGGAACTAAGATGGGACTTGTCAACTAGATATGACTACAACCTTTTGTGGATATGACTACCACATTTAGTAGATATTCGATCTTTTTGGTCTATTTAGAGCATAGTAGCATAATTCGAGTACGAATACGGATACGGAGGTAGCTTTCCTATATATAATTATTTTAATCAAATATTCACAAATATACCATAAATAAGCATTGACATTTATATAATATATATTTATAAAACAAAAATATAAAATTTCAACCTTGGATATGGAAGTGTGAGATAGACATTTATATAATAAAATTTAACATATATTTAAAAAATAAAAGTATAAAATCTCAACAACTTGATATGGAAGTGTGAGAGACGGCAACTAGTTATTAATAGTTATATTAACAAGAAAATATCAAATTGAATGGTATTTCTATTTTATAATATTTAAATAATTAAATCTTGTTTTTTTTTTTAAATTGGTTTTCAAAATTTAATTATTCATCACTAAGAATCTGTATTCGTATTATACCTACACACCGACAAATTTGAATTTGTTATGAATTTCCGTACCCGAAATACCAATACGGCCGAATTATGCTACTATGATTTAGAAACATAATTTATGTCCATAGATAATTGTTAATGAATAAATTCGTCCTTTTTGATTATGTTGTCCACTTTCATGGATTTTGTGAGAGTCTCTCGCTCCCTTATGGAAATCCGAGGCTCGGATTACTCACAAGGTGCTCAATAGATTGTACCGTGTGAGCGTTCTCTCACTTGTGCTTTCTATTATGTGCCTCAATATAAACTAGGTTTTATTATTCATGTTCAATATCAAGGTTTTAATATTCATGTTCGATTTCATTGCAAATTAATAATTATCTTTCGTCAAAGAGAGGAAAACTTGGGTTAAATATCATTCCATGTTTGGTCGAGGAGGTCGAGAATGGGGAGCTCTTTCATTCAGGTCGAGAATGGGGAGCTCTTGCATTCTCCTTCCATGGAAAAATTTCCTTCCATTGAAAAACGTCTGGTCAAATTTCATTGCATGTTTGGTCGAGGAGGTCGAGAATGAGAAGCTCTTTCATTCTCCTGCCAAGGAAAAACGTTGGGTTATTCTTGACACATTATAGTTGGATAAGAGTCCATATCGGGATGAGTGGATAACTAAGTCTATTGTGGACTTCTTTGATATTGTTGGCAATGACTTGTTTAAGGTGGTGGAAGAGGTTAGAGTATTTGGACTTCTTTGATGTTGTTGGCGATAGTAGTGAAAGAGGTTAGAGCATAGTAGCATAATTGGAGTATGAATACAGATACGAACAAGAATATACCATAATTGTACATCTCACACAACAAAAATTACTATTTAAAATACAAAAATATTGTGAAAGACTACACTGAGTTATTAATAACTCTTTTAAAAATTAATATTTAAATAAATTGTGAAAGACAACATTTAGTTATTAATAATTATTTTAATAAGAAAGTAAACACATATTTATTGGAGATGGATTAATGGTTACGAAGTATGAAATTGAATGTTATTTATATTTTATAGTTTAAATAATTGATGTTTGATTTTTTAAAATTGATTTTGAATATTTAATTATTGGCTTGTAGGAATTTGTATTTGTATTATATCTATATTGAAGAATTTGAATTGTTCGGAATTTCGGTACATGAAATTCCAATACAGCCCAATTATGCTACTATGGGTTAGAGTATTTGGAAGGTTGCAAAGGGGATTTAATGTCACATTTTTATCTCTAATCCCTACACCCAATTAATGGACCTCACTTGAGGGTAGTTCTCCACATCCATGGTTTGTTAGGTAGCTACATCTTTAAATGATTGACTTGTTTGTATATTCAGAATATACTAGTTCTTTAAGCTTCAAATTTGAATTCTAGTTTTTTCTCATTCATGTTTTGGTTTAAATCTAGGTTAAATAGATTTGCTTGTTAAAGGGATATAAATAATTTTCAGCATACCCTGTCCAGTTCTAATTTCTTTGAATAGATGTAAATACCATTATACATACCCTCATGCATTCCAGATTTTTTTGTATTGTAAATTATATTTTACAATTAGTATAGACTCATCTAACTCAGGTTCTACAAAAGCACTTAGACTGATCAAATATAAAAACCTTTCACCACTAAACTAAACTATAATAAGCATATCTTCCACCTCAGAGCCACTCCACTCTACTATATTACAATACATTGATTTATGCATTCTTATTTATTATTTATTATTTATATGAACACTTCTTTCCCACACTGCTATAGAAATTTGCTACCCAATAAAAATATATAAATAAAATATCTTCCTCTCATTTTTTATAAAAATATTCACTTATCTATTTTATGTATTAATATAAATAAGTAACTAAACATATTTTCAAATCTCTCAATATATAATAAATAGGTAACCAAACATATTTTCGAATGTCTCTCTATATAATTTCAAATATAAAATAACTTTCGTAGCAATGCTCCTTAAAGGCAAGCACGATCATATATTGATAAAAATATTAAAAGAAAATGTACCATATGTTCTTTAAAACGTCATCTTTTTAGTTACATGTATTCCTTTCCTATTCATCATCAGAATAAAGAATAATGTCATGTAGTTGGTGCCTTTGTCATCTTCTGCCGCTATGAAGTCATGTAAGTTTTTTCTGGCGGTTAATCATAATCTATGTTCCTATTTATCCCCTTCAATGTAAGGTAAGGTGCTGTTAAGATCCCGGAGTGATCCTTCTCTTTTGCTTTTATTTTACATTCTGTTCATACCTTTTGGCTACAAGTTAGAACTAACATGGGACTTGTCTACTAGACATGACTACAATGTTTAGTAGATATTGGATCTTGTTGGTCTCTTTAGAGACATAATTTATGTCCACAGTCATTGTCCACCAACAAATTCGTCCTTTTTCTATTATGCTGTCCAATTTCATAGATTTTGTGAGAGTTTCTCGCTCCCTCGATGGTGAATTTACTCATCTCAAACGTTATTAACAATATTGTCGTGCCTTGGAAACTGTTATGAAAATCGCAAGCTCAGATTACTCAGGAGATCGTACCCTGTGGGCCTTCTCTCAGTTTTGTTTTCTATTATGTGGCTCAATATCAAGGTTTTATTATTGATGTTCTATTTCATTGCAAATTAATAATTCTCTTTCTTAAAATAACTAAACATATTTACACAGGAGCATTACAGAATCTAATTTTGTAAAGGATTAAACATATTTTGTAGATGATTATGTACACAGTAAAACGTAATATAGTTGTCTGATAATATGGATAAATATAATCAAATTATTTAGATAATTTGGATAGAAATAATGAAATTATTTGGATAAATATAATCAAATTATCTAGATAATTACAGTTATAGGTGTTTAGATATTATCTAAGATTTTGGATTTCTTTGAATGCATTAACAAGATTAATATGAGTGTAACAAGTGTATAGTGGGGATTCATTTAATTGACTTTGTATCTTGTTATGCTCAAATGCATCTTGATTAAGATTTAAATAACTTGTGAATGAGAAAATGGGTATGTGTATTAAAGAACATTTGTTTTTAAGTTTATATTAATTAGTTTAATGTTTATATTAATTAATTTAATGTATAGTCTTTATTTAACCATCCATCTCCACAAAATTAAGTGGCCAAAACTATATTTAAACTTTACTCGGATTTAAAACTTTGATGTCATAGAAACTAAAATAAAAGAAAAATCATACTAAAACTTAATATAAAATTTATCTAGATGACAATGGACATCAAAGTTCACGGCTTTAGGCTTTTTGCAAAGTTTAAAATATAATAAATCTTTTAATAAATATTTTTGAATATTTTAATAGAAAAATTATAATTTTTTTTATAATAAATATTTAAAATATAATAATATTGATTACTATAATTTAAACTTATTGAGAATTAAAAAAATATTTTTTTAAGTGTAAATTTATTATATTATCTTAAATTTATTTTTTTATTTTTTGTAATTTTTGTTGTTTAATAATTTTGTTGATAAAATTAATATTTCATTTTTTTAATTAATTAGACAATATTTATATTATTAATAAAGTTAATATTAATACAAATATTAATAAATTAATAACTACATAACAACATTTATAATAAAATTAATAATTTTGATAAGACATTAATAATATTAACGTCAACAACATTAACATTGACATTATTATTAATAATTTAGAACATTTATGTTTTTTTTTCCAAGGTTTTCCTTGGAAAAAGTCCGTAATTTTATTTCAAAAAGTTGATTAAAATTACATACTGCACATGTAGTAGAATCAACAAGGATCCCTACATTTTCACATATTTATGTCCCATATAAGCAGAAACAACAGCTTATAATGAGCTGAGCCAAAAAAAGAAAGAACCCAGAGAATGTTGTCACAAGATGAAGAACAGATATATCTTGAACAGAAGGTGAAATTAGGGCCACCGGTTTCAGATCAGGACCTGAAACCGCCGCCGCCGCCACTGGATCGTGCTCAGATCCAATGGGTTGCCGCGCAAAGGCACCGCCCTCTCTCCATATTCAGAAAAACCCATCACGCTCCATCAATGCCTGAAAGCAAAATGCAGGAGCTTCTACCAGGGTGCGCAAACAGGCCAGTCCAGTCGAGGCTCCATCCTCTCAAACAACGCCGAACCTTGAACTCACATATTCTGAATTCATCAAGAAATACACGTCCACGGCAGGCAAAGCTCTTCGTCTTCATTTATGGACGGAAGATACTTCTGCAGAGCACAGATCACATCCTATGCCGAAGAAGGAGATCCCACAAATGAGTTAACACCTACGCCCATCTTTTTGTAAAAAAGACGAGCCATCCCCATTACTCTGAACAAAATCATACCTCGCCACCGCCGCCACAGGATGCCCGCTAGATCCCTCTCTGCAAGATGGCCGCAATTTTTCCTGCTCCACAGGTGCACAAGAATCTTGAACAACATTTGTAAAGGGCCACCGGTTTAGTCAGGATCAACCCAAAACGATGTCACAAGACTCTTGACACAGCAGGTGTAGAGGGCCACCGACTTAGATCTGGAAAGATCGCCGCACGATGCCACAAGAAACATCAGGTGAATGGGGTCACCGGGTTAGAGCGAAACAAGATCGCCGCCGCTGTTTTCCTTCAATCAACGTTCCAGGTTGAAGCCCTTGGAATCATCAGGTGCCCGATCTCGCCACCGTTTCAAGATACCCTCGCCGGCCACCAAGTAAGCAAGACGTCTCAAACAATCCTGAAGAGTCCACGGGACGCCATCACCGCAAAACCTGCAACAAAAACACAAAAGGGCGGCTGGGCCAAGCCCTGGCCGCCCAGGCTAAACGCAGAGAACAACTAGGGCACCAAGAATTCAATCGCTCCAAGAAAGCAGAGACGGGGACAATCATGTGTAGTCCTGTGTTACACCTTAGAACATTTATGTTACCATTAATAACATTAACATTAATAATAATATTAATACAATTAACACTAAATAATAACATTATTAATCAAATGGTACTAATATATTAATAATTTTTTTATCAACATTATCAATTTTAACAACATCAATATTAACATAGCACAAGCCCCTAGAGTAATTGGTAATGAGTAATTGAGATGAGAAGCTGTAAATGGAAGGTATGGCCATGATTATACATGGACAACCATTGTCAAGCATTCCCAAGCATTAATAATTCAACATTAAGTATTAAGATTAAGTTAAGAGCATTCACATTACCAACATTGACATTAATAATTCAACATTATCCATAGTCAAAGGTTTTGGATTTTACTATAGGTTTTGGTCGAAATCCCGTAAATTTGGTTTTGGTAAAATCCAAATTTGGAAGTGTTAAAGTTGTGTTTTTGAATCCATAAATAGATTCAACACCATCCAATACCCTCACGAGTCATGGCACCCAAATTATGCAATTTCCATAGCTAATATATGTGATTCTAAGAATTGTTAATGATTTCCAACCGCACTCCAAACTAGATAAGATGAAACATATGTTCGGAAAATGTTGAAAACATTGTTGGTGTCCGTTTTGTCACTATTTTTTATCATTAAATCTACCCTGAATGGCGTCATTCTCACAATTTTTGATCTAATAAGTTATTCTTTTATCCATTCAGACCATCAAACAGACCAGGTATGCATGTATTCATTTATCATATGATTTTTTGTCAAATCTGGCTATATTATGATTTAGTAATGATTAAATTGACATTTCCAAACATGCATGGTATTTAGTTTTGCTCTATAGGCTGCAGTTTCTCAAACGACCCTTCATTCAGATTGCGTGCTTATTTTGCTCAACGTTCAGTCTCGTCCAGCCCATCATTCAGCCTTACGTTTAGCCCACGGAATCAATGGCTAGCATATTTCTGGCCATTAAAGATAAAAACGGACACGTGGGTTCTGTTAGGCACATAGTGGATATGGTTGGTGGACTCTTGTTCTGGAAGATTCACTTTGCTGCCTACCGATCTCGACAGCACACTCCTCTCCCATGTCAACACTGCAGCATTTTGATTCTCACGTACGCTTGCTCACACTGACGTTCTAGAGGAGCCTCGTCCACCCACTCTCAGTCCGCCAGCCCACGATTTATCCACGTCGATGCTCCAGCAGCCCTCTCCTCCGTTCGTTCATCTCTCCAGTGTCCACTCTGCCCACTGTTGAAGGAAACGAATGCACAACTATTCATGTCTAGTAGGGTCGACAGCGTGAAAGCAGGCAGATGCCCTTTGCATTGTCACACATCACCCAATGGTCGTTTTGTAGTCATAAAGCCTCTATTTTTAGAGAGGTCGACTCTGTCGACCTTCTCTCCCATTCAAACTTATAAATAGACTCTTTGTATAGAGAAACAAAGTTAGAGAGAGATAATCACCAGTTTAGCAGATAGTTTGTAACAGAAGTTAGCAGTAATTCCCACTATGTAATTTTCACTAGTTAATAAAAGTTTCAGTTCGTTGATGCTCTGCTGTTATCAACTAAGTTGAATTAGTTTTTCCATCTCTGATTGCTCGGAAGGGCCCCTCATCAACCAGAGGTTTTGTTTATGTTTTTATGCATTTTCTTTTCTGCAAATAACTAGTTTATTATCCTGTATATGTAATTAATTTTGTTTTCTGGACATATCATTTCTTTCCTCCTTGTAATTTATGTTGTCTTGCTAATTTAGTTTGTGTTTACCGAATTGATACATGGTTGAACAAGCATAGCCTTGATAGTTTAATTTCATTCTGTTGTAATTAGATAGTTTGTTTTCTAGTTTCTTGCAATTAAATAGAATTAAATTAGTCTCTATTTCAAATTCTGTTATTAGTTAGAATTAGTTTCATTAGTCTCTTCTCTGTAACTATAGGTTAATTATGTTCCTCATCTTAATCTTGCTTTAGCATAGAATAGGAATAGTTCATCTCTCTAAATCATGATTATAATAGGTTGCTTCTTATTATCATAGCTTCTCAACAAGTCTTCTCAATGACTTCTTTGCATTGTAGGTTCATCTGCATTTGCCAGCTGACGTTAAGATCATTAAAACTACATTTTCCTTAGTTTAATTCATTTTTTCTCCATCCGGACTGTCATTTGGACCATCATCCAGATCATCATTTGAACTTTCATTCTTTCTGCATTGTTTTTATGCTTGTTTCAATTCAGTTTCTTAGTTTTTCTTAACTGTAATCTTTCGTGCTCTTAACTAGCATTCTTAACCATAATTAGTTCTCTGTTTTACATTTCTTAAAGTTTTAATTAAAGTTTTGTTATCATTCTTAGTTTGCTTTAACTGTCTTTTAAATTATGTCTTTCATATCTAATTTGACAATATGTTACTGTTTCAAAATTTATCCATATAGTTTGATTTCATATTAGAATTAATAATTTCCTCCTCCAAGTATTCTAGTTTTTATAGATTTTTCTTTAAGAATATGATCAGTTTCTTAGTTAGACAAATAATGAAGATGTTCATGGAATAGAATTTGGATTCAGAAATAAATATCTTTATCAAGTTTTCTACTAGCTTCCAAATCAAGTTCAGAAGTCAATATCTTTATTAAGTTTTCTACTTGCTTCTAGATATGATTAGTTTCATATCATTTTGCTTATGGATAGTAGATAGATCAGAATGTTTAAAGTTAATTGTAATTGGTCTCTTTGTAGTTTACATCTCTTTATTGAAATTAGATTATATTTACTTCCATTTTTTTTACTATTACCTTTGAAAGACATTACGATACATTCACTCCAGTTCCTATTTCCTGGGATTAAATGCTTTAGTGTAGTCTTGAATAGTCATTGAGATTCTCCGATAGTTTGTACTTGCTTCGAATTAATGTAGTTTGTTGTTTATATAATTAAGTCATTTTCATAGATAAGTCTCTAAATTTATTTACAGTTGTTTTCTAATTCCTAGATTATAATCTGAAATTAGGTAGTTCCATTTTCATAGTTAGTAGTTTGTTTTTTTAATGAGTTTCTGTTATTTAATTATAAAAGTAGAGTAGTATGATTTGATACTATTCTAGTATGTTTGTTTAACTAGGTTTAATTAGTTCCTTTGTTGTTTTTCAGAGTTTGACTCAGTTTTTCATTTTGAAAGATCTTTTGATCTTTTCTTTATTAAATATTTTTAAGGTCTGAGAAGCCGAAAATCTTAGGTGCCATTCTACCTTAGCATATACTTTGCTTCAGCTCTAAGATTACCAACCCCGGTCGATAATTAAATATTAGGTGTTTTCTTTGATATAGCTCACACACCCAACATTTTCATGCCGTTGTCGGGGAGTTGTTGATAAATAGGTAGAATTCAATCATAGATAAGCAGAACCCTCTTTTGAAATTTAGTTATATTCTTTCCTTTGAAAATAGGCTGGTGGTGGGTGAGTGGTAAGACAAGAGGTAATAACCTGCACATCTGTTATAACAGGCATCCCCAAACCGAGCAGCAGTAGTTATGCAGTTATAAGTTGTTTTCATGAATAGGTCTAGAGACTCACAAGGTATATTTATTAAAACTAGTTCTCTTACTAAAATCCCCACTAAAATTCCTACTAATGTATATGAGGGGCGTGCTACCCCAACTATTAACTCAACTGAAAGGTATCGAAAGACACCTAAAGGGGATAGTTCTACTTGGAAAGCAAAGGAAACCCTTTTTGGAAATCAATTAGGGGAAAACATAGGGACATCAGAACAGTCTATTCATAAAGAAATTCCACTAGAATAACCTCAAGCTCATATTGAGACTGAACTTAGACAAGAGGAACCTGGAAAGGATAAAACTTCAGTACCTCTTAACCCTCCCAAAGACACTACTTTTTCAATAGTAGGTGGTCCAAATTTAGTAGATTTTGTCGATCCTACTCAAGTAGATGCTCCTTTTGAGAATTCTGTGAACATAGTTATCTCACAGATCGAGACAACAACAGTAGGACCTT
The DNA here is from genome assembly GCA_027924585.1 of Larix kaempferi. Classification (NCBI taxonomy): domain Eukaryota; kingdom Viridiplantae; phylum Streptophyta; class Pinopsida; order Pinales; family Pinaceae; genus Larix; species Larix kaempferi. The sequence goes on along the minus strand of BSBM01000882.1, from coordinate 7,379,781 downwards.
CAAAACTAGATCCCATGTAGCTGGTAATTCTCCTCCTAAAAAGAAGAATACCCTTCCTGAAACGGAACGTTGGGACATCCCATATTCACCAAAAAAGGAACCACCTAGATATTCTCTCTTTGGAAATCGAATCTTCATGGGGGATGAAAATGAAGATCATGTCCGACAAGATGAAGAAGATTGAGAAGTTAGAATTGAAGGTACCTTCGGGTTCCCTATCTTAGACACTGCACAAGATGTTACTATGAAAAACATCCCTCCCTCCTCGCTACCAGCCTTTTATGGGAAAAGTAGTGAGGATCCAGACACATTCTTATTCGAGTTTGAAATTTTGTGTAGGAGTTATAATTACCTACAAGATGGCCAAAAACTAAAACTCTTTCTTGCCAAATTAAAAGATTCTTCTCTTCAATGGTTTATGGGATTGGGAGAATCTAGTATTAAAACTTGGGAAGACATGAAGAATGCATTTCTTCGAAAATATCAGGATTACTGTAGACCTAAGGACTCTCGCAATGATATTTTTAAAATTCAACTACTTGAAGATGAGAGCCTAGAAGACTATCTCGAGAGATTTAACTATGTGTTACCAAATCCAAGTATAGTGATCTTCGAGAAGATGCAGTAAGAACACTCTTCCTCGAGGGAATCTCAGAAGAATTCTTAGATAACCTTAATCTCATGGCAATGGGAGACATTTCTCATAAATCTTTTTCGGAGATTTGTGGATTATGTAGGAATTACTCTAGGAGCAGAAGGAAAAGTAGAAGACACTTTCGAGAATCTTATGTTAGGAATCCTAAAGGAAACACATCCGGTCATGGTGGAGTTACAAGGGTAGAGTTGGGAAACCTATTGGAAAATTTCAAAATAGATATTTTAGGAGCCATGGGTTCTCAATTAGATGCACTATAAGCTAAAAAGAGACGAGATGAGGAGCATTCAGCAATCAATGTTTTCTATCCCAGGTGTAGAACTAAACATCCTCAACGAGAATGTCCATTAAATAATGTTTCAGTCGGTCACCTATGTACAGAAGAACATCCAACTGATAATTGTCCATCGTTGCCTGGATTGCAAGCTGTATACAAGAGTGGAAAATTTAGTGAACCATCGAGGAGGCCTTGGAAACCTAGAGATCAACCATCATACCAAGATTCATCTCAAATTCCACCTTATTACTATCCTTATCAACCTTCTCAACAATGGAACACTTCAGGTTGGCAGAATTGGCCACCGCAGTACCCTCCTCAAAATGCTCAACAACAACAATGGCCACATGGATAGAGAGGACAAGCTTATTCTCAAACACCCCCTCCTATTCCTAACTATCCTTACCCACCTAATATTCAACAACGTTCGCCTGGATTTGTACCTCCTTCACTACCACCTATTCCAAATCAACCTCACCATTTCCAGAATATGAACCCTCCAAGACCCACAATATTACCCGTACAACCGATACCGAACCTAACAATAAACCAACCCAGGCCCTTAAAAGCATTGGGTTGTCACCTCTTCCATCATATGTCATTTCAACCACACCAATACATGAGATACAATTGCAGTCTGGAAGAGTTTTGCAAGATAAGCCCAAGTCATCAGTTGTTATTCAAGAAGAGAATGAAGAAGACATACCTAGTGAAGTTTTGAATGATGCCATTCTTGAAAATGTGGTTACTCCTAAATGTTCAACACACAACCATCTACATCAAGAAGTAATTTCAGGAGAAAAGTCACCCCCATATCTGGAGCGTCTAATAATAGAGAAACCTGTAACTTATCCAAAGTACGATATCATTAATGAATTAAAAAATATTTGTATTAAGATATCTTTTCTACAAACCATTAATGATATCCTAGTCTAAGGCAAGGTAATAAAGAAAATCTGTATTAAGAGACCAGGGAGAAAACAAAAAGACCCTCCGACGATTAATGTAATAGGAGAAATATTAGATTGCATAGCAAACCAACCTAGAATACCAAAGTATTCAAACCCAGGAAACCCTGTGGTGACTGTTATCATCAATAACACCGCCATAGGAAACACACTTATTTATCTAGGAGATGTTATCAATTGGATGACTACCACAGTTTTAGAAACTCTCAATTTAGGACCATTCCTCTGCCCTACCCCAACAATGCTAGAATTAGCAGATCGCACTATGGTGCAACCTGCTTGGATCTTAGATGACATCACTGTATCAGTAGCTTCATGGGAATATCCTATAGACTTCATGGTCATTGAATCAAAATACCCTTCCAAAGGTCACCCCATTATCCTGGGGAGACCTTCGTTGGCTAATGCCAATGCATTTATAGGATGTAGGGATGGAGAGATGATTATCTCTGATGGGTTATCTACAAGAAAACTAGCTTTATACCTACTAGCTTAGCCAATAGCTGAAAACCTATTTTGGTTAGATTGTCCTTTAGGAGATGAGAACTTGGAAGAACTTTCCCTTGTTAATGATTTCTCCTGGGAACTTCAAGAATAGAACACTGAGAATGTGTTGAACCAATTTATCTCTTCCACAACATGTATAGACTTTCCTCAATCTCTTTCCCAACTTGACTAGATCTTTGGAGATGAATTCCAAGAAAAAGTGAGCCTCTCAACATTCACGAGTACACCCCATGTCTTCACAATCAAAGAACATCTAGGATCCTATACCATACCATGTGAGGTTAATTCCGACATTTTTTACATATAAATGCAGGGTTAGATGAGGATAAACAAAAATAGTTACTAAAATTTCTCAAGAGTCAAACTGGAGCATTTGCATGGGAGTATACTAATATGAAGGGTATACATCCAGACACCTGTATCCACCAAATTTACACAGACTCGAACATACCTCATGTTTGGAAGCTCCAGAGGAGAATGAACCTAGCACTAAAGGACATAGTAAAAGATAAACTACAAAAACTCCTTAATGCTGGATTCATTTACCCAATTTTCAACAGTAAATGGGTTTCTCCTCTGGTGGTAGTTCCAAAGAAATTCACAGGGAAATAGCGTATCTATGTTGACTTTCGAAAACTGAACAAGGCCACTCTTAAGGACTACTTCCCTTTTCCTTTCATTGATCAGGTGTTAGACACCTTATCAAGGAAACAACATTTCTCATTCCTTGATGGGTATAGTGGATACAATCAAATAATAATAGCATGTGAGGAACAGGACAAGACAACCTTCACTTTTTCTTGGGGGAATATGCCTATCGAGTGCTACCATTTGGCCTATGTAATGCACCTGCTAATTTTCAGTGTGCAGTTCTAGCAATCTTTGCTGATGTCATACATGATTGTGCAAAAGTTTATATGGATGATTTTACAGTTTATGGTAATACATTCCAAGAATCCCTTGATAACCTCGAAACAATTCTTATTCGGTGCCAGGAAACTAACTTAGCTTTTAGTCATGAAAAATGTAAGATGTTACTGACCAAGGGCATAGTTTTGGGACATCATTACTCTCTTCAAGGTATCAAGGTAAATCCTACCAAGATAGAAATAATTGTTAATATTCCTCCTCCAAAAACTCCGAAGTAAGTAAGAAGTTTTCTTGGCCATGTCGGCTATTATAGACGTTTCATTGAAAATTTCACTAAAATAGCCGTACCTATGCTCAAACTACTCATAAAAGAAACATAATTCCAATGAAATGAACCATGTCAACATGCCTTTGAAGCTCTGAAGGAAAAGTTATCAGTGGCATCAATACTTAGGGGGCCCAATTGGTCCCTTCCTTTCCATATATCCACTGATCCTTCCAACATAACTATAGGGGCAGTCTTAGGTCAAAAAGAGGGACAAACATCACATGCCATCTACTTTGCTAGTAAAAATTGACTCCTGCAGAATCGAAATACACTGTTTTTGAAAAACAGTTTCTAGAAGTAGTCTATGCCATCAACAAGTTTCGTCATTATATCACCGGATATGAAATTTTTATACACACTGATCACTCTGCCATTAGATTCTTAATGAATAAACCAATCACCAATCGTAGAGTGACTCGATGGCTTCTTTTGTTATAAGAATTTAAGATCACCATTGTTGATCGTCCCGATCGAGAGAACGTAGTAGTAGATTTTCTCTCTCAAATTTAAATTGAAAATGATGCCATCCCTGTTGACGATAGCTTCCGAGATGAACATTTATTTGTTGTGTCTATTCGAACCCCATGGTTTGCAGACATAGCCAATTATTTAGCAACCAGAAAGCTACCAAACCATCTCTCCCCACTTGAAAAATGTAGGATCATAGTTCAAAGTTCTAATTATTCTTGGGTGGATAATGATATCTTTCATATTGGTCCTCATCTTATTATTAGATGATGTGTATGAGAGGATGAGATGGCAAAGATCCTTCATGCATGTCATGGTGGACCATGCGGTGGGCATTTTTCTGATAAGACAACATCATACAAAGTGTTGCACTCTGGGTATTATTGGCCAAGCATTTTCAAAGATGCTTCCAAGTATGTCAAGGGGTGTGACAGTTTCCAAATAATGGGTAGACCTATGCCATCCGCTGAGATGCCTTTACAACCCCAAGTTATGATTGAGCCTTTTGAAAAATGGGCTCTAGATTTTGTTGGGCTAGTTTCCCTTATGTCTCGTAAGAAGAAGTATATTCTAGTCTATAAAGATTATGTCACCAAATGGGTAGAGGCTAAAGATTTATTCCGAGCCACAAAGAAATTTGTAGTAGAGTTCATTTATGAAGAAATATTTACCCGATTCGGTGTACCTTGGGAAATTGTAACCAATCAAGGATCTTAGTTTACCTCCATATTAATGAGAGAGCTTACTGGAAAATATGGTATTAGACATTGTAAATCTTCACCATATCACCCGTAGGCCAATGGTCAGGTAGAATCCACTAACAAAGTATTAGAAGCCATCCTTACTAAGACTATCCAGTTACACCACAAAGACTGGGCAGATAGGTTTCCAGAAGCTCTGTGGTATTATAGAATAACTTAGAGGAACACCACTGGCCACACACCCTATGAACTCGTTTATGGTAAACAAGTTCTTCTACCTATTGAATATCAAGTCAAAACCTTTCGTATGGCTGCACAATTAGGGATGAATCTAGAAGAAGCACAGAGACAACGAATCTTGCAAATAAATGAATTAGACGAGATTAGGCAAGATGTTATTCAACGCGCAATCATAATACAAAACCAATGCAAAAAGTGGCATGATAGATACATTAAGCAAAAAAACATCAAAACTGGAGACTTGGCACTACTTTTTTATTTAAGATACAAAAATTTAAAGGTAAATTAACTACTCATTGGATGGGTCCATATAAAATTGTTATAGCCTTTGATAATGGATCTGTTAGAATTAAGACAATTGATGATTCTCAAGTTTCCTTTGTTGTAAATGGACATAGACTTAGACTTTATCATCAACCAATATCTAAACAAGATTTTGTGCATAATGCATTACAACAGGAGAAAATGGAGTTGGTAGAAGAGGAAGTCATTCCTCCTCCTCCGAGTCCTTAAATTATTTTGGGTTATCTTCTTTTGTATATATGTAAATATGTTTTTGTTTTATTTAATAAAGGGGTCATTTCTAACAACTGATTGTATTTTTATAGGAAATTTATTGTGATCAGTTTATAAAATTTTGTCAATTAAAACAGGAAGACTCTTTTCCTTTCGTTAATTTTCAAAATTTTACATAACTTTCTTTGTACATATGCTTTTGGTGTGAATAAATTTGAATCATTTGACAAGTGGTTTTGCAGTTTAATTACAAGAACCCTATCTTCTTTTTTTTCATCTCATGCGATATTATGCGAAAAGGGAAGTGCTCTAAAGAAAAAAAACTTATATTTCTCCTTCTCTTTCAAATTATTGTTGAAAATTGAAAATTTATAGTGAGAAGTTGAAGCATTCCTTATACCACTTTTAACCACTTTCTTCTATGGTTTTGTATATGGTGTTTGATTCAGAAATGTACATTTTTTATTTATCATTAGAACAATTACTTAAAGACCTACTTTAATTATTATGATCTCCACAAAACCCTATCTTATACCTATGGACTGCTAGTTCATCCTAGACTCATTATCAAAGTCTTAAATCACCTTTAAAAGGTAGCCTAAAAATGAGTGATATTTTCTATTTTGTGGGGAACATTACTGACATTATATGAAGAAGATAGACTGCGAAGTCAAAGTACAACTTTAGGTTATTATCTTTTGACATGATCTATAATTTTGGCCATTATAAATAAAGTTACTCATAAGGTTCGTGCTACAAATTTTGAATTATGTGTTTGGCAGGATTAGAACACTCTAGTGCCAACCGGCTTCCTTACAAAAAAAATACATATATGGGTGATTCCACGAAGGTGGTTCACCATTTTTGGCGGATGTAAGCTAAAAACATTGTTTTTCGAACCCTCGATCGAGGTATTTTCAAGCCCTCGATCGAGGTTTTAAAAGCTTGATCGAGGGTTTTAAAAGCTCGATTGAGGCTTTTAAAATACCTCGATGGAGGGTTTTAAAATACCTCGATCGAGGGTTTTAAAATACCTCAATCGAGGGTTTTAAAACCCTCGATCGAGCTTTTGAAAAGCTTGCAAAACGTTGATCGAGCTTTTGAAAAGCTCGCAAAACCTTGATCGAGGTTTTGAAAAGCTCACAAAAGCTCGATCGAGCTTTTGAAAAGCACACAAAAGCTTGATCTAGCTTTTGAAAAACATAAAAAGGCTCATTTTAGGCCCTCGATTGATGGTTTTAAAATACCTCGATCGAGGAATTGTTAAACACTTGATCGAGGTGTTGTTAAACCCTCGATCTAGGTGTTATTAAAACCTCAATCGAGGTATTTAGCTCGATCGAGGGCTTAAAAAACAGGCCGAGAGCCCTTTTCACTGCAGAATGAAAGTTTTGTCTGCCTTCCACAGAGTTAAACCATGTCATTAAATGCCCATTAGTGAACGGACTTGATACCATTGGATTCGTCAACAAATCCTCTATCTAGATATATATAATTTACGAATTTTTATCTTCATATGTCTGTTGTTTTTAAATTTCTACTAAAACTTGCCCTAAAAGACCATGGCAACAACTTCGATTGAGCTCAAAGACAAATCCACAACATTCAAAATACACATCCAAAAAAATTGAAAAAATACACAAGCCCGAGATAAACGCGTCCTCTTTAAAAGGGTATTTTTAGTTTTGCAAATTATGTAAAAAACAAAGGATTTCGTGCACGCACACACGTGTGCAAAATGCGACTTAAATATTCATTGGTAAGTTTCGAAAAATAATAATAAATATAATTTTTCGAGAAAAATTAAAAGAAAAATATGTAAGCCCCAATGCACTCTGTCTAGATCATGTTCACATATTTCATTTTTTAAAATTATTACTTTAACATTAATTTATTATGCACGCACACAAACTACTTGTTAATTGATCTTCAAATTTTTAAGTACACACGTTTCATTAAGTGAAAATTCGACACGATATATGGCATTGGTATATTTCAAAAAAAATATGATTGGAAAGCCAACATAATTATCTACATTTCGTTTTTCAACCGCATGTCAAAATTCATGTGGCAAGTATGAGTTTCGAGGGCTTTAATTTAATACATGGGTAAAATTTCTGTTTTTCACCGTCACATTTGGCCAAAAAGAGTTATCCATCTTCATGGAATCACCCATTATATATATATATATATATATATCATTATACGAAGCAAACCCACCGGGGTACTGAACAGACTCGTTGGCAGCGGGTCCATGCTAAGTAAAATCTTAAATAAGGAAGCTTGGTAAATGCAACTAAACCCGTTGGGGTACTGATTAGGCTTGCTAGCAACGGGGCTATGCTTGCATGGTACCAAGAAAAACCTGCCGAGGTACTGAACAAGCCTGCTTGTAGCGGATCAATATCGAGTAAAAGAGGTTTTCTTAATGCACTGTTATTCACATGGCTCATAAAAAAACCTGAGTATACAAACACATGTTAGGCCAATTATTTATACTGTCATTAGAGAATAGTTGTAAGCTGGACTTGGACCCCATCATCTAATTCAAACAATACCTAGGATATGACTATCCTAGAAATGGGACCCATAATTATAGTAGATATCACACACTTTACGGTGAACTTTATCTATATTCTTTGGATGACGAGAGATCTTTACAATGAGTCATGGATGACTAGTTTTCCTATGGCACTTTTCGCATCTCCTACACTATTATTCTTCATATGGTCTTTTAAGCACTCTTGTATTCTTTCTTATGAATGTACATATCTGAATCATTTACATTTAATAGTTAATATTTCATTTCCTTATGAAAATTATCACAGTATTTTAGAAGCTATCTGTCCTATTTTCAATTGAAAATTTTTAATATTAATCATTTTCTTCTTTGATGGCTTGAGGACATGGCATATTTTTTGTTTGGGGGAATATTAGAACTGTTCTTACTTTTTGAATATTTATGAAAATGTTATTTTTTGATCAAATGATAGGTGTTTTCATATTAATGCAAAAGCATAAGAAAGATTGATCTAATCAAGAACAAAAAAGGAACGCAACTAAAAGATCCAGAAAGCAAAGTTTACAGCATCTTTTGTGCACTAACAACTTCAGGAAATCTCTGCAAAATCAGTTTCGGTCAGCATTAACAATAAAATCTTGTACAGACAAAAGTTTCTATGAAGGGTTGAATGACGGGTCGAATGTCGATTCGAATGAGGCAAATAAACAACATTTTGAATGGAGTGCTGAATGGAATCATAGCTTTTATAAATATTAATAAGTGTGCCAAGACATGTGAAATTTTGATTAACCAATGATGACAAGGATCAAATCAAAAGTCGATTTCACACATGGCCTCATTCTCTTACCCATCTCGCCTCCATTAAATGAATGGATTATGCATCATTGTGAATCATTACATGACTGCCATTTGGTCTTACTTATCCTGTCATACGACCTGCCACCATATTAAGGAAATCTTGATCTCTCACTTGTAATCTATTTTCATTACATGAATTACATTCAACCTATCCAAAGCTCGGCTTTGGACATGGTTGAATATATTGTAAACCACACGTATACACTGAATTCACACACTTCTACGCTGGCATTTGACTCAAGATCTTCAAATGATAGGTGCAATCTTTTAAGCATGTAAAGTCCTTGTCCACTGTCCTTTAAACACTCAAACGGGCCTTAGTTTAAACTGATGATTGTGTGAAGTCCGCCTCAGTCTATTCACTCTCCATCTTTTTGTTCAGCCGCATCCTCTGCAATTTCTTGCACCTATTGTATCCATTTGCATCCCCCCGTCCTCTGTCAACAATGGCAATTTGTTTTGAGTCTGGCAGCTACCAGGACCTCCTCCACATTTCCGAGTTTAAAGCCTCTAGTGAAATGTTTTTGCAAGATGGTTGCGGTCCGTTTCTCCGCCTTCTCCAAGGCCACGACCATGAAATTTCGTTATTATTCGCTAAGGGTTTTGATGGCAAGACGGCCAAAGTTCTCCATCTCACTTTCTTTGTGACAGAAGAATCCATCTCATTGGCCACCAAGCTCTCGGTGGAAGGTCCTCGATGGTACAAACATATTCTCCTCCCACGGAAGGCTTAGGAATTTGCCTTGAAGGTCTATTTTCAACATGTTGTCGGTACCAAAGGATTCCACAAGGAATGGGTCAAGCCAGAATACTTAGATCCTTTGACTGTCATCATCCATTTGATCACTTGTGAGGGTAATTTTACTGTTTTTAAAGTATTCCATTTTAGATTGCTAGCACATTTTGTTAACAATCAGATCCTCAACTTCCTATTTTATTTCCTGAAAAGTTTGGAGAAGATGTCTAGCCAAGTTAGGAGGAATAATGTTAATCTTTCTGGTAGTTTGTATCACCATTGTCTCATTAAAATCTTGATCATTCACCAGTTAAAAGATAAAGGGAAAACCTGGGATCATTTTGTTTTTGAAATACTGAACCCTCATTTGATTGAGAAGCCTATTGCCGAATCCTTTCCCTCTGGAAAACATTGTTTCCAATCCAGTATTGGTGAGCCTACCCAATCCTCTATGCAAGAAAAAAGAGACACTAAGCGTCTGCTATTTGATGAGGATCCCTCAGGTGATGTACACCTTGGCCAATCATCACCTTCTCCTGAAATTACCCTTGGTGAACCTACGTCGGAACCCTCACTCTTTTTAGTACCTACTAAATCCACGAGAACAAATTGTGACCATTCCATCGACCAGTCAGCCATCACGTTCAAACGTCCAGTCAGATGACCATACCTTTGAAACACCCCTCCTCAGATTAGCTAACGTATCTACTCGAATGAGTAAAGCCTCTGCCACTAAAATTTCTCCTGCACACAACAAAGACAAAAATTTTGAAGATCATACTGTTGAGTGTGAAACATTTTCAAAAGAGTTGAGTCCCCAAAAGAAACCTGAACATTATGAAAAGCATCCCATTCTGACTCAGAAGGAGATGGATAAGTTCACTCAAGTAATAGCATAGTTGACATACCAAAATCAAAGCTATGTGGAGGCAATTTTTGAACTTCATGAAGAAAATAAGGGACTGCGTACAGAAGTAAAAAGCATCGAATGCTTGGTTAACGCCAAAACAACATCCTATACTGACCGATGGATGAGGTATAATTCCTTAAAGAACCTATTCAAGAAGCTCCAGGCTGAATCTATATCCTCATGATCCAAGTCGAAGGCAGCTGCTACCGCAGCTTGGCCTTCGTCCTAATTTCTCTTTATTTTGCTCAGTGGGACCTGGCATATCTCTGGTTTGGGGGAATGCTGGTGTCCATTTTGTCACTATCTTTTATCATTAAATATACCCTGAATGGCATCATTATCACTATTTTTTATATAATAAGTTCTTCTTTCAGCCATTCAGACCATCAAACAAACCAGGTATGGATTTATTCGTTTATCATATGAATTTTGGTCAAATATCGCTATATTATGATTTATTAATGACTAAATTGACATTTCTAGACATGCATGGTATTTAGTTTTGATCTACATGCTGCAGTTTCTCAAAGGACCCTTCATTCAAACTATGTGTTTATTTTTCTCAACATTTAGTCTCGTCCAGCCCATCATTCATCCTTGTATTTAGCCTGCGGAATCAACGGTTGGCATATTTCTGGCCATTAAAGATAAAAATGGACACGTGGGTTCTGTTAGCCACATAGTTGATATGGTTGGTGAGCTCTTGTTCTAGAAGATTCGCTTTCCTGCCTACCGAGCTTGATAGCACACTCTTCTCCCAAGTCAACACTCCAGCATTTTGATTCTCACGTACGCCTGCTCACGCCGATGTTCTAGAGAAGCCTCCTCCTCCCACTTTTAGTCTTCCATCCGACCCTCTATCCACATTGATGCTCCAGTAGCCCTCTCCTCTATTCGTTTAGCTCGCCAACATCCACTCTGCCCACCGTTGAAGGAAACGAACACACAGTTGTTCGCGTCAGACAGGGTCGACACCGTGAAAGCATGAAGATGCCCTCTACATTGTCACACATCACCCAGCAACCATTTTGTAGTCATAAAGGCCTCTATTTTTAGAGAGGTCGACTCTGTTAGCAGTAATTCCCACTCTGTAATTTTCACCAGTTAATGGAAGTTTCAATTCGTTGATGCTCTGCTGTTAGCAACTAAGTTGAATTAGTTTTTGCATCTCTAATTGTTGGGAAGGGCCCCTCATCAACCAGAGGTTTTTTTTATGTTTTTTTGCATTTTCTTTTCTGTAAATAACTAGTTTATTTTCTTGTATATGTAATTATTTTTGTTTTCTGTACATATCATTTCTTTCCTCTTTGTAATTATGTTGTGGTGCTAATTTAGTTTGTGTTTACAGAATTGATACATGGTCGACCAAGCATAGCTTTGATAATTTAATTTCAGTCTTCTTTGATAATTTAATTTCAGTCTTTTGTAATTAGATAGTTTGTTTTCTAGTTTCTTGCAATTAAATAGAACTTAATTAGTCTCTATTTCAAATTATGCTATTAGTTAGAATTAGTTTCATTAGTCTCTTCTCTGTAGCTATAGGTTAATTCTCTTCCTCATCTTAATCTTGCTTTAGCATAGAATAGGAATAGTTCATCTCTCTAAATCATGATTAGAATAGGTTGCTTCCTATTATTGCAGCTTCTCAACAAGTCTTCTCATTGACTTCTTTGCATTGTAGGTTCATCTGCATTCACCAGCTAACGTTAAGATCATCAAAACTACCTTTTCCTTAGTTTAATTCGTTCTTCCTCCATTCGGATTGTCATTCGGACTGCCATCCGTACCGTCATCCAGATCGCCTTTCGGACTTTCATTCTTTCTGCACTATTTTTATGCTTGTTTGAGTTCAGTTTCTTAGTTTTTCTTAGTTCTATAATCTTTCCTGCTCTTAACTATCATTCTTAACAATAATTGGGTCTTTGTTTTACATTTTTTAAAGATTTAATTAAATTTTTGTTATCATTCTTAGTTTGCTTTAACTATATTTTAAATTATGTCTTTCATATTTAATTTGCCAATATGTTACTGTTTCAGAATTTATCCGTATAGTTTTATTTCATATTAGAATTAATAATTTTCTCCTCCAAGTATTCTAGTTTTCATAGCTTTTTCATTAAGAATATGATCAGTTTCTTAGTTAGACAGATAATGAAGATGTTCATGGAATAGAATTTGGATTCATAAATAAATATCTTTATCAAGTTTTATACTTGCTTCCAAATCAAGTTCAGAAGTAAATATGTTTATTAAGTTTTCTACTTGCTTCTAGATCTGATTAGTTTCGTATCACTTTTCTTATGGATAGTAGATAGATCATAATGTTTAAAGTTAATTGTAATTGGTCTCTTTGTAGTTTACATCTCTTTATTGAAATTAGATTAGATTTACTTCCATTTTGTTTTTCTATTACCTTTGAAAGTCATTACGATACATTCACTCTAGTTCCTATTTCCTGGGATTAAATCCTTTAGTGTAGTCTTCAATAGTCATTGAGATTCTCCGATAGTTTGTAGTTGCTTCGAATTAATGTAGTTTGTTGTTTATATAATTAAGTCATTTTCATAGATAAGTCTCTCAATTTATTTACAGTTGTTTTCTAATTCCTATATAAGAATCTGAAATTAGGTAGTTCCATTTTCTTAGTTAGTAGTTTTTTTTTTTTAATGAGTTTCTATTATTTAATTATAAAAGTAGAGTAGTATGATTTGATACTATTCTAGTCTATTTGATTAACTAGGTTTAATTAGTACCTTTGTTGTTTTTCAGAGTTTGACTCAGTTTTTGATTTTGAAATATCTTTCGATATTTTCTTTATTAAATATTTTTGAGGTCTGACAAGCCGAAAACTTTAGGTTCCAATCTACCTTAGTGTATACTTTCCCTCAACTCTAAGATTACAAACCATGGTCGATAATTAAATATTAGGTGTTTTCTTTGAGATAGCTCACACACCCAACAAACATAGAATATTTAGACTACACCTTAATATTATTAATTAACATTTTGATCCATGGTCAAAATTTAATGGCCGTGGACAAGCATTTTCAAACATTCCCAAGCATTTTCATTAAATTTGCATAGTCAGCCTTAGCTCATTGTAGTCAACCATACAAAGCCAAGGTACATTGAAGTCAACCATGGTTAACGAAATTCAACCATATCCAACCAAGGGTCACTAATTCAATCATGTCCAAATCATAGTCATCGAGGATTACTTATAGCCAACCTTAGTCAATTATTATTTGACCTCCATCATTAACCATGCTCAACGATGGTCAAACATGGTCGAGCTTATGTAATAGTCAACCATGGTGAAACAATAGTCACCCATCGTTGACTATAGAAATAGTTTGTCAACCATGGTAAAGATTATCAAGCTTGACCACCTATCATCAAACCATAGTCACCTTCGGTTAATCATAGTCAACCATAATTTGACCTCCATCATCAACCCTAATCAACAATTATCAAACATGGTCCAACTTAGCTAACCTAAGTCAACTATACAATCCATGGTTAACTAAAGTTAACCATAGTCGACCATTGTTCACTACAGTCCACTGTGGTCAAACAATAGTCAACCAAGGCTAATTTTAGGGGTGAAAAATTTAGCCCATGGGCTATTTTTCCATGTTTTTTTCCAAAAAACGATTCACCAATTTGCATTTTTTGAAGCCCCATTTTGCCCAATTTTGATGGGGTGAGCTTTTTTCACTCTAAAAATCGCCAAATTATTATATAAACTATATAAAATCCTTTTAAATTGAAATAATTTTAGAAAAATATCGCCAAATATTTTATAGTTGACATTTTAATAATTGGTAATATTTTCCAAGGTTTATACACTTTTAAATAAGTACGGGTTTGTAAAATTATCCCTATAGTCAACCATGGTTGACTATGGTCAAACATAATTAACATTGATCACCAATGTTGAAACCATAGTTATGTTTTCTTAACCATGCTGATACTTAATTAATCATGTTTAAAATTAGTTAACCATGGACAAAGTATAATATGAAATAAAGTCAACCATGGTTATCCAACCACGTTGGGATAAAGTCAACAATGCCTAAACAATGGCCAACCATATTTTAGAATATTCAAAATTTGTTTAAAGTCAATAATGCCTAAATAATGGTTAACCATGGTTCAAAGTCAACCTTTGTTTATAGTCATATATGGATTGAAGTCAATAATGGCCATATAATGGTCAACCATATTTTAACCAATGTTAACTAAATTCCACCATGGAAAGTCAAAGTCAAGCATATTTAACCACAATCAAACATGGTCAACCATGAACAACCATAGTCAACTAGAGTCAACCATGAACAATCTTGGTAAACCATGAACAACCATAGTCAACTATAGTTAACCATTAACAACCAGCTATAGTTAACCATAGCCAAACATGGCTTATCATTGTCAACCATGGTTAACTAACTAGGGTCAACCATGATCAACCATGGTTGACCGTAGTTAACCATAGTCAACCATGGTTAATCATATTCAAACATGAACAACTATGGTCAACCATAAATAACCATGGTCAACCATAATTAAAAATGAACAAACATGGTCAACCAACTAGGGTTAAACAATTGTAAACCATAGTCAACCATGAACGACCACGGTTGACTTCAATCCAAGGCTGACTTCAATCCAGGGAAGACTTCAATCCAAAAATGATTTCAATCCAAGGTTGAATTCAATCTATGGGTGACTTCAATCCATAGTTGACATCAATCCAAGGTATCCTTCAATCG
This sequence comes from Larix kaempferi, assembly GCA_027924585.1. NCBI lineage: Eukaryota > Viridiplantae > Streptophyta > Pinopsida > Pinales > Pinaceae > Larix > Larix kaempferi. The sequence goes on along the minus strand of BSBM01000882.1, from coordinate 7,364,451 downwards.
AAGGTTGTAAGATACATCTCATTTAAAGACTTGATAAGGTTGTTTTTTTATTTGACAAGTCATTGTTACGACACACATTCCGATCAAATAGGTTACCATCTCGACCTCATGCATTCTCTATGATTTTTACGTAAAGGACAGTCTGTAATTTAAGTAGTTGTTTATATTACATGTTCGATTTATATACATATATACATATTCCTTCAAAGAAGAACCATTGAATTGTAAAATAACTTTTCACTTCCATATATATACCATTGTAAATAAGAGTAATCAATTTAAAAAATACTTCCTAGTAATATAAGCTGAGTTATAATCTTTCATCTTCATGTATGTGCATCCTTTCAAATAAGATTAATCTCCTTACCACATATTCATAGTAAAATAATTATCTGTTTTTCTTCGCAAATAAGCATGATTGAGATTACAACATATTCGTAATAAGACAACTAACTATATATATTTTCAAACAAAAGTAATCCAATTTAAAAGTTCAAATAAAGAAATTATCCATAAATCCTTTTTAATTGAGAATAGTCAAATTACAACTTATTCATAGCAATGATTATCTAAGTATTTCTTCCAATAAGGACAACCAAATTATAAAAGTTCAAAATAATTAATTATCCATAAATCCTTTTCGATTGAGAAAATTCAAATGGCATTATAATTTTCTTTCCGAATAATAATCATCAAATTAGTAGAATTATTATAACCTGCTTATCTAAATATCTTTTCGAAATAACCATAATTAAAATCTACATAATTATCATTTATTTAATTACCCTTTCAAAATAACAATAATTAAAACTTAACATAATTATGGTTACATGTTTATCTAAATACCTTTTCGAATAACAATAATTACATCAACATAATAATCATTTATCTAATTACCTATTCGAAATAACAATAATTAAAACTTACATAATTATTGTTGCATGTTTATCTAAGACCTTTTTGAATAACAATAGTTACATCAACATAGTAATCTTTTATCTAATTAACTTTTTTACATAACAATAACTAAAAATTAATCTAATTATTGTTACATGTTTATCCAAATACCTTTCGAAATAAAAATAGAGAACCTCACAATGAGATGATCTACAATAATCTGTTCAATTACATAAATACACAATTACTGTAAGTTATCAAAATGTACTAAGGTTCCAACAGTTAGAGATCTGCAATGGTTGTCTTTTATTACTCTGCGTCAAGGTACAACAAAGGATGTCATTTGAGTTAATCTCGGATCTGCACTGAAGGTGTTAATAAGAAGGAGTCACTGTGGATCTGCTTGTCCTCTTCATAGATCAACCATTAAGACTTCCACTAAGTATACCGTTGGTGCACAGTCAACTCGTAGATCTGACTAGGCTCTTCAGCTGAGTCTTAAGCAATTGCAAATCTTTAGTTATGAAACATACATAGAGATCTCTCATCGCAAGGTGTCAATGGCACAACGAGTTCAATACCCTAAACTATAACCCAAACATACATGTTTAAGGTTGAGACAAAGATAAAATCGAACTCCATTTATACAATTCCTAATTCATGGAAGAGAGAGGGGTGTCTCTTCTAAAATGAACATTCTTAAATTTGGAACACCTATGTGTAACATCTTATTACGAAAATTCTTGTTCATAGAGACGTAGATGTTATTTTCAAGACAGAATCCTTCACCATCTACATTAGTAAGATATTGCATAGTTAGGGATTTAAAAGGGAAGTAGTAGCATTTGCATACTCAAAGGTCGAGAGTACGTATTATCCTACATAGGGAAACATGTAGAGGTAGTAAAATATGGAAGTAGTCGGATGATTTAAAGATCATCTAGATAAAACACAGATAGAATACAAAGTACACCATCGTAGGATCGGTTACACTCTCTCAACATTTACTGATAGCAAGGAATGGACTACTAAGCGAAACTAAAAGTCTAGGGGGATGATGATGTGATAATCATCGATCAGATTAACCAAGGAGTTATAAAAATAAAACAAGCAAACACAATATCCAAATGTGGGTAGTGAAATCGCAAGGGATCTACCTATCTTGTAGTGAACTGGATGTCCCCATACAAGCTGGTATTAAATACATGAGACTTAAAAAAAGATTACAGAGTGGACGGTATGTACATAAATGTCATGGGGAAATGGAGGCAATGAGAAAGGATGTTGATCAAGTTTGCCTGATACAGTGTGTACAAAATATACAGAGGTCAACCCAAATACACAATTTCGGCTATCCTTCCTCCTACCTCAGACATAGAGATCCAGGCGTCTCATTAATTACATCAACAATAAAAGAAGCTTCCAGGTTTATTGTTCAATTGACTCACATATTTGCAATTTGTGCCGGTATATATAGATAGATAGATAGATAGATAGATATAAAAGGACTATCTGTAAGTCTCAGAATCAATCTAACTCATCCATACAACAGTTTAATCTAAAAGTAACGCATCTACAATTATCAGATCTGTAATATTCATCAACATGATTATGCAATATGGATTTGTAAAAGAAAAACAACTTATAGATCTATGTTTGCTTAAGACAGAGCAGATTTATATGCAAATGACATTTAAATTAGAAGACCGAAAAGAATGTTCTTGACTACAAGCAGTTTAATTAAATCAGTTCTTGCATATAGAGTTCAAGTCGTATATGTGCTAGAAACTAGAATACATGAATACATTGTTAAAATATAATTTCATACACAACCCAGTGCCGCCATTTGTGTATGCAACAATAAAATTACATAAAGATCACCAAATAAATTTATAATATAAATCCACAGTGGAATCATCGTAAGACATAACTATACAACGATCTTTCATCATAGCGAAAGTAAGAGAAACAAAAACAAATTCTAATTAATTTCAAACCTGTTCGAGAAGCTAGAAGTAGTTCTTGTTGAAGAGATGTTGGAATCGGAACTTCAAAGTTCTCCCATCGATCTTCATGAATCACTGACAAACAACTCGGTTAGCCTCCCATCCTTATCATGAGTACTCTTCTTACTCCCAAACCCCCGATCAACTCAGGCTGTAGAGTTAACACACAAATCTAAAAACTCAGAAATGGGTTTTCCCCCCACCAGAATTTGTTGCCAAACTCCAATAGTATCAAGTCACTCTTTTTACAAAAATTATGATAACCATCCAAAACTTGGGTCCCTTCCTCATTCCCAAATCCTTTCTTAAATAAGAAAAATCATTGCAACACATGTCGCTTCATACAAAAATGATTAATTTCTTATTATTCAAAAGTCATTTAGCTCACCAATCCATCTGTCAAGTTTTTTAGGATATTGCACCAAATTTCCTAAATTTACTCAAGTTTGTCTCCATGATGTTCACTCTAAATTCTATTTGTGCGGGTTCATGTGCTGTTAGCTAAATGCTCAATCCTAGTATTCCATTTGCTCCTAAAATAATAATTTCTATTGTTTTAAATACTAAAATGCATTTCTTTGTGCAAATGGTCTAAAATAATAATCTCTATTATTTTAAATGTATTTTCCTATGCAAATAGTTTAAATTTATTTTAAACTTTTTTATGCAATGTTTAACAGTTAATTCCTTCTAAGACTTAGGTACCACACTGTTGGGCCCATCCATCCTTTATGCTCTTCTGTCAACATGGCACCACTCCGTTGGGTCCACTTGTCCATTGTTTCCATTTATCGACAAGGTACCACATCATCAGGTCCTTGCGTCCATCATTTCCATTTATCGACAAGGCACGACACCGTCAGGTCCTTCCGCCGATATCCTTTTGTTTCATCTGACTTCCGCGAACTTCATGTAGAGATTTAGGATATGTTACCTTCAATCCTCCATCTACACGCCATTGGAGACTAATGGCATTGAGGAGTAAGTCCGTTCTTACTGCGTTCCCCCCAAATCATACGTGACCAACTCCTTCATGGTCCACTTGCACGACCTCACGCTTCCCCTAAGTAAGTGGATCAGTGCTTCTCTACTCATGCGTGGAATTCTATTGGAAGTAGACACCATCATTGTCCTTCTGTGTGTGATTTATCCATACTCTATGACCCTTTAATTCCTTTGTGTGTCCGTCAGTGAACTGTTTCACCTTTCTCTACACACATTTCTGAAAAACACATACTAATAGTCCTGTGCTCATTCATCATAATTCAATCCATAAACCCACTAATTGTTAAGCATTTATATTTTACTCATAACATCATACATTCCTCTAATTAGCAAGGAATTTCATCAATATGTACTTCTTTTGTTCTCATCACATAATTGATCATATAACTAATCATTAGCACATTTTTCACAATCAAAGCTAATCATTAAAAAACATGCAATTATTCGTTTACATCAACTATTCAATTCCACATATATCATTCATTTCATTAATTCATAAATCCATTGTCGTCATGCACATACTCAATATAAAATCAAAGAGTTATTTTATTAAGTTTTTATTCAGTCGGGTCAATCAACAGGTGCCCTCAAGGTCTACAATAGTCCAGGGGCACTACATACACCCCTACTTATTTAGAAATTTGTCCCGAAGTTCAAAATAAATGTGGAAAGCTATGATGCATCTCAGTTGCATCCTCCCAATTCGCAGAGCTAGGACTATAACTATCCCACTGCAACTTGACTTGATCAATCACACGGTTCCTAAGTTGCCATGTTCGCTTGTCCAAAATTCAAATTGGCTCAGCCATGACGGCCCTGTCGTCCGTTATCTGCACATTTCTCAGATCATTGACATGTGATGTATCGATAACATAGTGACGTAATAAATAAACATGAAATACATTGTGAATCCTACTCGATGATGGTGGGAAGTCAAGACGATAGGAAACCAGTCCTATCCATTCCAAAATCCTAAACGGTCTCACGAACCTAGGTGACAACTTGGCTCCCTTGCCAAATTTTATAGAACTTTTCTGTGGTTTCACCCGTAGGAATAATCTATCCCCAATCTCATAGTTTTGGTCAGTCCTATGTGCATCAACATAGCTCTTTTGTCGATCATCTGCTTCCTTCAGTCGAGCATGAATAGTAACCATCTATTCCTCCATTTCCTGTATTACCTCAGGACCTAGCAATGCCCTATCCTCTAACCTATACCAACTTATGGGAGTCCTACAAGGTCTCCCATATAAAAATTTAAATTGTGCCATCTGAATAGAACTATGATAACTGTTGTTGTAAGCAAATTCTACTAAGGGTAGGTATTCTTCCCACCTCTGTTGATCCATTACGTGCATTCTTAACATGTCTTATAGCACTTGGTTCACCCTTTCCATTTGTTCATCCATCTCTATGTGATAGGCCGTGCTAAGGTTAAGTTGAGTGCCTAGAGCTTCTTGAAAGCTTGTCCAAAAAATTCTAGTAAAACCGGAACCTCTATCTGAAATAATCTTTTTGGGAATTCCATGTAGTCTCACAACGTCATTGATAAAAAAAATAGTTATCTTAGGAGCTTGATACGTTATCTTAATCAGTAGGAAGTGTCCACTCATGGTAAGAGTGTCGACTACTACAAAAAAAATTTCATGTCTCCCGTTGGTTAAGGGTAAACCAAGTATAAAATCCATTGAAATGACTTCCCACTTGGATTTTGGGATTACATGGGGTTGAATCAATCCAGTTGGGTGTCGATGTTATACCTTTACCATCTGGCATTCCATATACTTTTCCACGAAACTCACCACATCCCTCTTCATACCTTTCCAAAAGAACAAGGTTTTCAAGTTTGCATACATTTTCTTTATACCAAGATGTGCTCTGTAAACTTCTCTATGAGCTTCTAACAGTATCAATCTTAAGATTTCTTCATTATCAGGGACATACATACAACGTTTATACCTCAATAGTCCATCCATGTTCAAGGAGTACCCCTCAAACCTGGGTATCCTTATCTGTTCATTCTCCAACTCTGTTTTTACTTCATTATACCATGCGTCCTCCTGGTGTAGTGTCCGGATATTTTCTCTAAAGTTGGTTTTCAAAGGTATGAAAGAGAATATCCTGGTCCTATGACTAAGTGCATCCACCACTCTATTTAAGGTTCGCTTGACATAAGTTATGTCGAAGTCGTACTCACTGAGTAACTTCAACCATCTTCTCTGCCTTGCATTAAGGTCGCTTTGAGTGAATATGTGTTGTAACCCAGAATGGTCAGTTTTCAACTCAAACTTTCTTCGTACCAGATAGTGTCTCCATAACCTTAAGGCATGCATCATCGCAGTCATCTCCATATCATGGGTCGCATAATTCTCTTTGTGCCACCTAAGTCTTCTAGACGTGTATGCAATTGCCCTTCCTTCTTGCATCAATACATAGCAAACACCATCCTTTGATGCATCCGTACACACCAGGAACTCTTTATCCATATAGGTAACTCTTAAAATTGGTGCCATAGTCAACAATTCCTTAAGTTTAGCAAAGGATCCTTTGCATTTCTCATTCCAAAGGTAGGGACGGTTCTTCTTCTGCAATTCAGTTATAGGTCCCGCTACTCTAGAGAAGCATTCCACAAAATTTCTATAATACCCAGCAAGTCCCATAAAGCTTCGTACCTCATGTACATTGGTTGGTGTCGGCCATTGCCAAATTGCTTCAATATTTTCCGGATCCACCACAATCCCTTCACTAGATATAATGTGGCCAAGGTAGTGAATCTCCTTCTGGAAGAATGAACACTTGGATAACTTTTCTTAAAGGTGATTCTCTCTTAAATATTGCAAAGCTATTCTCAAGAGTTCCTCATGTGCTTCTTCTATTCTAGAATATATCAGAATGTCGTCCAAAAATACTTGCACAAATTTGTCGAGGTACTGATGAAACACAACATTCATAATGTTCATAAATACACTAGGTGCATTTGTCAAATCGAAAGGTACTACGACAAACTCAAAGAGTCCAAATCTACTCTTGAAAGTTGTTTTTGGGATATATTCATCCTTAATTCTCAACTTGTGATATCCTGATCTCCAATCTAGCTTAGAAAATACAATTTCACCCTTCATTTGGTCGAAAAGGTCATCAATCCTGGGTAGAGGTTATTGATTTTGTATGGTCTCCTTGTTTAGTTGGTGAGAGTCAATGCATAAGCGCCAGGATCCATCCTTCTTCTTGACAAAAATCACCAGTGCTCCCTAAGGAGACACACTAGGTCTGATCAACCCTAAGTCCAACAACTCTTGAAGTTTAATTTGTAACTCGTTCATCTCTGGTACTGACATTTGGTAAGGATTTATTGCTATAGGCTTTGTCCCTGGTTTTAGTTCAATGCTGAAATCCAGTTCACGCTACAGCGGTAGGCCAGGTAGAGCATCTGGAAATACATCAATGTATTCAAAGAATAGAGGGTCGTTGATCACTTCTACCTTATCCCCTTCCTTGTTCATCGTTATCACCGCATACAGTTGACACCCCTTCCTCATGCTCTTCTTCAGTTGCATGGCCAATATCATCCTTAGGGAAACTTTCCTTTTTCTTCCTGTCAATACCCTTTTGTAACCTTCATCATCTAAAAAGGTTAACTCTTTACTCCAGCAATCCATTACCACAGTGTGTGCCTCAAGCCAATCCATTCCCAAAATTAGATCATAAGTACCTAACTGAGTAGCATAAAATGACATTCTAATAAAGAAAACCCCTAAGTCAACTTCACAATCTTTTACCTGAAGGCCTATTATCACCCAAGATTTTCTTGGGTTGTGGAAGGAAAGACCATGGGGTAATTGTTGCAAACCAATATTTAGTGGATGGAAACTAGCCTTTCCAACCATAGGGAGGGATCTCCCTTTGTGGCTTCCAGCAATGGGATGCAACTTAAAAATGGGTTGGGATATCGATCAAAGTGGTGGCTAGACCTTCAAACAATGAATTGAAAGGGCTTTTTGGTTGGTTGAAGTTAAGAACAGGAGGAGAGTTGGGCATGGAGTCAACTTCAGTGGGTTAGTGTCATCAATAGTAGGTTTGGGCTGCGATTTGTAGGAGCAAGAGGCAAGGTAGACATGGTTCTTTCATGTCAAGGTAATAAGCAAATGAAGGTAGAGGAAGGAAAGAAGTTCAGCCACAAGGCTAGAGCATTTAAGAATGAATTCCAACCTACAAATTTAAGAGGAAAAGGGTGGAATATGTAGTCATATGCATTTGGAGCATGTGGGCATGAATTCCAGACCATGTAATATTGATCTTTAGGTACTGCAGATGTTGGGCCTAGGTTGGGACAAAGTTTTGGTAACACCTTCTTTTGATAAGCAGGGAAAGCTAAGATGAGCGCAGCTCATGAAATATAATTTTGTCTAAGTGTTGAGGGTGCTGTGGAGCTGTGCGTACCATCCAAGTTTTGATCAGGCTGCGAAGCTGTGCGCAACATCTGAATTTTTGAAGCACCGCGAAGACCAGCGCTACGAGGAAGCAGTGTTTTGAAGCAGTCAGGACATGTGGAGCTAGCAAAGCGAAGTGCTAGACAAGGATCAAGTGTAGGTATCGGACAGAACAATAATGGTCTAATTTTGGAAAGATGCTCTAGGAGTGCCAAGCAGCAGGCACGAGCAAATCAGGAAGGCGGCCAATGCACGAGGTTGTTGAGGAAAGTGACGTCTTGGCATTCCTGGTGGGCGAAACTGTTAGAGATGAACGGTTCTATGAAATAGATCTATATGCACGTGTGCAATAGGGAGGCTTACAGTGACATAATGAAGACGTGGATAACCACCACGATGAAGCAGACACTACCAGATGCCAGTAAGCCGGGTTAGGGAAACTGACACAGTTTTGTAAACCCTAAGGGTTTTTGGGTTTAGGTCTTCGGCTTTGTAAAGACATTACCTTAGAGGCATGATCCATTTAAGAAGACAATTTTGTATGGGATGGGGTTACATTTTGGGGTTAATCTCTACTTTTTGTAGTTACAATTTTAGCTGTTGTATTGTAAAATCTCTCTGAGCTAAGAAGATTGAAAAGGCTATGCAGCTATGTACACAGAGACCTATCTGAGAGGAAGGACAGTCTGCAAGTGAGTGCGCAGACTAAGAACGATTGTCCCCATCCCTTTTAAAGAAGTATATTATCAACCGTTATTGTGGACACAGCTTCCCACCCAGGTAAGTGAACCACGTTAAATATCGTGTTGTGTGATTGTGGTTATAAATGAATGCTTACTTGTGTTTTTTGTCAATGAATGTCTAGATGTTTCCTTGCATACTGTTATGAAGAGAGCTTTTATATGCATTTGCCATTAGAGAAGTATGGAAATGATATGTTAAGTTCACTATGAATAGTTGAATGGTGAACATTTATTCTTATGTATGAAGGCACTGAATCAGTGATTTAGTTAAGTATTTTCTTACACAGAGTAAAGGAACGTACACAGTGGGTTGGATCAGTCGTCTATGTTGAAATCATGACATCTCGAGTTAATGAATGAATGTTAGAAGGATAGTCAATTAAGCGCCTGAATGAATGGATGAGTGATATTCATTTCAGTTCCTTAAGTGTTTTCAAGATAATCCAAGTGTAGAATAAAGTTGGATTGTTCGCAGCTTCAATAGAAGTCCCGCGGTAGAAGAGTATAGTGGTGCGGACCACAGCATTTCCCATCGCTGCATAGTCTCACCTCGCAACACATATCATCTGTTGTGTTGCGCAGTACATCCGTCCAAGCAACTTATCACTTACTATGGAAACCTAATTCCGCACTACCCCATAGATGCACCTCGGGTGAGACCTCAACCTGCTCGTAGGTTATTGTCGGAAGGGCCGGTGTGAAGGGGTTTTGTTGGTCAAAGGGAAACCGTAAAGAACTTGGGTCTTATAAGAAAACCTCTGGTTCAGTTAGAGCCAACAAATGGTTCCATTGCCATGCTAGAATCCGTGATGAGTTGCAACCGTGATGTGTGACGAAGAATACCAATTCCCGGAGGGATCTAACAACTTGCATCCTAAAAAGACAGAAATCAAAGCTTGGTGGGATAAGACTATAAGATACTTTAAAAAGAAAAGAGAATAGACATCTGCATCTAAGTGACACACAGTGGTTGAATATATATCTATTCAACGATATTCACGAGATTTTCTGGGTTTCATTTCCCAACGAGTTGCATTCATGGATCTCGCGGCTCACAGAAAAGAAAACCTGTTTTCAAGAAGGAGCTCCTACATAGTGGACTCCTAAGCTCACAGCGCAGCTCAAAGCAATAGACATCCCATTGGCATGCGTAGTTGATTTTTGGGTCGATCGTATGCCAGAAGGTTTCGTAATAGAATTTGCTATAGACACACTCAAATCCTACAGCCAAGCAGAAGCATACTTTTTTGGAGGATTCCAAGGTAAGTTCCTGAAGAATCTCAGTCTCTACATTAAGATGTTGTTAGTTGAGAAAAGTGTTTTAATAATGCAGTAATATTTTTATGTTTGTCATGGTAAACAGTATATTTAGTGATTTTGACGAAGAAACACAATCTTAGAAGTGGTAAGAGATATAAATTTAATAAGAATCTTGGAGGCCCTCGACTCCATATTGATACTGAGATTTCGTGTAACCTTGAAAACAAGGTCGTACCACGATTTACCCCTGAGAACCCACCGGCTCCAGAGACCACACTAATTTTTTCTCAAAAACCACCTGCTACACATCCCACCCCATAGAATACTCAACCTAGTACATCTATCCTGATAGAACCATTTGTTTTCATTGCGCAGAGCCATTTACAGCAGCCGTGCACTAATTCGGGCACTCCACCATCTAGTAGCAGAATGGAAAACACAGATATGAAGCTTCCAATATTCAAAGGAACTAGCATACAAGACCCTAATCATCATTGGTTTCTTTGTGAACTCGTATGGAGTGTAAGAAAAATCCAGGATGATGCAGTGAAGAGAGCACAGCTCATCACCACTTTTAGAGATAGAGCTTTACATTGGTTCATGAAATACTCTACCAAACAGCCGCAAACCCTCGCAGAAATTAAAGCTACGCTCATGGATGAGTTCAAGAAACCTAAATCTGAATCTCAGTGTATAACCGAATTGAAAGAAATAAAGTAGAAACCGACTGAAACGGCTTGGGATTTTGAGTAGAAGTTCAAGACCCTATTAGACCAAGTAAGCTTTGTTATAGCCTCGAAAAAACACAAGGAATGGTTCATTGTTGCGCTGTTGTCCCATATTAGATTACCATTGATGCAACAGAAGGTTGAGTCGTAGGTAGAGGCCTTGGAAATCGCAATGAAGCTAGAAGCTTCGCTGATTGGTGAGACTAGTTCTGGGATGTCTCAGATCTAGAACCAGCTGAACACCCTGATGCTAGAGCTGCAAAGCATGAAGAATGGAAAAGAACAAAGGTATGAACCTAGACATGAGGTCTGGTGTACAGGTTGTAAAAGAGAAGGCCATGACCTGGAGCATTGCCTCTTATTTTGTGACTATCTTAATAGTGGTGCGCCCAACCCATTAAATCAGAATCAGGCCCCGTGGTGTGAAATCTGTAGAACCATAGGACATAGACCTAAAGACTACCACCTTATACAGAAATATGTGAAAACACCTACAAATTTATACTGCAATTTCTTTAAATTAGTTGGACATGATGAATCCAACTGCCGCGCATATGAACTAGTGAATGAAAGAAAATGGGATATGGACTTAATGACAGGCGTTGGCTTGTACCACATACAAGAAGACACCCAGCTGAAACAAGAGAATGCACAATATGGCCAAGGAGGATACAGAGGTCATGGTGGTGGATACCTTGGCAGAGGAAGAAATATTGTCCCGAAGCAGGGGAGAGGCCGTGGCCAGGTCATTTGTTATAATTGTGGCCAACCAGGTCACATATCCATAGATTGTGTTAACCCATCCACTATGTGCAATTATTATAAATCATTTGAGCATGATATTAAAGATTTCCTAGTACTATAGGTGGAAATGAAAAAAAGAAGACGGACGAATGCACCAAACACGAGTGTCTTGTGGATCGCAGTAGAGAAAAGACAAGCAGACCCGAGCATCAATGTTGTCACGTGTAGTTGTGCTCAAATAGGCCGCGATAGGGGAGAAGAAGCTTCCACATCAGGAGAGGCTCACACAAAGTAGTCTCCTCTTGAGACAGTATGGATAATGAAAGCTCCGGGAAAAATGCATGCTCTTGACTTACAAAAGAATAAATAAGTCTTTATCGATGCACAGGATACCTTTAGAGAGCTAGCAACCGAAACACAAAGGATCCCATTGCGCAGTCAAGCACCACATGTTGAAGACATGCCAGTGGCCTATGACAAGACAAGCACAGTGACGGATGTCAACACTTCCATTGTGCAGTTCTTGTGAAGCTGCATGAAGTTAATCAAAAGTGAAAATGCCATAGTTGAGTTGTAGAAGCTCATAAACCAATATGAGCCGCAGATCGGAAAAGAGACTTATGATAGCACAGTACATCACATAAGGAAGCATAAAAGAATAGGCTGAGAAATGAGGCTTACCACGTAGATTGGAGATTTTGAAATGGATGAAGTCATCCTTGATCTGGGATCAGAAGTAAATGTCTTAACTAAGCAGACATGGCAACAGATGGGTGGACCAAAGTTGTCATGGTCACCTATCCAGTTAAGAATGGCTAACCAAGAGAAAGTCATACCTTTTGGCCGGTTAGCTCACGTAATAGTCAACATTGATGGAGTCCAAAGTCATATAGACTTTGAAGTTATCGAGATCGTGGATGATAGTCAGTCTTTTCCTGCATTGCTAGGAATTGACTAGGCTATGGATACCTTGGCTATTATCGACTTAAAATCAAAAAAGATGATATTTGAAGGGAAGCATATTAGGGTCATCACACCATTGGATCCCATAGATGGTTACTAATATAGCGAGCCGATTCAGGAGGAATCCAAGGCTCAAGACTTGGATAGACTATACCAGCTCATAGCGAACCAGGAAGATTACATTAATCCAACCACAGATGGCACACTCACTTGGAGATGTGACAGATCTTGCATCTCTAATTTGGAGGCAGGGATGGAAAATTGGCAAAGCCGGATGCATGAAGTATCAACAAGAAGGTGCGCGTAGGTTACGAAATCACTGCGCTGGATCGGGAAGGAGGTAAGTCCTATTACCACATATGATGGTTCTGCTAATGTTTATACTTTCATCCAAGAATACACTGCAGCTATTGCAGATGAGCACAGATTACCAATATTGGATATGGCACTGTGTGACACACCCGCCAGATGGTGGAATGCGCACAAGCGGACATTGACCACTTGGGACTAATGCAAGATTAAGATGCATATTCTGTTTGCTGACGGGGCTATGTTACCCTTTCAGAATTTTAATGGGAAGACAGATCCTAGTCAACATATTGAAGTCTATTCACAGGCATGGCTAGAAAGGCCACATGAAGAATGGGTGCACATGTTTGTGCATACCCCCGCGAACGACATTCCAAAGAAATGGTACCTAGAGATGGAGTTGTGCAGAGAAACCACTGATTGGGAAATGTTGACTGCGAACTTCCAGAGGGACTTTAGCTTCGAGGACGAAAACCCACTGATCCATGAGGGGTTGCAAATAATTAGGGAACACATATTCAGGGAAGACTATCCTCATAGAAAAATGACATTGGAAGAATTCTTCAGGATAGATACTGTTCTTGTGAACCTACAGTCAGAATGGAAGAAACATGAAGAACATACTATTGAGTGTTATAACCTAGATGAAGAAGATGGGGATAGCAAGGAAGACGTTGATGATGATCCAGACAACATAAACATACCAGAATCAGAGGGTGCACATGATGTGGAAGGACCTCCATTGGAAATCCCAGATATGAGAGGACCAGTAAAAGGTGAATATCGGCAAAAAAGAAGAATCGAATTTCGCTGTAATTGGAGACTATTGGGACGATCAGACTGTTGTAGAGATCGGAGATACTTACGTGAGTATCAGGAGTTGTTTCCGACAAAATTTACAGAAATGAAAGGAATTCTGGGAGACCTAGGAGTCATGAAAATACCTTTGAGTCCATGCACAAAGCCTATAAAGCAGAGACCGTATAGACTAAACCCGTGCTACAAGGAAAGAGTACCCGTAGAACTAGATAAGATGCTAGAAGCAGGAATCATTGAACCTATTGAGGAATTTAAGGGGATTAGTCCCATGGTCGTTGAAGACAAGAAAACGAAGGGTGAGATCAAGATTTGTGTGGATATCAGAAAACTGAATGATGCTTCTATGCACAACCCATTCCCCACTCCTTTTACAGATGAAGTGCTTGACAATGTTGGAGGGAATGAGGCCTATTCTTTTACTAATGGTTTTTTGCGGTATCATCAGATCATGATTGATCCTGCAGATAGGCATAAGATGAATTTTTCTATGGAATGGGGGTTGTTCTAGTACACAATAATGCCTTTTGGGCTCAAGAAAGGACCTGCCATATTCTCTAGAGTGGTCGTCGCAGCATTCAAAGAGTTTATGCATAAATTTCTTGAAGCATAATTTGATGATTGGATTGTCTTTGGCCTATTGAAGAACCATTGTGCGAACCTCAGAATGATGCTTGAGAAGTGTTGACAACATCATATCTCTTTAAATATAAAGAAGTGTATTTTTTGTGTTCCCTATGGCATTCTACTTGGGCACATTGTTTGTAAGCAAGGATTGATGGTGGACCCTACGAAGATTGCTATTATTGTAAACTTGCCAACACCAACTTCAGTCAAGATGTTGCGCTCTACCTTAAGCCATACTGGATACTACAGGAAATTTATAAAGGGTTATGCACAGATAACCATAGCAATGGAAAAGTTGCTAAAGAAAGATGCACCGTTCATCTGGAATGTGGAATGCGAACAAGGTTTTGATACATTAAAGGAAAATATGGTGACCGCATTGATTCTAGTCTTCCCAGACTGGACGAAGCCATTCCATGTCCATGTTGACGCATCACGCATTGCCTTGGGAATTGTACTAGCTCAGCTAGGAGAAGGAGGTATTGACCACCCTATTGCATTTTCAAGCAGAAAACTCTCAACAGCAGAGAAGAACTATACTACTACTGAGAGGGAAGGCCTTGTGATGGTATATGCCCTACAGAAATTCAGGCATTACTTGCTTGATGTGCACTTCCTTATGTTCATTGACCATTCTGCGTTGAAATAATTAGTCAATAAGCCGGTGTTAAGGGGGCACATATGCATATGGCTGTTGCTTTTCCAGGAGTATGATTTCAAGATTGTTGTTAAGCCAGGTAGACTGAACTTGGGACATGATCATCTGTCTAGGCTTGAGTCAGGAGAAGAACCGACGAACATTGAAGACAGTCTGCCTGATGCACAGTTGTTTGCCATATAGATTGCCGATGACTATTATAAGGATATAATTAATTTTTTAACAATAGGGCTGGCACTGCAGGAATTATCTGTCCAGCAGAAGAAACAGCTAGTGGTGCACGTTGCAGACTTCACTATAATTGTAGGTCAGTTATACAAAATCAGGCCAGATGAAGTCCTACGCAGATGCGTACTAAATCATGAGAAACCATTTATTCTAGCAGATGCACATTCAGGGATCACGGGAGGTCACTATGCAGGAAGGGCTACCGCGCAGAAGATACTATGTGCAGGGCTATGGTGGCCCACGATCCACAAAGATTCCAAAGAATACTGCAGAAACTGTGATGTCTGTCAAAGGATAGGGAGACCTTCACGAAGAGATGAGATGCCATTAAATCCACAGTTGACCTTGCATGCATTTGAGAAATGGGAAATTGATTTTGTGGGCCTTATAAACCCACCAAGAAAAAGAACTAGTCTGAGATATATTATTACTGCTACTGATTACCTCACCAGATGGGTAGAAGCAAAACGAGTAAAGGATTGCAGTGCCAGTACTGCTACGCAGTTCATTTTTGAAGAAATATTGTCAAGATTTGGATGTCCGAAGATTTTAATGAGTGACCAAGGTACTCATTTTTTGAACAAGACCATTGAGGCACTTACAGAGGAATTCCACATTCGTCATCAGTGCAGTACTCCATATCATCCACAGGAAAATGGCACTGTTGAGGATTTCAATAAAATATTGGAAAACACATTCACTAAGGTTTGCAATGTAAATAGAGATGATTGGGATCTAGGCGTCTCCTCTGTGTTATGGGCATACAGGACTACATGCAAGAAATTGACAGGACATACACCTTTTCAATTGGCTTATGGGCGGGAAGCTATAATACCAATGGAGTACATTATCCCTAGTTTAAGGATCACTGCATTCATAGGGATGGCAGACTACTCAACAGTAGAAGAAAGGTTGCTACACCTTGTTGGGTTGGAGGAATATCGCTTCATTGCCAACTTCCACCAACAAGCTCAGAAAGACTGCGAGAAAGCTTGGCATGATCGCCATATAAAGAACAAGTGCATTCAGGTAGGTGACCTAGTCCTCCTATATGATAGCAAGTTCATGAATTTTCCTGGTAAATTTAAGATGCATTGGCTTGGCCCATATACTGTGATACATGTTACTAACATTAGTGCAGTACAGTTAGACAATTTATCTGGGGCTACCCTACCAACTCTGATAAATGGAAGCAGGCTACAGTTGTATCATGACAGCCCTGCTTCGCAGAATCCTAAATGATAAGCAAAGAAGGAGAGTTCCAAGTGTCAGGTATAGTTGAAATTGGACACTAGAAATGTCAAGGAGTCGGTACATGTATGTTAAGTAGACCAATGTGTGTACTGTGCAACACTGCTGTAGCTACGTAGGAAGAAAAAAATAAAAAAAGGGGAACCACGTAGTTAAAAATAGTACCACTGCGAAGTAACTATGCAGGATCGCAGATGGATAGCCATGTAGCTCGGCACAACACTCAGAAAAATAGTCGTTACACTACCGTTGAAAAAAAATAGTCATTATGTGACTGTTGCAAGCACTCGCTTCAGCATTTAACGAAAAGATAGTCATTCTGAACATGTTCACGACAGAAGAGACCGAAGGAGTCGTTCAAATTGGCCAACGGACACCACATTAAATGCTCATCTAGCCGTTGGAAGGCGTAGGGAGGACTCAGATGCGCCTATAAATAACGCCGCATAAGGACTCGCGGGTGTTACCAGACACTTAGAATTTTTATGCGTTTGCTCCTATGCTAGCAACCCTTAGTCATATCTTAGAAATAATTGCCTACTCTCGCCAGTGCATGTCCAAATCGCCAGATAGAGAAGAAGAGCTTACACTTCAAGAAGCAATTCGAGCCTTTCAGCATGGGGGAGTTATAGAGTTAATGAAAACCCCTGCTAAGAAGGTTGTAACAGAACAAGGCCAAGGATCCCGTAGATCACCTCGCCATACTCCAATCATGTAGATCAAAGGGAAAGATAAAGGGAAAGACATAACAACAACACGAAGCAATATTCTAAAGATGGGCCAGACGGCGCAAAAATCACCGTTCTTTCAGAAAGAACCATTGAAGCTGACACCAAAGTATATATCACCACGGGCTTTGGAAGCCCTTGTCTTTAAACTGGTCAAGACCGCTAAATATGAAATCCCATTGTCACCAATCTCAAAACATGTAGAGGTGGCCAAGAACCTGCTCGGAAATATCCTGGACTATAAGTGGGAAGATTTTGACCTCCTAGGCGTGCAAAAGGAAGAGACCCATGCACCTAAGTACCCACAGTTCCATCCTGACCAGTACATGTGCTGGAAGAAAGATGCCAAGGGCATATTTAACTTGGTTGTCGAAAGCTAGCTGACACTGGTAGTTCAGTTAGGATTTTTGAACCTCCTCAGATTACCACATTTTGATCACTCACTGGAAGTTAATGCTATGGTTCGCACACCGATGGCGCAAATCCACCAGGGATACCTGTGGCTAGACAAAAATATTGATTTCAACATTGCCTTGATCCACCGCATAACATGTCTCAGCAAATGCAGTAAGGATCCCAAGCAGCTCTTCCAAGGGAAGAGCAAGGAAAAAGAAGCTATTGAGAAAATGAAGAAAAGCCATGCATTGGTGAAGGGGAAAAGAGGTTTTCCCATAGAAGAAATTGAGGACAGAATGACAAAATTTGTCATGCAGTTACTCGTAGGAAAAATCCTCAAAACAGCTAGGCCACCGGAGGTGCCTGCGGGTGCAGTAATACTCGGTGCCACAGAGGCTGAAGGCACCGAGCTCAATTGGTTTCAATATCTTCTGAATGAGTTCTTGGATGAGCTCAATGATACCCAGGAAAACGGTGGACAGTTCCACTTCACATGGATAATCATTCTCGTCGCCTTTTCCGGATGTAAGTAGCCAGGGGACTATGTGGGTTTCAATATAGAAACCAATGATCCCAGAGGATTCCAGTATGCCAACCTCTGGGAAAATATAAACACATAGCAACAGCTGAGGTTTTCTATCAATATTACACTCAACTACATGATGCGATTATCCATACACCCCGCATCACAAAGATAACGTCAAAGTACATCTGCATTCTTGATTTTCAGGATGACATGCAATGTATTTTCATTTCACCCAAGGAAAAGATGAAGAAGCCAGAATGGTTCCCAGGTAACTACCATATGTATGAGGACGACATCGAATCCCTCATGAAGGACTGGCCCGCCGACTTCCGTGTTGAAGTCATGGATGTTGAGACAAACTCTGACAAAGAGAAGCCAATCCCGCTGTCATGCCCGATTGTTGAAGAAACAAGAAAGCAAAAAGAGCCTGAGAACTCGCAGAAGCCGAAGGCGCGGAAGAATATGAAGGCTACAAAGACTCAAGCTGAGACAGTGCTGAACGAAGATGACTTTGACATGATAGTATAAAGGGTCTTTGAGTAGATGCAGGAGCTCATGACTGACAAAGATAAAAAGGATCAGGCCATCCAGGATGATATGCAAAAGACCAGGCTCTCATTGCAAGGCCTTATGAATAAAATGGATGATGTCCAAAGGAGCATAACCTTGCCGCGCGATGCAGGAGCTAAAGGGAGGTTGGCAAGAACCTCGTAGCAAACACCGCCGCAGCTAGCCATAAAGCTGCCATCAAAGACAAGGATTATCCATGTGGACCCATTGGCTATTGCATTGCTAATGATAGAACAGGTCACCCTGGACACAAAGGGAGTCGAGCGGGAAGAGTTCAACATGGCCAAAATTCCCTTACTAGGATTGCACTTCATCCACACGCAGATCATCGAGGAGATGCATGAATGAACGGTAGAGTGGATGAAGTCACAGGCGGAGCTCAACGCAGCAAATGGGAAGCTCGAGTTGGGAGCAGACATGCAGCTTCCTGATGAATAGGACCACCAGAAACAATTAGAGAATACCATATCCACTATTGCCTAGGATATTGAAGGTATAGAACTCCAGGATGATCCTTCAGACACAGTTCTAAGGATTGGAGATAAGGTGAGATCCTTGAAGTCGGAGATGCAGGATAAAGAGATTTTTTATGAGGCCAATATTACCACGTTGAAGGTAAAAATGAATAAGCAGATGCCATTAACTAAACAACAGTTAAGAGAGCAAGCAGTGAGTGCTGTCGTGTAGAACATAACGAGTGAGATGACTAAGTGCGAGGATCTATTGGAAAAAGTTTCAAAGGCATTCACTTCCCTTGAAGAGGATTAGTGGCTACTACAGGTAAATACCATGGTAAAATAAAAGCAGATCACGCTAAAGAAGTTGGACACGTAGCTCAAGGCTCTGCCACCCAGGGATAGGCTGTCCAGGTATATGGAAGTATCAGGCTTGAAGAAGCAAGTCCAGGCATTAAGAGAGAAAGAGACTGAGATGGATAATCAATCCCAGCAACTCCTAGAGGATGCTACAGCAGTGTCGCAATAGATAGAAGACAAGCTAAAGGAACTGTGCGACAACCAAGAGCAGGTACAAGGATAGATTGGAGAAGAGATAACTCCAACACTGCTTGAGACAGTACAACAAGTTGAACAAGATACTAGAGAAGCAGTGGAGCAGTTGTTTGGTACATATAACGAGTTCACGACCAAGTTAGTTCCATCGGTCGCGAAGCAGAGTGAGACGACCAAAGCAGCAAGTGGCTCGGGGATGAGCCACATGTAAGTGTTGGGGGCATGTTGGGCCCAGGTTGGAACAAAGTTTTGGTAACACCTTCTTTTGATAAGCAGGGAAAGCTGAGCTGAGCGCAGCTCAAAAATATAATTTTTTCTAAGTGTTAAGGGTGCTGTGGAGTGCCAAGACCAGCGTTGTGAGGAAGTAGTGTTGTGAAGCAGTCAGGACACATGGAGCCAGCAAAGCAGAGTGTTGGACAAGGATCAGGTGCAGGTATCGGACGGACCAGTAATGGTCTAATTTTGCAAAGATGCTCTAGGAGTGCCAAGCGATGGGCACGACCAAATTAGGAAGGCGGCCAATGCACAAGTTTGTTGAGGAAAGCGACGTCTTGGCACGCCTGGTGGGAGAAACCATTAGAGATGGACAGTTCTGTGAAAGAGATCTATTGGCATGCATGCGACAGGTAGCCCGATAGCGACAGAATAAAAACGTGGATAACCGTCATGATGAAGCAGACGCTACCAGACGCCAGCAAGCCGGTTTAGGGAAACCGACGCAATTTTGTAAACCCTAAGGGCTTTTTGGTTTAGGTATTCAGCTTTGTAAAGACATGACCTTAGAGGCATGATATATTTAAGAAGACAATTTTGTATGGGATGGGATTACATTTTTGGGTTAATCTCTACTTTTTGTAGTTACAATTTTGGTTGTTGTATTGTAAAATCTCTTTGAGCTAAGAATATTGAAAACGCTCTGTAGCTCTGTGTGCAGAGACCTATCTAAGAGGAAGGAGATTCTATAGCTGAGTGTGCAGAATAAGAATGGTTGTCCCCATCCCTTTTAAAGAAATATATTATCAACCATTCTTGTGGACTTAGCTTCCTACCCGGGGAAGTGAACCACGTTAAATCTCTTGTTGTGTGATTGTGCTTATAAATTAATGCTTACTTGTGTTTTTTGTCAATGAATGTCTAGATGTTTCCTTGCATACTGTTATGAAGAGAGCTTTTATATCCATTTTCCATTAGAGAAGTATGGAAATGATATGTTAAGTTCCGTATGAATAGTTGAATGGTGAACATTTATTCTTATGTATGAAGGTAGTGAATCAGTCATTTAGTTAAGTACTTTCTTATACACAGTAATGGAATGTACACAGTGGGTTGGATCAGTGATGCATGTTGAAATCATGGCATCCTGAGTTAATGAATGAATGTTAGAAGGATAGTCAGTTAAGCGCCTGAATGAATGGATGAGTGATATTCATTTCAGTGCCTTAAGCGTTTTCAAGATAATCCAAGTATAGAATAATGTTGGATTGTTCATAGCTTTAGTAGAATTCCCATGGTAGACGAGTATAGTGGTGTGGACCGCATCGTTTCCCATCACTGTGCAGTCTCACCTTGCAGCACATATCATCTGTTGTGTTGCGCAGTACGTCCTTCCAAGAAACTTATCACTTACTGTGGAAACCTGATTCCGCAGTACCCCACAGATACACCTCGGGTGAGACCTCAACTTGCTCGCAGGTTGTTTCCAAAAGGGCTAGTGCAAAGGGATTTTGTTGGTCAAAGGTAAACCGTAAAGAACCTGGGTCTTATAAGAAAACCTCTGGGTCAGTTATATCCAACAACAGAAGTAAACAATTAATGGAAATACGAAGAAAGAACACATACACATGAAATAACAGACATCAGAAACCACAGCACAAGAATCTCAAGCTCCAGAATCGGGTCTGCTCATTGAATTAAGAGACCGAGTCTAGTACAACGCAGAGTAGTAATCTCTCTTAAACAGAAACATCCAACCTTTTGGTCTACTTCGTACCTTGCCTTTATAAGCTTACAAATAGCAAAATATCCTAATTGATTGAAAACAACTTGCACTGGTAATGATGAAATCATTCGAGATGAGCCACCTGAATCAACAACCATCGATTCTGCCATGCACAGAGGAGGTAATCGCTTGCGCTAGCAGTGCCCCATTGTGCCATAGAATCCACCTATTCATCCTGTGTATCAAGTCATTTATATTAATTAGGAAAGGTAACAGAAACAGTCCCCTTCACCACTCTCGGGCGTTCCATTTCTTTGTAAAAATCTCCATCTCCTGCGACTGTAACTGGCTCTCCAAAACTTGCTTGATCCACAAATTTACTTCCGCAATGGTCCTTTCCGCAGCGGCCTTTTCGCAACCTGAAATTATCCATGTGGTTTGCGGGAATTGGTCTTCCGGCCTCGTGCTTTTCTGGAGAACTACCTTTCCGCAATCCGCAATGCGGGATGCGGGATGCATAAACTTACTTTTTTATGTTTCTGAAAATGATCTTTCTGCAATCCGCAATCAATAATGCAGATTGCGGAATGCGGAAACTTGCCTTGTTTCCATTTGGAACATTTCCTTTCCACAATCCACAATCCACTATGCGGATTTCTGAATGTGAAAATTGATCTTTTGTGCTCTTTGGGACATTGCCTCTGGCAATCTGTAATCCAAAATGCGAATACAGAACTCAGAAACATGATTGTGGAATTCCCTTTTGATCGTTGATCTAATCGGCTACTTGATCTTGTCCGTCAAATCTTCGTTGGTTGCAGAACAAGCTCCTACTGCTGCTTTTTCCTCCGGAAGGGCCCTCCTGCCTTGTATTTTCCCATTTTTTTACTGTGGCTTGGTCATTTGGCTTGGATTTGCCTGATACTTAGCCAATTTTGGGTTTCTTGATTCTTCATTTCATGCAACTGGCCAATGGGTGACCTCGGGGCTTTGAGCGGGAGCTTTCCTTCCCATTCCATGGTGGAAACCATAATAAGTGGTAACAATGGCTCCAACTAGGGATGCTACCCTCCCTGTGAGATAGCAAGAACATGTAGACTAGTGGCCCTTATTTCCTCCTTCGTGTAAACAAGCTGGAACATGAATAACTGAAAATGAAAACGATAATGTACAATGGGGGGTGGGTCAGAGGACTTGTTCTTTATGTGAATAATGCTTCAAGAACCATCCATTGAAGGCTCCCTTTCCTACTGGTTCATTATCTCCGTTCTGCAGGAAGAAAGCATTGTTCCCATGGTAAGCGGTGATGGTATAGGGTCCCTGCCAAAGGTTATCAAACTTTTGGGCCTGGTCTTCTCTTCTAGCATCCCATTTTAATACCAGATCTCCCACCTGGAAATCATCCTCCTTGGTCTTTCTGTCAAATGTTTTATTGATCTGGTCTCGAGCCTTCGTGGCATCAGCCTACACCCCTTCTCTAATTTCTTGCACTTCTACTAGCCGATTATCCCTCCTCGGCTCAGGATTTGGCTCTTCTTCTTGCTCCTATATAAATCTCATTGCGGGCCCTCGAAGTGAATCAGGGAACACTACCTATGTTCCATATACCAGCTTGAAAGGAGAATTTCCAATGGACCTTTTAGAGGTGATCCTGTCATCCCACAGGGAAAGAGTCAGCTTGGTGTGCCAAGCCCTTTTATTTTCTTGTAGAAGCTTCTTGATTATCCTCACCAGACTTTTGTTGGAGGATTCTTCCAATCAATTTCCTTGGGGGTAGTAAGCAGTGGAATGGCCCAATTTGATGTGGAATTTGTCACAGAATTTGACCATCTTCTTGGATGTGAAATCATGTGATTATCAGTGATTATCTTAATAGGGCATCCAAACCTAGACATGATATTATCCTCCAAAAACTTGATGATGACTATATCTATGGCTTGTTTGGAAGGAATTGCTTCAATCCATTTGGTGAAATAATCAGTGGTGGCCACTATCCACCTATGTTTCCCAGAGGAGTTGGGTTAAATTTCACCAAAGAAGTCAAGTCACCATTGCTGGAAAGGGGATTCCATAGATATTTATTTCAGAGGTAATTACAAGAGCTTCCTCTTTCCTTCAAAGACCTGGCATTCATGGTAGCTGGCTATTTCTTTATCAGAATCTTTGAACATAGTAGGCCAATAGAACCCTTCTTTTATAATTTTGTTAACAGTAGCTTTCTAGTAATGATGCCCTCCACAGACCCCTTTGTGAAACTCTTTCATTGTTTTCTTGGCCTCATCTTCCACAATGCAATTCAAGAGGACACCCCCAGGGTCTTTCCAATAAACACAACCATTCAATATGAAATATTTCACAGCCTTCATCTTGGTGGATCTAGCTTTTCTTTTTACCATCTTAGGGGGTGCTTGCAAGTTCCGCAAAACATATATAACATCAGAATACCAAGAGGAAGACATAAATTTGTCTAATACCTGAGGTAGTGGATCTTGGGAAGTTTCTCCCTATATGTGTGACAACAGGTTCATAATCATTGAATCCCAATTTGACCCATCCATGAGTTTGGCTAGGTTTTGCCCCTTAATGAGCTAGGTAGGTTTGATCTCCAGGTCATATTCCAACAATGTTGGTATCCACTTCGCTCTTATACCTTCTGGATTTGGTTGTGTCAATATATCTTTTACAGCAGCATTGGTAACATAAGCTACAACATGGGAATGTAGGACATAAATTCTGAAATCCTTCAAAGTTTTGACAATGGCATAGGCTTGCTTTTCCATGAAGTTCGACTTGAGCTCAGTATCTCTGAGAGCCCTACTAAATAAAACTATGGGCTACTCATCTCCTTCCCGATTTCTCTATAAAAGCACACCTGCTATGGAATGCTCAGAGGCGAAAGAAAACATAAGAAAATTCTTTTCAAAATCTAGGTTGATCAGTACAGGTGCTTCAACAATAGCTATCTTTATATCCTCAAAGGCTTGCCTAGCCTCAGTAGTCCACCTGAATTGAGTATCTTTCTTAAGCATGCAGGTGATTGTCCTCATGATTTCTACAAAATTTGGAATAAACCTCCTTATGAAATTTACTGTGCCCAGAAAGGATTGGACCTCCTTCTTACTCCTGTTGAGCTCAATTTTCTGTATTGCTTCTATTTTGTCTAGGTCGATTTTGATCCCATCTTTGGATATTATGTGACCCAACAGCTTACCCTCTTCCTTGGAAAAATTAGACTTTTTAGGGTTCAAGGAGATTCCAAAATTTTGCACTTGGTGAATACTTGGTGTAAATGTTTCAGGTGTTCCACATAAGACTTCGAGTATATAGTGATGTCATCCATGTAAACCACCACAAATTTTTCTTTCTCTCCCGCAAAATATATGTCCATAGCTCTCAGGAATGTGGCTCCTGCATTCAACAGAACGAAGGGAATCTTAACATACATGAAGGTTCCCTATGGTGTGGTAAAGGTCGTCTTGTTCTGATCCTCTGGCAGCACCTTAATATGAATGTATCTTGAAAATCCATCCATCATGGACAACCTTGCTGCCCCTACAACCTTCTGCAAAATGTGGTCCATTTTGGGCAAGGGGTAGTTATCTTTCAGGGACACCTTGTTGAGATTTCTAAAGTCACTACATAGTCTGATTTCACCATTCTTTTTCCTTACTTGGACTATGTTATCCACCCACTATGAAAATCTCAAAGAGACTATGATTTTGGCTTCATACAACGTCTTTACCTCTTTTTCTATCAGTGGGAGCAACATAGGATTCATCCTTCTCAGCTTTTTCCTGAATGGCTTCTCTCCTTCCTTGACCGGTATGGTATGTTGGATGATAGATGTGTCATATTCTTTTAGATATTCATAGCACCATGTGAACACATCAGAGAATTTTCTCATCAAATCCATATAGACCTTTTTGACACCTAGGGCTAGAGACTTCGATAGTTTGACAATTTGGGGTTCTCCATTGCTCCCAATGTTACAGTATTCTACTTCCTCCAGGTTTTGAGCCACCTTGTGATCTCTGGCCACATCATTTTCGTCAAACATTCTTTCCATTGGGACCAACCCTTTGGGTATGTAATTTCTCTTCAACTGCAAAATCTCTTTTCCTCCCAAAGTTGTTTGAGCTCTGGTGGATCAGGTTCCCATTCTTCCCCTTCACAGTCCTCTTGGTAAATATGGACATTGGAGAATTCCTAGTCATTTCCAGGAAATTATTTATCTGTTGGTCATCTTCAAATATCTGCTAGTGCTTAGTGTTGTCTAGGGGAGAGGGCCTGTGCCTTACATTAATCATGTGAGTTCTGGCAGGGTAAGCAGGGAGATGAAATATGCTATCAGAACTAGCTAGGGTGTCTACCACTGTATTTTGATCCCTTGAAATGAAAAAGATATCCCGTTCTATGAAGAAATTATCAAACATGTCCCACACAACATTCCTGTATGCTTTTAACCTGCAATGCTTAGCCTCATAGTGGCCTTTCACTTTCTAGATAATTGGCTCTGCCTCTCCATAGATCTTGATATTTTTATTTCTCTGGGCTTTGAGTACATTCAAGCCTAGTAGCAGAGCTTCATATTCATCCACATTATTTGAGCAGTCAAACATTAATTTGAAAGTATGAAACGTAGCACATGCATTTCTCTCAACAGGAGGGATGATCCAGACCCCTGCTCCATCTCCTTCTTTGTTCACACCCCCATTGAACCTGATGATCTAGTGATATTCTTTTGGGAGGGTGGTCGTTGCCTCTATTTCCAGTTCTGGTTTCTCATTACTGCCTTCTCCCACCTGCTTCTCATCATTATCTATGTTAGCTAGGCCTTCAAGGAACTGTACCTTATTTTCATTTTTGGATTCACCATCTAGTTCAAATAACTTGGAAGCTTTCGCATCTCCTCCTTCTAAAACTGGATCATAGCAGAGAATTGAGGAGCCTACATCCATGTCTAGGGAGAATATGGGGTGGTTATCAGGCCTGTCCTTGTTTCTTACTAGATATGACAGCCTATGCTCCCTGTACAGTCTTCTGCTTTATCCAAAGACGAGCATGGTAGCATAAGATATGTCAATTTGCATGGTGCTTTTGAACTTTGCGGTCCATGATCTGGACAACAACATACCAAACTTAGGTGGAATATCATCAATTACCACATCCATAATCATATTCTTCTGAGGTATCTGAGTTAGTGAGACCACCATGTCTTTAATCATCCCTACACATGGAACTCTTTTGGTATCAAAGGAGAACAAATATTTATAAGGTCTAGTTATTTCTAATCCAAGATTCTCCACCACTGAACTGGGGATGAGGTTATGAGAGGCTCCTGAATCAAAGATGGCATTATATAGGATATGGTAATGTATGTTGAGAATGATATAGAAATGGGGGACATCAGCTTCGGGGACATTTTCTACATGGGGGACAAACAAAAGGGTGGGATTTTCATCTTGCAGATTGAGGGTATCAGGTTGCTTTTCTTCTCCGTCGTTTACTACCTTCAGGATCTTGTCTTTGTATTCTAAGTTTTTGACCAATTCATTCAAGGGGACAGACATCTTAATCTTAGATATTTCCTTTTCCAAGATAAAAGAAGTATGGACCTTCTCTGCTATCTTTGTGTTAGTTTCACCTCTCCCTTCTGGACTTTTCCTTGGAGGTCCTACCTCCTTCTCAAGAGTCTCCTTAGAGATTGCAGCCTTTGGGTCTTTTCTCCAAGGGATTTCCTTTCTTGGTGGCTGGTAAGAGGATGGATTAGCAACAACCTTTCCTTGGTCTACTTTTACTTTTCTACTTCTCAGATTATCCTGCCTCTCGAATTCACGGATGGCATTGTGTAGCCCTCTTTGGTATTGTTCAGATTCTGATTCACTTGGGGCATCATATGACTACTGGGAAGGTTGGTCATGTTCATCTTTAGTCAAATAGAACTGGCGTTGGATCTAATCGAAGAGATGGATTTGGTCTTCAACCTGTCTATCCTCTTCTTCTTCATCCCTGAAATTCTTAGGAAAAGGTGGTCTGATTGGCTGATTGTCAGGGTTTCTTGGTTCTCTAGGTCTTCCTTGTGGGGTAGGGGGAATTATAAGATTGTTATTTCAAGCTTGAGGCTCTGGGTTTTCTCTAGAAGGAGGCCTGCTATAAAGGGATATCCTATCCACCAGTCTCTCCATATTTCTCATCATTTATTCAAATTTGGAATCCATGGATTGGGATGTGGAAGGTTGCATTGTTTTATTGCATCTCTTCTTCTCAGCTTCAGTTAAGTGTTTCATTTTTCCTGAGGCCATCAAGTTGGATTCTACCTCTAGGGCATCTCTCATCATATCAGGGAGAGTGAGATATCTCCTTTCTCTCAGCATTAGAGCAAATTCATTGTCAAAACAGTTGGAAAAATGAAGCTTGGCTACCCCTATAGGGGGTTTTATGTCCACAGGGATGGAGTTGTACATCCTCATGAATTTGACTGAGAATTCTTGGACAGTCTCCAGATTGGTTTTCTTTGTATGTTCATACTGAGTGAGAAACTGGAGAGGGTTTTTCTTATCATTCCATCTAGCCAGGACTTCTTCAAATCTTTCATAGGTAGTTGTTCCCCTATTGGGAAGGGCTTTAAACCATTTCTCTACTTCTCCTGCTAAACTTTGGGAAAACAACCTCATCTTAACATCATCTTCATCCACCTCTTCTAGGTCCGTAAAGTCATTGAACTGGTCTACATGCTACTGTGTAGAGACTCTTCCCTCCCCATAAAATATTATGAGGCGTTGGGCATATCCCACAAGTAAGTCCCATAGGTAAGTCATCAGGATTTGGTGGGAGGACCAAAGGAGCAAATATGGCATCCATGGATCTTGGGTTTTGTTTGGGGGTAGAGGGAGTTTTAGGAGTAGTAGGAGTGGTACTAAAGGCTTGGATATTTTGGCCAACAGATTTAGCAAAGGGAGGCAAGTCACTAGTTTCTTCCTAGGCTTGTAAAATTTCCCACAAGGCATTCAGGAAATGGGTCTGGAGCTTTCTTCGGTCAACTATGGTTTCCCTTAGATCAGTCTCAGACCTAGATCTCAATGGGGGAGATTCAAATCTTAAACTTGGAGGGATTATTTTTGTAACACATCCCTCTTTCTTAAGTAAAGAAAAAGACCTGGATAATAGAGAAATACCTGCTAGACTTCTCTTTGGTTGCTTGATGACCCTTTATGGGTCTAAAGTAACCTTTGGTAGATCAGGATATGGATGACTTCTAGTATGTATTCTTTTGGGAGCCATACTTTCTTCTAGAGGTGCTCTGATTCGAAAGAAGGCCTTGCCACAGGAATAATGCAAGATCTTCTTAGATTCAGATTACTTTTCACCCTTAGTAATCAACTCTGATCTGATACAAATATTTTGAAGTAGGCTCAATCTCTAGTGAAATCGTCAAAATGTAAGTTGGAGTCGCCTGGAAAATGATGCAACCTTGAAATCTCAGACTCTCTGTTCGCCCTCAAAGGTTTGATTTTATACCTTGAAAACCAGAGATCTTCCCCCACACAGTCGCCAGAATGTTATCACCCAAGATTTTCCTGGGTTGTGGGAGGAAAGACCATGGGTTAATTGTTGCAAACCAATCTTTAGTGGATGGAAACTAGCCTTTCCAACCACAAGGAGGGATCTCCCTTTGGGGCTTCTAGCAATGGGATGCAACTTAAAACTGGGATGGGATATCGGTCAAAGTGGTGGGTAGACCTTCAAAAAATGAATTGAAAGGGGTTTTCGGTTGGTTGGAGTTAAGAACAAGAGGACAGTTGGGCATGGAGTCAACTTCGGTGGGTTATTGTCATCAATAGCAGGTTTGGGCTGTGACTTGCAGGATCAGGAGGCAAGGTCGACATGGTTCTTTCACGTCAAGGTAATAAGAAGATGAAGGTAGAGGAAGGAAACAAGTTCGGCCACAAGGATAGAGCATTTAAGAGTGAATTCTAACCTGCAACTTTAAGAGGAAAATGGTGGAATACTTCTTCATATGCATCTGAAGCATGTGCGCATGAATTCAATACCATGTAATATTGATCTTTAGGTACTGTAGAATTAAATAATTAATAGAAATATGAAGCAAGAACACATACAAAGGAAATAATAGACATCAAAAACCACAATACATGAATCTCAAGCTCCATAATAGGGTCTTCTCATTGAACTGAGAGGCCGAGTCTAGTACAGCGCAGAGTAGTAATCTCTCTGAATCAGAAACATCCAACCTTTTCTTCTACTTTGGACCTTGCCTTTATAGGATTAAAAACAAAAAAATATCCTAACTGATTCAAAAAAACTTGCATTGGTAATGATGAAATCGTTCGTGCTGAGCCACCCAGATCAACAACTGTTGATTCTTCCATGTGCAGAGGAAGGATTCACTTATGCTGGCAATGCCCCAATGGGCCATGGAAGCCACCTATTCATCCTGTGGATCATGCCATTTATATTGATCAGGACAGTTAATAGAAACATGCCCCTTCACCACTCTTGGGAATGCCATTTCTCTGTAAAAATTGTCATCTCCCGCGACTGTAACTAGCTCCGGAAAAATTTCTCGATCCGCAACTTTCTTTCCACAATGATGCTTCCACAATGGTCCTTTCTGCAATGACGTTTCTGCATCCCGTAATTAGCCATGTGGCATGTAGGGATTGGTCTTCCCTCATCATGCCTTTCTGGAGAACTACCTTTCTGCAATCCGCAATCCATAATGTGGGATGCAGAAACTTACTTTTTTATGTTTCTGAAAAACGATCTTTCCGCAATCCACAATCTGCAATGCGGATTGTGGAATGCAGAAACTTGTTTTTTTTCCATTTCGAACATTGCCTTTCCACAATCTGCAATGCGGATTACGGAATGTAGAATTTTATCTTTTGCACTCTTTGGGACATTGCCTCCCGCATTCTCCAATCCGGAATGTAGATGCGGAACTTAGAAACAGGCTTGCGGAATGCCCTTTCAACTGTCGATCTGATCTGATACTTAATCTTAGCCATCCAATCTTCTTTGGTTGTGGAAGATCCTATTGCTAGTTTTGCCTTGGATTTGCTTGATACTTAGCCAATTTTGGGTCTCCTGATTCTTCATTTGATGCAACCGAAAAATGGGTGACCTCAGGGATTTGAGCGAGATATTTCCTTCTCATTCCATGGTGGAAACCATAATAACTTCTAACAAGAACCATGCTTTGGACACTACCGGAAGCCATTTCAACAGTGTCGAAATCGTCTTGACTGACTACCATCATCTTACTATATTCTAAAGATTTTAAAGAAATGAAACTTTCTGTAGCACCAGGGTCTATAAGCAAAGAGAATAGATTACCATCTATATTACTAGTGGTATCGAGGATCATAGATTGATGTTTAGCTTGACAGTTGTTGATGATCGCATGGATGCGATGCGCTCGTCCTAGATCTAGCGCAATGGTTTGTCATGGTCTTTGAATTCTTCGGTTTCCTTGGTCCTACCGAGGACATTCCCTTTGAAAGTGTGGTCCTCCACATTTCCACCATCCACCTTTTGGGCCTCGAGTGTTATTTCCAGAAGGTGTATTATTTCTCCTTGGTCAAAACTTTGATGATTTTGCAAAAGGTTTTGCATGATCATTCCACGGT
The DNA here is from genome assembly GCA_027924585.1 of Larix kaempferi. Taxonomy (NCBI): domain Eukaryota; kingdom Viridiplantae; phylum Streptophyta; class Pinopsida; order Pinales; family Pinaceae; genus Larix; species Larix kaempferi. The sequence continues at coordinate 7,332,967 of BSBM01000882.1, read as the reverse complement.
GGTGGTTGATACGGTGTTTTGTCAACTCTTTTAGGTCTTCCATTGAAAGTTCCTTTTCTAAAAGTCTTCTTCCCATAGTGATGTTTGGGCGTATGAGAATATTGACTTCCTCGATCAACACTAGTAAAGTTCTTACACAAGAGTCCCTTGCCGAGAAGCTATTCCTCAACAATGAGAGATTTCTAGACCGCGTCATCCAAAGTTTTAGCTGTAAAAATGTAAACCTTGTCTCGGATAACTAGGTTTAATCCGTAGACAAACTTGTTGACCTTTAGTTTCTCTGTAGACACATGAGGTGCATACCTCAACAATTCCATAAAACAGATCTCATACTCCTGTACTGTCCGTAGTCCTTGCTTTAATGCATGGAAATCGTTCACCTATAGCTCAATGAACTCATGAGATAATAAATGTTGAATAAAATGTTCATCGAACAATTCCCAAGAGATCTCTTCAAGTTCCAGGCCTAACTGAGGTCGTAAGGTATTCCACCAAAGGCGGGATTCCCCCTCAAGGTACATTATCGCCATTTGTACTTTCATATTGGATGTAGATTCCCTTAGTGAAAAACACATGGCCATACTTTCTAACCATGCTTCCACTATAGTTCCCTTAGTGGAACCCCAAAACTCTGGAAATTTCACTTTTTCCAGTTCCCAGTGTATGTTAATCAGTGTTGGTGTCTGCGATACTGCAGTAACTTCAGAACTATCGTTATCGCGGTCAGGTCGTGTCACTAATTCCTCTGTCATCCTATGATAATTTATCATCATTGCCATAATCTCTCCTATGGGAATCTTAATAGTTTCTTCGGATCTCAAAGTCGTATTCACGGGGGTCGTTGGGGTTGATGGATGTGTAGCTCATCCTCGCCCCCTTTCCGGCTCTACCTTTGCGGGTTCTTCTATCCATGACGAAGTCTGTTCAAGAGGTAAAGTAAAATTTATTAGTTCAAAAACATGTTTCAAAATAGGTTGTGGAAATGCCTAGGTCCTATCTAAGTTTGACCAGGCTCTGATACCAAATGTAAGATACATCTCGTTTCAAGATTCGATAAGGATGTTTTTTTTTTGACAACTCGTTGTTACGACACACATTCCGATCAAATAGCTTACTATCTCGACCCTATGCATTTTCTAGGATTTCTACATAAAGGACAGTCTATAATTTAAGTAGTTGTTTATATTCCATGTTCGATTTCTATACATATATACATATTCCTTCAAATAAGAACCATTGACTTGTAAAATAACTTTTCACTTCCATATATATACCGTTGTAAATAAGAGTAACCAATTTATAAAATACTTCCCAATAATATAAGCTAAGTTATAATCTTTCATCTTCATGTATGTGCATCCTTTCAAATAAGATTAATCTCCTTACCACATATTCATAGTAAAATAATTATTTGTGTTTCCTTTCAAATAAGCATGATTGACATTACAACATATTCGTAATAAGACATTTAACTATATATCCTTACAAACAAAAGTAATCCAATTTAAAAGTTCAAATAAAACAAGTATCCGTAAATCCATTTTAATTCAGAATAGTCAAATTACAACTTATTTGTAGCAATGATTATCTAAGCATTTCTTCCAATAAGGACAACCAAATTATAAAAGTTAAAAATAAATAATTATACATAAATCCTTTTCAATCGAGAAAAGTCAAACGGCATTATAATTTTCTTTTCGAATAATAATCATCAAATGAACATAATTATTATAACATGCTTATCTAAATATATTTTCGAAATAACCATAATTAAAATATACATAATTATCATTTATCTAATTACCCTTTCGAAATAACAATAATTAAAACTTAACGTAATTATGGTTACATGTTTATCTAAATACCTTTTCGAATAACAATAATTACATCAGCATAATAATCATTTATCTAATTACCTATTTGAAATAACAATAATTAAAACTTACATAATTATCATTGCATGCTTATCTAATACCTTTTCGAATAACAATAATTACATCAACATAGTAATCTTTTATATAATTAACTTTTTGACATAACAATAACTAAAAATTAATCTAATTATCGTTACATGTTTATCCAAATATCTTTTGAAATAAAAATATAGAACCTCACAACGAGATGATCTACTATAATCTATTCAATTACATAAATACACTATCACTCTCAGTTATCAAAATGTACTCGGGTTCCAATCGGTAGAGATCTGCAATGGTTGTCTTTTATTACTCGGCATTGAGGTACAACAAAATATGGCATTTGAGTTAATCTAGGATCTGCATTGAAGGTGTTAATTAGAGGGAGCCGATTTTGATCTTCTCATCCTCTTCATAGATCAACCGTTAAGGCTTACACTAAGTATACCACCAGTGCACAGTCATCTCGCAGATCTGACTGGGCTCTTCAGTCGAGTCTTAAGGAATTGTAAATTTTTAGTTATGAAACTTACCCAAGGACCTCCCATTGCAGGGCGTCATCGGCATAGCGAGTTCAATACCCTAAACTATATCCCAGACATGTACATGTTTGAGTTTGCGACAAAGATAAAATCAAACTTCATTTATTAGATTTCTAATTTATGGAAGAGAGAGGGATGTATCTTGTAAAATGAACATTCTTAAATTTGGAACACCTATGTGTAACTTCTTAATACAGAATTTCTTGTTCATAGAGATGCAGTTGTTCTTTTCAAGACAAGATCCTTCACCATGTACATTAATAATAGATTGCATAGTTAGGGATGTAAAAGGGCAGTAGTAGCATTTACATATTCAAAGGTCAATACTATGCATTCTCCTACACAGGGAAACATGTAGAGGCAATAAAAGCTGGAAGTAGCCAGATGATTTCGATATCATCAAGCTTAAACAAAGATAAAATACAAACTACACCATCGCAGGCTCGGTTACACTCTCTCAACATTTACTGAGAGCAAAGCGTGGACTACTTAGTGAATTTAAAATTCTGCGGGGATGATGGTGTGATAATCATCGACAAGATTAACTAGGGAGTTATAAAAATAAATCAAGTGGACACAATATCCAAATGTGGGAAGTGGAATCGCAAGGGATCTACCTACCCTGTAGTGAACTGGATGTCCCCATACACGTCGGTCTTAAATACATGAGACTTAAAAAAAGAATACAGAGTGAATGGTATGTACAGAAATGTCACGGGGAAACAGAGGATATGAGAAAGGCTGTTGATCGACTCTACCTGATACAATGTGTACAAAATATACAGAGGTCGACCCAACTATACAATTTCGGCTATCCTTCCTCCTACCTCATACATAAAGATCCAGGTGTTTCATTAATTACATCAACATTAAAAGAAGCTTCCAGGTTTATTGTTCAATTAACGCATAGATCTGCAATCTGTGCCGGTATATATCTATATATATATATATATAAATTATATGTAAGTCTTGGAATCAATCTACCTCATCCATACAATGGTTTAATATAAAAGTAACACATCTACAATTCTTGGATCTGTAATATTCATCAACATGATTATGCAATGTGGATTCATAAAAGAAAAACAACTTACAGATCTACGTTTGCTTAAAACAAAGCAGATTTATATCAAAATGACATTTAAATCAGAAGACCCAAAAGAATGTTCTTCACTACAACCAATTTAATTAAATCGGTTCTTGCATACAGAGTTCAAGTTGTATCCGTGCTAAAAACTTGAATAGATAAATATAGTGTTAAAATATAATTTCATACACAACCCACTGCCGCCATTCGTGTATGCAACAATAAAATTTCATAAAGATCACCAAATAAATTTATAATATATATCCATAGCCAAATCATGGTAAGATATAGGGTGAATCCATGAAGATGGATGTCTATTTTGGGGGGTTCCGTCAGAAAATAATTCTGAATTTTTCACATTTTTCATCTTTGGGCGAATAAAAGTGATATTTTTGTTTGGAATTTCACTTTTCACTAAAAAGAAAACTTTTAGAGAATTATGTTAGCTTTCTATCCATATTTTTTTCAAATTTTTATATTGAGATTTGATATGTCAATTCGACAAATGTTTGACAGTGTGTTCTTATAAAATGAAAGGACTACAAGATAGCCATGCTTTGTCGCACACGTAAAATCATTGTTAAACTTGTTTTTTGCAAAAAACAGATATGCTACAACAATCTACACACAATATACTACTGCATGACTATAAGTTTGTAGCAAATGGATCTATATACTAATTATTATATTTCTTTGAATTCAATCAATGGGGAAACCTTGTCGATTTTCAACATATTTTTTGTCGCAAAACTTTTCTCTCAACTGAATATAAAACTAAAAATTCTATGAATACCCTTTTGAAGTAGACACACCAATTAACTGCACCATAGTTTTCTCAATTTTTTTCATGGTGTATTTTTAAAGTTATGGATTTTTCATTTCACCGCATTTTGAAAGAGACGAAACTAAACTCAACACCTGTTAAGAAAACAAGCAATTAAAAATATCAGATCTTACCTATACATAAATAAATCTATATATTCGGAAAGTAGATTCAATAACGAAACTAATGGTATCAAGTCCGGTAGTCGCTTTATAGTGTAAGAGATCATTTTTACCTTCCTAAAATGGAGAAACCTGAAAACTGTGAGAGACAATCAGATTTTCAGGTTTCAGAGGTTATTCGGTCGAATAATTGTTTTCCGTAACGACGACATCAATTTAATCAAAGGTTATTCGGCCGAATAACCAAATGTAAAAATAAACTCGTCGGCCGATAATAATAATAATAATTTCTTTTCTAAACTTATATAAATAAAACTAAATACTTCAATTAATTTCGCACATTTTAATTTCGCATACTTTCTGGTCATAATATTTTTGAAGGGATTTTCTAAGGTGTTTTTTTTGCAAAGGGAGTTTTTTTATAAGGTATTTTTTTTCTTACTTCTTTCTAAGGAATACATTGAAAGAAATTTTTTGCAAAATGGGTTTTTATTCCAAGCTTTTTGCACTTCTTATTTCTTTGCAATGGGTTTTTTTTCCAAGGAGTTTTTAAGGAGTTTTTTTTGCAAAGAGAGTTTTTTTTATGAAGTATTTTTTTCAAGCTTTTTGCACTTTTTATTTCTTTGCAATGGGTTTTTTTCCCAACGATTTTCTAAGGAGTTTTCTTTGTAAAGAAAATTTCTTTTATGAAGTATTTTTTTTATTACTTCTTTCTAAAGAATACATTGAAAGATTGTTTTTCTAAGGCATTTTTGCAAAATAAGTTTTTATTCCAAGCTTTTGCACTTCTTATTTATTCGCAATAGGTTTTTTTTTTCAAAATGGTGATTTTAAAGAGTTTTTATTCCAAGTTATTTTTTCAAAGGACATTTCTTTCCTTCTTATTTCTTTGAAAAGAGGTTTTTTCAAAGTCTGCCAAGTTATTTTTGCAAAAAAGTTATTTCGTTGCAAGGGTTTTTACAAAGAAATATTTTTCCCCGGTATTTTTTCAAAAACGTTTTTTATTTTTTTCCAGTGGATTTACAAAGAAGATTTATTTAGAAAGTGTTCTTATTATTTTCCAATGGGTTTTTTCAGCAAATGTTTCTTTCCAAAATGTGCATTTACAAAGTTTTTATTCCAAGGCATTTTTGCAAATAAGATTTTATTTCAAGTTATTTTTACAAAGGAGATGTATTTTTCCTTCTTATTTATTTGAAAAGCGATTTTTTCAAAGTCTCCCAAGTTATTTTTGCAAAAAAGTTATTTTGTTGCAAGGGTTTTTACAAAGAAATCTTTTTCCCAGGTATTTTTTCAAAGAAATTTATTTATTTATTTATTTATTTATTTATTTATTTTTTTTTTTTTATTTTTTTTATTTTTTTTTTTCTAGTGGGTTTACAAAGAAGATTTATTTAGAAAGTGTTCTTATTATTTTCCAATGGGTTTTTTCAAAGGCGATTTATTGTCAAAGAGTTCTTATTTCATTCAAAGAAGGTTCTTTTCAAAGGAAACTTGTTTCCAAAGACTTTTTCTTCAAAAGACTTTTACAAGATTTTGATAAGGTGAAGTAAATTTCAGTTCACGTGTTTATAAATTTCGTAACAGTTTTTAAATTTTCATTTTGTCTTTTTACAATAAAATGATGATTCTTTAATTTATCATTTATAGATTAAACAATCATGGGAAGTAAGAGAAACCATCAAAAAAAATATGATTGTAAACGTGCTGATGATGATGATAATAGAGAAAAGAAAAAACTTAAATATCATGCCAACAAAGCAAGCCTTGTAGAAGTGCAAGCAACGATTATTGAAGATACAAATAGAGTTTTACATGATAATGTTGATGAAATGGAAATTGAAAATAGAGTACAAGAGAAACAAATTGAAGTTGAAGAAACCATTCTCGAAGATGTAAATAGTGATTTACATACTAATGTTGATGAAGTCAATATTGAAGATCAAGTTCAAGAACCATAAATTGGACTAGGTATGTATATATCGTGTATTTTCCAAATTCATTTTTTATAATGAATTGTATTTTTGGATACATGTTTTAAATTAAATTTAACTTGATGTATAGGTACTTTCACCATTGATGATGAAACGTTAGAAAACGTTGATTGCAACAACTATGAAAAAAAAATACCAATACACGTTGCACAATATCGGGCTCAAAAAATTTATGATGATGTTCTGAAGAATTATTCAGCAACAGGACAAGCACAAATTTTGAGATGTTTATTAGTGACCAAGAAGTTATAAAATGCTACATCATTATTGGGTATTCACAAGGCGACCAAAGAGTCGAAATTAAAACATAATGTGATAGAAAATATAAGTGATGCAATAAAAAAGTTTGGAAAATCTAGGAAGAAAGACATTAGTGTTGCACGAAGAGCAATTCATACATCAATTACTTCGACTAGTAATAAACAAAAACGTTTGACAACATAGCTAGCAAAAGCAGTTGGAACCTCAAGAAAGACATTATACAGACATAGCAAATTCAGAATGCAAATAGATGAAAATGATGAACTTGCTTGTTGGACAATTATTTGTAGACAGCCTTACAAAGATAGAATGGGAGCAGGTGTTAAAGATATTGTACGGGAATATTCGTTGACACATGCTCGAGTTTCACCAAATTCAAGAGATGTAATACGACAAAGAGTATCACGAGGAGTATATGTAAGCAGTCCAAAACATATAATGGATATGACACAAGTACAATTGTTCAATAAATTCAAGGAAGTTCATCGTGGAATTAATGTGTCAATCACTACATTTGTGCAACTAAAACCATGGTATGTTAGACCTATTAAAATCCATGACACATGTTGTTGCCGTTATCATGTGCAATTCCAATTATATTATGACACATTTACTGAATTTGGTAAAATGTTTTGGAAAAATTCACCACCTCCGCCCACAATACGTGAATTCATATCTCAAACCCAATGTGAGAGAAATCATGATGAAGTATTTTATAATAAGAAATGTGTCAATGGAAAACATTGTAATCGTTGTGGAAATTTTATTTTATTCCACAATAAATATCCTATCGATACTGATCACTCACTGTCAAATGTCACCGATGATTGGAGAAGATATGAATACATTACAAGTACTAGTGATGTACATTCCAAAAGGATTGATTTGCGAGAAGATAAAATAGGTGTGGTAGATTTTCTTAAGAAATTCAAAAGTGAAATTTATAAATACACCAAGCATTCACATAGAGCACGATGGCAAGACCTTCAATTCAAATAGTCTCGTGAAATTTTTCCACCAGGAACAATTTTGTCAGTGGTTTTTACAGAAAACTATACATTTGCTACACAAAAAGAGATACAAAGTGAATACTACCATTCTGACCAAGTTTCAATATTTGTCCATGTTTTATATAGACATTCTCAACAGGATGTTGATGGCATTGAAAGCACATGTGACAATCGAGATGTGATTAAAGAATATCACTTTTATATCAGCGAGGATCGTACACACGATTGTTAGGAACCTATGTCAACCCTTCTCTTTACTATGTTAGTATATCGTTGTTGGACGCATATGCTTTGTAAGTCGTCCCGTAGTATTTGTTGATCCGTAGTTTATATTAGTCCATAGTATTGACCCATAGTATTGGACGCATATGTTTTGTAAGTCGTCCTGTAGTATTATATATCCCATGGTTTTGACTCATAGTATTGGGCATAGACTTAGTATATAAGTGTGTGTTGAGGTCATTGAAGGCACCGTGAAGTTAATTGTATTGAGCTTGCTCAAAGGAGGTTTCCCCCTCGAAGTGGCCCGTGATCAATATAAAAGCGATTCTATTCTATTATTTCTGATATCTCGTGTATTTGCATTAATTAATTATTGCAGGTACATCACATCTGGTATCAGAGCACTTTCCTTGGCACAAGTGGGAAATTTTTTTTTCTTCTTTTTTTTGGGCAGCGACTTTCAGATCAATTTCTGAAACTTTCTGCACAAAATCAGAAGAAACCGATTGCATATCTGAATTTCTATTTCAAAAATACGCAGTTTCAAAAAAAAAAATCATCTCATTTGGAGTTCTAAAAGTGGAGATATCGCGGATTTAAAATCAGCAATTTTTCAGAATTTCGGTGATGACTACGGAAATTGCGGCAAGAAAATCTTTTGACTGAGTGCCTAGATTTCTATTCCGCTATGATGGGTAGAAGCAGAGTGGTTGTTCTAGTTCCGGAAACATGCTATAGTAGCGATTCTGAGCAATATAGATCCAGTTTTTTAACATTGGGTGGAATTTCTGCCCAAATTATTTTTCTGTCGCAGGTTTGGATCTGGGAATAATCCCTATCCGCTTAACTGTGGGAAGTACTTGGGCATAAGCCCTAAAACTCATTGTGAGGAGTACCACAGGAACCCCGAAGTAGCTGGCCATTGAGAGGACCTGCCAAGCAAAAAGGGCAACGACCCCTACCTGATTGACTAGTTCCCACCCGTGAGGTAAACCAAGAGCTGTCGTTTGTGGCAAAGCGGTTATCAGTTTTACCTGAGCCATGGAGTGAGGGGTATTGCCCCAATACGCAAGCCGTCAGACAACATTGGTGGCCGAGTGAAAACCCTGAAATGTTAGGAAGCCACACATACCTGGGGTCCATATCTACTTTCAGTTGAACTATTGCCGATCACTACTGCACCGTTTCAGATCCATTTTGCAAGTCGTTCCAGATCCATCCGTTCGGCGTTGTTCCAAATTCCTTCTGAGCCATAACCACTCAAGTCTATAAAAAAAAAAAAAAAAATCTGAGCCGTAGCCGCTCCAGTCTAAGAAAAAAAAAAAAACCTGGTTATGGTTGTCACCCGTGCAGGAGCACACACCTGGTTATGGTTGTCACCCGTACAGGAGCACACACCTGGTTATGGTTGTCACCCGTGCAGGAGCACACACCTGGTTATGGTTGTCACCCGTGCAGGAGCACACACCATGGAGGAAGCACTTGCAGCGATCCAAACCAAACTCCAAGATCTGGATGAAAAATTTCTCAGCCTCCATCTTCAGCATTCAGCCATGAACAATACCAGACAGCCAGAATCTTTTGCAGCCACCGGGTTCTCTGCTTCTAGCAATTTTCATGGGTTGAAGCTTGATTTTCCTCGCTTCAATGGTACTGATCCGACTGGATGGATATACCGAGCAGAACAATATTTCAGTCTGCATAATACTTTTGATGTTCAGAAAGTTCCACTTGCATCCTTTCGTTTGGAATAGGAAGCCCTTCAATGGTACCGTTGGTACATCAAAGCTCATCCCGAGCCAAACTGGACAGATTTTTGCCAACTCATTTTGCCACGATTTGGTCCTAGTTCTTTTGACGACTTCACAGGAGCACTCACTAAACTTCACCAAACTAGCACAGTGAGAGAGTATCAGATGGAATTTGAGAAACTAGCCAATCACACAGAAGGATTGTCTAATGAATTCTACAGGAGTTGTTTTATCAGTGGTCTCAAGGATGAAATCCGCTCAGAGGTCAAAATGTTTTGTCCCAACACAATGATGGAAGTCCTAAGGTTGGTTAAGTTGGCTGAGGACAAGATTGCAGCTCAACAACGCTCCAAACCCACCTTTGTTCCCTTCAGAAATATGGGTTCCCAACGACCTTCCATCACGCTTGCTCCTCAACTAACTCCTATCAAGCATTTGTCTGAAATAGAAATGCAGGCACGTTGAGAAAAAGGGATTTGCTATAATTGTGATGAGAAATTCACTCAGAGACATAGATGTGTTCAACAAAAGCTCTATATCTTGGATGTGGATTCTCTGCCTGCCTTAGAACTTGGTGAAGAAGCTACAGATACAGTAGATGATCTGGTCGACATGCAACACCTTCCTGTTGACACCCCATCTCAGGACGACCCACCGGAGATCTCTCTCCATGCTGTAACCGGCGTCACCACCCCATAAATAATGCGGGTCAGGGGATACTTCAAGAAGCTCCATCTTACCATACTCATTGATTCTGGTAGCACTCATAACTTCATTGACCCTTGAATTGCCAAACAGGATGATTGTTTTATCCATCATTGCTCCAACTTTGAAGTCATGGTTGCCAATGGGGGCACCTTACCTTGCAACGGGAAGTGTCACAATGTGCATATCTCTATGGAAGATTATAACCTACGCTCCGACATGTTTTCCTTGTCCTTAGGCAGATGTGATGTGGTTTTGGGCGTTCAATGGTTATGCACACTTGGCCCCATCTTATGGGATTTTGCTAAACTCTGGATGCAGTTTAACGTCAATGGGGCACAACACAAATTTCGGGGCTTACAACCGGGGTCTCTCTGCATCATCAGTTCACATCGCCTGGAAAAAATACTTAAGAAGAATTCACATGGTGTCATCGCTTAGCTCAATTCCATTCAGATGCACCCATCAACAGTCTCCACTACTTCCTTGGATATATATGCAGGTATCTTTGCTGAACCAATGAGCTTGCTGCCTTCAATATACCTTTCCGGTAAGAATGTAACCACATCTACCTCTCAGTAGGAAATGATGGCTATTTTGCATGCAGTACAGAAGTGGCAGCCACACCTATTAGGCAATTATTTCTGCATCAAGACTGATCTCCCGAGTCTGGAAAATTTTCTGAAACAATGGGTCTCCTCCCCAACACACCTGCAATGGGTTATCCCTATGTGATCACTTACAAGAAGGGTAAGGACAATATGGTGGAAGATGCTCCTTCTCGCACAATTGATGACTCAGTTTCTCTTACAGCTCTTTCTCTGCTTGTTCCAAATTGGTTGCCATATGTTCAACAGGTCTATCTCTTCTATGATCTCCATGCTTCTTCATCAATAGGGCACTCTGGGTTCTGCAAAATGTATGACCAGGATCAATGTAACTTCTTTTGGCTGGGACTAAAAATGACAATTCAACAGCTGGTGGCTAATGATGATACTTTCCAAGTCAACAAGGGGGAACTGACACTCCTTTCGGGATTGATCAAACCCTTTCCCATCACTACACAGCTTTGGCCAACTATTTCTATGGATTTCCTAGCATCACTCTGGTGGTACAATACCACATCTCAAAGGACACCATATGAAGCAGTCTATGGTCAAAAACTGCTAGTTCTTCTTCCATACACCCTTAGCAGCTCCCCAGTTCAGGAAATTGACTCGGTTCTTAGAAACCGCGATCAGATTCTTCTCATTCTGCAGGACAATCTTCACATGGCTAGAATTCTCCTGAAACAACAAGCCGATAAGCACCGTTCTGAGCGCATTTTCCACGCAGCTGACAGGGGTCTTCTTCATCTACAACCTTCCAAGCAATCCTCCTTGACACTCCAAAGGCGTCAGTGGTCCAAAATGCAAACCAAGGATGCTACCGGGGAACCACTCCTTCAGATTCTGCAGCAATTTCTCCAACCAAAGCTTTGAGGACAAAGCTTTTTCTAAGGGAGAGGGGATGTTAGGAACCTATGTCAACCCTTCTCTTTACTATGTTAGTATATTGTTGTTGGACGCATATGCTTTGTAAGTCATCCTGTAGTATTTGTTGATCCGTAGTTTATATTAGTCCATAGTATTGACCCATAGTATTGGACGCATATGCTTTGTAAGTCGTCCTGTAGTATTATATGTCCCATGGTTTTGACTCATAGTATTGGGCATAGACTTAGTATATAAGTGTGTGTTGAGGTCATTGAAGGCACCGTGAAGTTAATTGTATTGAGCTTGCTCAAAGGAGGTTGCCCCCTCGAAGTGGCCCGCGATCAATATAAAAGCGATTCTGTTCTATTATTTCTGATATCTCGTGTATTTGCATTAATTAATTATTGCAGGTACATCACAACGATACACATTTTGTTTAGCATTATATTGAAAGTATTTTCTACAATTCACTAAAGGAACGTAACATTAAATTCAATTAGCATTGGATATGGTTGGATGGATGTGCCAGACAATTTAAATCTTCACGATCATTTTATTGGTTATGTCGACTTCATAAAGCATTGAACATTAAACATCACTGGAATTTCTTTGAAACTGGTTATGGAAAAGGTGAACATGATGGTGCAGGAGCATGCGTAAAAAGAGCACTTCGAAGATGGCAAATGAACCATAGTTCTGCACGATTCCATTCAGTTGCAGAGGTTGTCCAATGGTGTAAATCATATCTAAACCATGATTATAATCAACAATCAAAAAATGTGCCCAGGTATGTACACAAAAATATTTTAATTTATATTTTATTGTCAATTTAAAAAAAAAAGTATGTACCTAACATAAAAATTTGTCATTTGTGTGCTAGGTTTTTTTGGCATCTTGGGGTCCAAGATATAAATAGATCAATACCATACGACGTTAGCACCATATAACGGACTAGAGATTTTCACTCTATTTAAACAAAAGCCTTCCAAAACATTTATGCATTTGACAGTAGAAATCTATCATGCTTTTGTCATATTTGCACTGAAAAATATTGAATCTACAGAAGTTTGTGAAAACATAACGAACAACTATGTAAAAAAATGGAAACACACAGAGATTAATCCTAAAGGAAAAATGCCACTAGCAAGCATAGAAGAATTAGAATCAGAAGATATGGCAATATCATCTGATGGCGATAGAATTTCAGATCTCGTTAGAGAAGGTAATGATCAAATACCACTGTTTTGTCGATTGTTCGTTTTTGTCCTACACCTTATACACATGTATATTAGTCAATTTAATTGAATTAAAAATCCTGACATCAATTGTAATTTTCACATGAGATTTTTTTGTTGTGATTGCACCTGTAGACAACAATGAAAATGTGAAGTATTATTTGATGTGATGCACTGAAGGAAAAATGAAGTTATTGGAAGACTACAATGACAACGGATATACATACGAGAGATGATCCATCATTTTAAAGGGCTATTTTTTTCAGCAGACCAATATGACTCAAAATTATATCTACTTTAAGGATTATGAACCTGATGTTATATGTTGTCAATATATCCATTTAGTATGTGCATCTCGAATAAAATTGGTTCAAGTTCCATCGAAAAAACAATTAAAAAATAAGAAATGGAAACTGTCCAAATATGACCATGAACGGATAATTGAAGACGACAGTCCATTGCGATGTTTTTACAACTATATATTTAAAATTAATATATCAATGGTTTTGTCGATGTCATTGTCAAATGTTGTGTACAATATATTTTTTTCTTTCTATGTCTATATGATCTTAAAAGGAACTGGAGTATAAGAGTTTAAATGATCGTATTTTAGTATGCTGAAATTTGGATTCAAAAATTATTTGGTAATGAAAACCTCAATGTGTAAAATTTTTGTCTTAATTCTATCTGAAATACTTTATTCGGGTCCCCATATGTCTATTAGACCACTTAAGGGATGAGATAACGGATCTGTGGCTATCGCCACTCTCCGCCCTGAATCTTTAATTTAAAATATCGCTTGTGTAAGTTCACATAACTGAAATCATGGCAAATGGAGACAACGATCATTTGATTTTTAATCACAGGAAAAGATTTTAGGATTGTGAAGCTTATGCTAAATTAGAGAAATGATTATTTACAACAAATCGATGAAAATTCATCAAATTGTTGTTTAAAATCATTGCTCTAATTTAACACAAGCTTCACATTCTTGTAATATTCGCTTATGATTAAAAAAGAAAAAATCATTATCCCCATTTGCCATGATTTCAGCCGCATCAATGTACCTGGACATTGAAAATATGAATTATTAATTAAAAATTCATATCAAAATTTGAACAGATAATATCCATTTTTCAACTTCCTAACATTCAGATTTCAATCAAAACTTCCTAAGAAATTCTGGAACTTTGATCTAAGGTAGCATTCATTTTTAAACTTCCTAACATTTATATTTCTATCAAAACTTCTTAACATCCATTCATTCATTGCACCTTATCATAAATTCCTTAACATTCCTATCAAAATTTAAGCCTAACATTCAGATTTCAAACAAAACTTCCTAACAAATTCCTAAAATTTGAACTTAGCATGTTCATTTTTAAGCTTCATAGTTCGTCCATATTTCTATCAAAACTTCTAACATTCATAAACTTCCTAACATTCAAAAATAACTTCCATGTTCTTAACATTCATTTTTAGACTTCTTAGTTCATCCATATTTTCATCAAAACTTCTAACATTCCTAAACTTCCTAACATTCTTAAAATTTAAATTTAACATGTGTTCCCTTTTAAGCTTCCTAGTTCCTCCATATTTCTATCAAAACTTCTAGCATTCCTAAACTTCCTAACATTCAAAGATAACATTCATTTTAAACTTCCTATTTCATCCATATTTCCATCAGAACTTAGATAACATTTATAATCTTCCTAACATTCCTAAGCTTCATAACATTCTTAAGCTTCCTAGTTCATCCATATTTCTATCAAAACTTCTAACATTCATAAACTTCCTAACATTCAAAGCTAACATTCATTTTTAAACTTCCTAGTTCATCCATATTTTCATCAAAACTTTAAACATTCCTAAACTTCCTAACATTCCTAAAATTTGAACTCGACATGTGTTCACTTTTAAGCTTCCTAGTTCATCCATGTATTTCTATCAAAACTTCTAACATTCATAAACTTCCTAACATTCAAAGATAACATTCATGTTCTTAACATTCATTTTTAAACTTTCTAGTTCATCCATATTTCCATCAAAACTTAGATAACATTCCTAATCTTCCTAGAACATTCTTAAGCTTCATAACATTCCTAAACTTCCTAGTTCATCCATATTTATATTAAAACTTCTAACATTCCTAAACTTCCTAACATTCAAAGATAACATTCATGTTCTTAATATATTCAATCTTAACATTCATTCATGTTTCAATAAAAAATTCCTCATTCATGAACATTAAACCTATGTTCATCTATTTTTAAACTTCCTTTAAGATTCTCAAACTTCATAATATTCAAGAATATCATGTTCTTAACATTTTTGATCTTAACATTCATTCTTACATATTCATTCATTCATTTAAACATGCAAGTACATATTCTAAACCTTTAAATCACACCAAATATGCTAAATAAACAAAAATAAACTTAGATAATTTAAACCAAGTTTCACAAAATATGTAAGTTCAAAGAACATGTATATAATCCTCAAACAAATGCTCATGAACATGCAAGTTCAATGGACATATATGTATTTAGTCCAAAAATAAATCTCCTCGACATGTCCAAAACAAATCTTTGCAATCTATGCATATCAACAAAAAACATATCCACCATGCTATAAAAAGAAAATGTCCACCATGCTATCCTCCACTAGGGCCTCCCCCTAGACTCAACCAACCCTGCAACATGTATAAAAACAGATTATGAATATCATTTAAATTATTTAAACTATATTCAAAAAATTAAAATATTAAACTTATATATCAAAAAACATTTCAATTTTTAACAATATTACATCAAATTCTCGAAATACTTGTCCACCATCATCCTCCAAAGGAGTTTTCCCTTTGCCTCCAAAAGACTTAAGAGACCCAAGCTGCAACATGTATAAAATCAATTTATGAATCTCATAAACTACTTGAACAAATTTTAACTAAATCCATAAAAATTAAAATATTAAAGCAGAGAAGAATATTAAAGCAGTGAACAAAATTACCTCATTGCCAATATTTGCTGCGTGAAGCAGAGAACCTATATCTCTCCCCTAGAATTTAAATTGTATTAATAAATAAAACATAATGCAAACCAAAAAAATTATTGTGCCAATTAACTTAAAACTAAAACAAAAATATTAAAAAAACATTAGCTCACAATAGATGGTAAATCATTTATAAAGTTCGTATCTAAAGAAACCTGCATGGATAAGTCAAATTAACAATAAGATGCATAGTTAAATTAAAATTCAAAATATATATATATATATATATATATATATATATATATATATATATATATATATCAAGTTCAAACATAATTACAAATATATAGATAATAAGTATGTACCTCTTGAATATTCTCTAGATTTTCGCTAGTTGAAACATGGAAAGAATGTTCATTCATCATTCTTGAAAACTACAACCAATTTAAACATTTACATAATGTACCTATTACTTTACATCAAAAAACATAATTTATCATTCATATAATGTGACAAAAAAATTCAATTGAAAATGAATAAAATATTTAATTAAGATCAAGTCATATCATAATCAACAAACCTCTCCCAAACTCAATGTGTCATTGGATATAACATTTGCCACTAAGTCGCGACAAACCTTGGCATATGCCCTGATATCTTCAATGCTCATTCCATCTATCTTGTCATTAGTTTTGTAAACAAACTTTTGACGAATAGTAGAACGAGCCCTTTCTCAAACCAATCCCACATCTACTCCAACTAATGCTGACGATAAACCATCACCAACAAAATTCCTTGCAATTGTCCCAAGTTGAGATGTGGGCTTTATCTCTTATCTTAATGCCACCAACCTAGGTGGGCGAGATATCTGGGGTGGAGGTCGAAGAGTTGTAGGATCTCTAAGAGCACCTTCTAGATTATATATTCAACCCTTTCCAACTCCATAAAATTTTGAATGAACATCGGTATAATCTGGCTTCATATTTAAGAAAAACTCAGCATAAAAAAATCTAGCAAAATATTGGGAAACCTCATCGTTCCATGGAAACCGACCATAGGCTACGAGAAACTGATCATAGAGTAGATGTGCAAGATCAGGATGCTTGAAATATTGCACTTTCAACATTTCTCGCTTTAGACCTTCTTTGAAGTTAAACATTGATTCGGCCTGTTCTTTCGTCACGCTCTCCTTCACAACATTCCACTTGTATGGACCCATCACTTGTTCCCTTCGTCTTCGCATCAAATCAACAAAACCATCTGTAATTGGTCCGAGATTCTCATATGCCTGAATGAAGTTTTGCAATGATCCCAAAACAATCTCCAAACTTTGTTTACTCTCTGCAGGGAGATCCATATTAGACAAATCATTTTCCAACTTGTCGTAGTGGGATCTACATCTTTCAAGAGTCATTTGATGATCACCACCTTCCCATGGAAGCTCCCGAGGTAGATCAGATGGATATGTTGTAATGGGTGTACAACCGTCAGTTAATTCAACATATCGCATCCTAGATCGACCATCATCACCTTGTGTAGAATGATGAGGCTCTTAAGAACCTTGCTCTGCACCCTCATCCGTCTCCCTTGCTTTCTCTATCTCCCTCCCTATAGAATTAAAAGCATCTTCTGAACCATGCTCTACTTCAAATAAAAACAAAGTTTTGTTTAGACACAAATACAATTTTTGCGTATACAAAAAAACAATTTTCATGTACATGTTAAAAGATCGATATTCATATACCAATAGAGGGTCAAGATCGACGTTCTCCCACATAATATATAGGGGAATCATTTGTAACCCTTTCACCTTGTCGATGTGAACTATACAATAAAATAGAATCCCAAGGGGAGTTGACACCCTCCGATTATCACTTGTAACACCAACCCCAGAAGTTTGTGAAGACCTCCTACACTTTCGCCTCAAAGAATCCTCTCTTTCCATTTGATATATAATGTCTACACTTGCACAAATATCAACTAATTACATATTCAAATCCTACATGTTAATTTTACAAATTCTAAAACCTAGCTGCTAAAGAGACTAAGTTATTTAATAAGGACCTAGATTTACCTAATATCATCTTTAAATAGTTCTTAAAAAGAGTATAGCTAATATTGTTAGATGTGTGAAGAATTAATGTACCAATGTTCTAAGTGTTTTTGATGTTTAAAATGAATGGAACCCATATAGTTAAATACTAAGTGAAGGGTTCATTTCTTTATGTCAAAGAATGAGTTCATGAACCTGTTTTAACTTTTAATCTAAATCTTAAATTAATAACTTAATTGATATTTTAATACTTTAAACATAAATTATATCTTCAAATATTTTCATTATTCCATAAAATAAAATAAAAATGACAATTCATGGTATTATGTTTCGAGTTTGACATGTTTTCCAAATTTGCCGTGTTTGATAATGGTCTTCAGTTTCTTAAATTAATAATTTAATCAAGGTATTCTAATACTTTAAACATAAATTATATCTACAAATATTTTCATTATTCCATAGAATAAAAAAAAATCGACCATTCATGGTATTATGTTTCACGTTAAATGACATGTTTCCCAAATTTGCCATGTTCCACAATGGTCTTCAATTTCAACCTGATAATGGTAACGATTCTTGGTATTATGTTCTCCAAGTTTGCCATGTTGCAACCAAAAAAAACATAATACCAAGAATCGCCACCTTTACAAGGATAAAACTCAAGACCATTGTGGCATAATATCATCTAATAGTTTTTAAAATGACTATGACTATTATTGTTCGAATGTATAAAAATTACTATACCAATCTTCTAAATGTTTTTGTTACTTCATAGTACATCTAAATTAAAGTCTATTCATGTCTATGGTTTCATTGGACCTAAAGTCAATTTTAAAGTTTTGTCGTAACAAAAGTAGAATTTAATCATCTAAAGTTTTGTTGTATCTATAGCTATCCATCAACACAGTTTGTAATAGAACTAATATATTGATCTCTACACTCTGTCAACGTAAACAGAGTTCATGAACTCAGTCCATGTCCATGTTGACCAAGTTCAGCAAATAAAACAAGCCTATATATAAATAGGATATATCATTTGCAAATACAATTATAGTCCTACTTTTATTTTCATTACTAAACACATAAGCAAAATCAACAATTTAACAAATGTAACTAACTAAACACTTAATATATTCCTCTTTTATATTTAAATTTAAATAATTTTCAACATACAATTTGACTAGAGTCCATGAACTCTTCCCAATTGGACAGAGTCCATGAACTCTGCCCAATTTTTGGCAGAGTTCATTTACAGGGACAAACTCAAAACTTTTGAAACCAATAATTAAATCTTGAATTAAAAAAAAAATTCTACTTACCTCTTTAGACGCAGCCGAAACGAAAGCAGGCGAATTTATATCTAGCCGAAGAGAGCCCCAAGAGGAATTTTAAACAACCAAAACGAAACGAGCCAAACAACCAAGAAAAGAAAACGTGCAATAACGATAACAAATTAAATAAGAAACTTAAAGAAAGAAATAAACAATTACAAATTAAATAACGCAAAAGATTTACCTTTGCACACCGTTGGGTCGATAGGTCCCCATTTATAGCACCTTACTATTGTGAGAACCTCCACAGGAGAACACTCCAACGCCCAAAGCTCCACCAACAAAAGTGCAGATGCACGCTAACCCTGCAGATGTCCAGACGCAGACTCCACCAAAGAGCGTCCAAAAGTCCAAACAGAAATACGACCCAACGGTAGAGGTAGAACCTTGCATATGAGAGGATGGGGGAAACAAAAGGCGACGGACGAGCGAATGGCAGAGGCAGAAGCTGGCGAAATAACACTTTAGCAACAACGAACCGTTGAGCAAATCCTGACGCGCAGGGTGGTGGAGAAGTGACACACAACAGCGAGGAATCGGGTGGCGGAGTTCGACGACAACAAACAGCAGGTGGATAGGTGACAGACCATACTAGTGACTCGGAGGCGGGACCACCAACAGCGCCAAAGGGGTCCATGAAATCGACCAAAAGTGACAAACAACGGCTGTGGCTGAGCTTTTATGCAGAATAATTATTCGGCCCGAATATTTATTGGGCCAAATAATTATTCGGCCAAATATTTATTGGGCCGAATAATTATTTGCCCGAATAAATATTCGGCAGAATAATTATTCAGCATTTTGTGTTTTCTCCATCCGGCTAAAACCTCGCATACACAACGAGGTCATTGTTAGGTCTAACGGTGGCCCGTTAATTGTTATTCGGCCGAATAACTTCCGCTATGGTTCTTCGGTGGCCGATTCTCACCAAAGTGTAACCCACCTTCACGTTTCCACCCGATAACTATACAACGATCTTTCATCATAGCAAAAGTAAGAGAAACAAAAATGAATTCAAATTAATTTCAAACCTATCCAAGAAGCTAGAAGTAGTTCTTGCTGAAGAGATGTTGTAATCACAACTTCAAATTTCTCCTGTCAATCTTCACGAATCACCGACGAACACCTCGATTAGCCTCCTGTCCTTATCAGGAGTTCTCTTCTTCCTCTCAAACTCCCTAGCAATTTGGGCCATAGAGTTCAGAAACAAATCTAGAAACTCATAAATGGGCTCCCCCCCACCGGAATCTCTTGCCAAAATCTAATAGCAACAAGTCACTCTCTTTACAAAAATTATGATGACCATCGAAAACTTGGGCCCCTTCCCCATTCCCAAATCCTTCCTTAAATAATAAAATTCATTGGGACACATGTTGCTTCATGCAAGATGCCGAGTAAAATATGCACTATCTAATTCAACACGTAATTGTCAACCCGAGGCTCGTAAGCTTAGAGGTGCCGACACAGTATGTGCAGGACTGAAGGATTAAACTAGTCTAAGATAACCTAACCTAAAGCTAGTAATATGCTTAAAATAAAAACACACAAACTAGAATAGATAAACACCTAGGAAAGAAGCCCGTCATGGGGTGATCGTATCTCACGAGTTAGATCCTTAATCTATCTGTTGTTAGTTATAGCTAGCTTAATGAAAATCACGCATTCCTAATCTAATTGATTTATAATTAAAATGTATTCTATCCTATTAACTTCTAAGACTAACTTCTTGAAATAACCTTTCGAATCCAGATCTATCATAGAAAACAGGCAATTAAAATCTATTCTATGCAAATCATGTAAATCTGACTATTTCTAAGCTTACTAAATTTCCAAAAAACTCATATAACTAATACAATCCTATGTGTAAACTAAAAATTAACAAATTTTGATTAAACTACTTCATCAAAGCAATTACTCTACTTGCATAAATGGACAAAGAATTATTTCCTATTTCTACTCAACTTCAAAGCATTCTAAATAGTAAATTATGAATACATGTAATGGAAACAAAGAGCTATAAAAAAGCTAAATGTAAACTCTAACAAGAAATGATTAAGAAGTTAACTAAAAACACGACAGGCATAATGAAGAGCTATTGTAATTGCTGGAAGAAAACATCTAACTAGTATAGTTCAAAAACTCATGCATTTGCTAAGGGGAAAACATTTGAAATGCAAAACCTACGAATTTGAAAATAATTACTACTAGAATAGAGATGAAGAATTTTGAAATATGAAAAGCAAATCTACATATTAAGCATCAAAAAAAAAAAACCAAACTAATTTGTTTCTATAGGGAATTGAATTGAAAACTAAGTTATCTAGTCAAGCATTTAATGGCAATACAAAGCTATTCTACTTTGAAAGGGAAATCTAAACTAAAGAAAACCTATACTACTTCATAATCAAAGCATGAGAATTAATTGAGAAGTATTGTATTTCAAATCAAGAGCTAATTCAATTTTCTATGCACGGTGACTTAATGAAACTAAAATGTAATTGCTTTTCAAATGGAAACTACAGTAAACTATTTATAAATCAAATATGCATCAACTGAAATCTATTGTAAATGCTAAGAGAAAACGTTTTTGAATGCAGAGCCTATTGAAATTGAAAGAAACTATGGTAAAGATGAAAACTAAGTAACACAATGAGATCTCATTCAGACACACACACTAAAATGTTAACATTTTCATGAAATTCACAAGACAGGGGAACACATTTTCATTTTAAATAGGAATTCAAGCAAATAAACAACATTACGGTGGCACAATTCAAATATGAAAAACGTTTTTATATACAGTAGCAATGAAAACAACACAATTACTTATATTGCGACACAATTCAAATCTGGAAAATGTTTTATACACAACAAAAATGAAAACAACACAATTACTTACGTAAATGATAAAAACAAAATGCAGAGATGAAAATACACAACACAGATGCTCACACAATTCTAGGGAGGCCTCCTAGTATTGGTGGCTAAAGCTTTACTAACTAACCAGTCACAGGAGCATGAGAAACAAACGAATTTGAACAAGAACGTAACAGAGCTTCCATATTATTAATTCTGAGTCTTCCCCATCCCCCACTGTATGGCTAAAAATCTTGTATATATAGGAGTTTATACATATGGAAGAGAAGGTCGACCTTGCTAGTGGTCGAACTCTCTAATAATAGCCAAAAGTAAATGTTTGAAACTGAATCATTCAATGACAATTGAAGAACATGCTTTCTTCATTAAAATTTCCAAAACAACTTCCTTTAATTCTGCAACTAAGATTCAAGATTTTTGGAATTCAGGAGTGCATGTCATTACATGTCGGACGTCATGAACCATGTGGGACATGTGGACAACAAAACCCATGTCCATGTTTATGTCATTAATGTCTCTAAGTACCCAAACCAATGGTTTTGGAGGTGCAAAGGACGGTCCAAATGACGTTTGAATGAGAACGATGGTCCGAATGGGCATATGTATGAGAAAAATGACCTGTATCATCACAACTATGGGTCCAAGATGTTTAAAATCATTAATCCAGTATATATAGACAATAAATCATCATAAATGATATGGAAATAACGTTAATTCAAATGGATTCAAAAGATTCATACCTGAGACAAAACTAGTGTCATAGGGGTAAAATGTATGAATTTGATGCATTGTACATAACACTATATGGTTGACATGGCTACAAATGATATCAAAATTGTGTCAAAATTGGGACACCAACACTCCCCTAGGTTGATGATGTGCCAGGTCCCATGACACAATAACAAAGATCAAGATGAAGGCTTAGAAGCCGAGGCAATCGCCTTCGGTGATGAACGGGATGAAATGATATCAGCTTTAAATCATTTATATTGTCCTTCCAAATCTGAGAACTTCTTCTACAGAAGATCATATGAGGAAGTGAGGGCCTATGATCTCCCTCGATATTGTTCATCTTTAGCTGTAGAAACTCTCAACAGTCCTTTTGTAGACTTGAAGTGGAAGGTCCTTCAGGCGTCTTAAGTTGTTTTAGGAGAGCTCAAGTTGATTGAGGGCGTTTTACAGTCGCCTTAGCATCAGCCATGACCAAAGTGAAAGTAGGAGTAAACTCAGGAATAGGAGCTTCGGGTGGTTTGACAAAGACATCATCAAACTTAGGAATAGATGCATTAGGAGCATACTCATTGGGCTTTGAGACAAACTTCTCTAAGAGGGCCGATTGAACATAGGGTTAATCCTTGTTGACACTTCAGGTGGTCATGTGAGTAGGTTGAATGATAGGTGTAGAAGAGGTTTTATGGCAAGTAGGAATGATGGCGAGGGCGCATGAAACAAAGGACGTGTCCAAACGAAATGAGAATCAAGGGAGGAATGAATAGAGTTTGATTTTTAGGACAAAGAATGGGAGTCGAATTCTAAAAAGGTCTTTTAATTGATTGAGAGTTATGATTGTATTGAGATCCGACATGCTTAGATCATAATCGCTCTCTATTCAATATAAAGATTAATCCATTATCCTCTGATGATTGACGTGATAGATTGAAGATATAAGTAAAATGGTATGGTGAAGATGATAGGGATATAAGTCCACTAAAAACCATGATGACCTGATTTTAGTCATAGAGAGATATACCAGATTTGAGCGACGACTTTTAGTGGACAAATGATAACAGACTGGTATAGACAAGGTGAAAACAAGATAGCCTGTGTATTTTAAGAATTTTGGAAGTAACAAAGTGTTAAATAGTAGCTTGAAAATATATCTCCTTACTTACAGTCAACTAATCCTGACTTGTTTGTTTGTTTGTAGGGATGATATACGTGAAATATGATAGTCATGCTAGGATTCATCTATGTTCCAAAAGAGATGACACAGACTCAAAATACTTTCCATATGATAATCAGATTCATTATTATATATGTGAATTCGAAAAATACACCATGGCATGCCAAAAATGTTGTTACAGTGCCACAACTTCATTCGGATCCTTCATTTGGCATCTTAATAGAATGCACTCTTTTATGTATGTGCATATGGACTTTGACTGTACAGAGTATTTTATGATACTTCTGATGAAATCTTCTTCAGGTTTACAAAGATGAAGCTGCTATCTCTGTTACTGATAAAAAACATAAGTAAAATATAGCTGCAACGGAGAAGCTGGAGTGAAGAAATGGTTGCTTTCAACTATGCTTCAAAATATTTTATTGGAAGAGTGATCTAATAGATGGGCATATGAACTACTGATATATGGGCACCTTCTTCCTCTTGGAACAAAATTAGTTGATCACCTTCTTCATCCCAATATCCTTTTTATTCATCACGAACCATGTGTTGGAAACAAACTTCAAACTTCGATCTACTATGGATGTTATACCTGCGATAAAAAAAACATTCCATAAGATCCTTTATAACAAGAGAATATGTTCAACTTAAACCTTATTTGTTTTTGATAGATGGAAAGTAGAAATGTTTCCTTTACATTCAATTCATGACAGGAAATCCTATGTTCCTTATTTCACAAAATTCAAGATACCATCACAGTA
Organism: Larix kaempferi; assembly: GCA_027924585.1. Lineage (NCBI taxonomy): Eukaryota > Viridiplantae > Streptophyta > Pinopsida > Pinales > Pinaceae > Larix > Larix kaempferi. The sequence goes on along the minus strand of BSBM01000882.1, from coordinate 7,307,908 downwards.
ACCCTTAATTATGCAAACTTAATCAGCTTTCTCTTCAATGACATCCATAGGAAACCAGTCAAGTTTTTTTAGTATCCAAGAATTAAAGTTCATAGAGAAATCCTACCAACTTTCACATTCAGGTCCCTAGAAACATTAAGTGTATGGCCCCACCTGGAAAGATAGAAATCTTTAATCACTGGTCTTAAGATAATCTTGAGACTATTATCCCTTGGCCAAAGATATGGCATGTCGTCGAGCCATCAATAAATTAATAATAGGTTGTATGCTTCTTATGTAAACACTCTAGATCAACATAAATCAATAGGAAATTCTAGGCAACTTAAAGAAAACTAAATAGTTTTAGTGTTGTCACCAGAAAAGCCACTTGCATTTTTTGGAAAATCCACGAGTGTTTGTATATGCACAGTGAGTTCATCGGTCCAAATCATGTGTACAAATTCAAGTCTCAAACATCAGAATAAATTGAGAGTTTCATGATAAAAACCCCAGTGTGAGGTTTTCTTTATTCATCTAGAGACTATATTGGATAGAGAGGCATTGAATCATTCTACAAATACCTATCTGATTCACCATATGCTTCCAATGTTATCTAGCACTATGTTTTAGTCAGTTATTTTAAACACAATTTGTGAACATATGGAGATGAAATTTGAAAAACGGGAAGATGCTTTTGTCAATCATGGTCTCAACCAGAAAATATCCCTCACTTTTCCAAAATTCATCATGGTTTGGGAGATTGGAATGAATCTTTACAGCTCATTTTCTAGCTTTGAACAATCAATGATTTCCTATTTTAGTCACAAAATTTGAGCACGGTTTTTGAGAAACTAGAAAGGAATTTTAGAGAACCATGAGAGGTTTTTGTCAAGCACAGACCCATCTATAAAAATATCTCTCATATTTCTCACAACTGTCATGGTTTATCAAATATAGGTGGTTCTTTGAGGCCATATTTTCTAGAAATTCGCCAACCACTTTCGATGGTATCCATGGATGTGTAAGGGTTAGTAGAATTAGAGAAAGGAATGAAACTTTTTAAAATGCCAATAGAGGCCATGTATGGAAATATATCTTAAAATAATTTAAATGTTCAAATCCAAGTTTTGCATAGAATGGCAACTGAAATTGTGGCTTCATAAAAAAAAGGATGCTATAAAAATGGATCCTAGAATCAGTCATTATGATTTTGCTCAAAATCAGTTACGGCTGGCTTAGTATTAGATTTTGTATTATGTTCTTTCTTAAATTGGAAAGCTCAAGACTCTCAAAGCCATTTCAATGTAATTCTATATATTATTAAACTTGTAAGGAGGAGAAGAGAGTTCCAGCCGAGAAGGCTGAGAGTGTATTAAGGTTTGGAGATCAGACTGATACTTTGATTTGCAAGCATGTATTTGATTTCTAGGTTTTATAAAGAGGTTTTGAAGTGATTGTTTTCGAGATGGGCCTTTTTTGTTTTCATTTTTGAACTGATAAATGTTATATTGTATCCATGATTATTTCCTATACTTGTATTATGGTGGATGGTTTAAATGTTTATCAATGATCTCAACAGAGCTTGTCCTCTCCTTATATAAGTTCATTCTTGTGATCTTTTTGCCTTGTTTATGTTTATACATTCACTATTCAGTATTCTGATATATTAACCCGATCTCTACTTCTTTCACCAGAAACCTAATCATCCTTTACATTAAGATTCTCTAGACTTTGGGCATTACCATTCAAGGTGCAAACTCTAGTGATAACATTTAGAAAAAAGAAAAATAAATCCTAAGTGATAAGAATGATTGGAATACTTATAGATTTTAAGATTAAAAATATCTCATACATGCTTACTAAGACCATATAATTTGGGTAGGGAAAAACATGAGGGTATATGGATGGTTTGAAAAGCCTATAGGAAACAAATCATCCCTGAAGCATTTTTCAAAGACTTATTGTCATCCAAGGAATAAGGATAAAGCTCACATTTTGAGTTTGTTAATTTCTACAGTGACGGGTCCCACTTCTAGGATAGTGACATCCTAGATATCCTTTGAATCAAATAATAGGCTCTAAGTCCAACTTACAACCATTCTCCAATGACAAATGAATGATTGGCTTAACCATGTATATGTGTACTCAGGGTCTTTGGTTAAGTGAGTCATATGCATAGTAGTATGTTCGCTATCTCTCTCTTACCCGGCATTGCCCTGCTGCCAGCGAGCCTGTTCAGTACCCTGGCGGGCTTACCTTGGTACCATACAAGCATAGCTCTGCTGCCAATGAACCTGTTCATTACCCCGGCGGGTTTGTTTGTATTTACCGAACTTCCTTATTTATGATTTTACTCAGCATGGACCCGCTGCCAGCAAGACTATTTAGTACCCCAACGGGTTTTCCTCGTAACTATATAATTATTCCAAAAGATATTAATGGATGTGGAAGTCGGTTGGTACTAGAGTATATTCAATTTACTAAGCACATAACTCAAAATTTAAATTTAACCCATGAGTAACATTATTTATAATAGCCTGGAATTACAGTTCATGCCAAAAGAGAATGACCTAAAGTTGTCCTCTAGTCCCTAATTCTATCATCTTCGAATAGAAGTTTAATATTGTTCCTCCATAGGTATAAATCTCACTTACTCTCATGCTACTATTTAGTAAAGATACTTAAATAACAAGCTTTGATGATGAGTCTTGGACGCACAAGTGACATATAGGTATTAGATAGACCTTAAAGTCAAGATATTTAAAGTTGGCCTTGAGCAACTATTCTAATGATTAGTCAGCAATATGCATGTATGAGAAGGATTTTTAAATTCTTTTGGTTTATCCATTAGAATTATCTTCTTCTTATTTATTTTATTGAAAAATAAAACAAAAAGCGAAGTTGCAGTAATTTCTAACATAAACATGCAACTCTTTATTTATATACATATTTTCCTATTCTACCTAAGAACAAAGAAAATATTTTTATTCAAGTATATGAGCTCTTCTAATGTAACCAAGTGAGAAGCAAGATGAAAAACATACCTATATCCACATATGAAAAAGTTAAAGCAGTGATTACCTGAATGTGGAGAACCAACCGACTTACTTGTTGTTGCAACAGAAGGTGTTAAAGGAGGGAATGGTGTTGTGGTCAAGCTACCTCTTGGAACCAACTTTCAATGTAGTCCTGTTACTCACCTTCCTTCATAATATCATGCAGATCCCCTTCTCTTGATTGATTGATTTCGGAAGTACATAGAGGATTTGCTGAGAATTCCTCAATTTCAGGTTTCTCTCCTTCGGATGTAGGTGCCAATATGTCAGCTTCTTCTGCATTCTCGCAAATAAAATTCTTTTGTAGTTATTGGGACTTCGGTTCGTCTATCATTTCGGGAGAGGTTGAGAAGCTCTTAATTGATGTCAAAATGTGTCTTTCCTGAAAAGAAGATATCCCAACTGCTGCTAGGATTTGAGAGAGTTATATCATACTAATAGTCACCTTCGAATCCATGTCTTGGTTGGTAGGTCTTGCTTCACACAAGGATTAGTGGTTGGGGTTCTTACTGCACCCAAAAAAATTATGTGTTTTTGAAAGAGTATTTACTACTAAAACAAATTTGCAAATTAAACACAGCACACTTTTATGAAAAAAAAACACCTACATGAAATTAACTTGCGGAAAGTAAACACACTCAAACGTACAGAAAGAAAATCACACTTGCATAAGAGTAAATTGAAAGAAAGAAATATACCTAAATTTACAAAATAAAAGCACATGTACATGAATTTAAACTAAGGGAAAGTAAATTATCTATTTTTTGCGGAAAGAAAAATACACCTAACTATGGGAAAATAAACTATCTAGGTTTGCGGAAAGAAAAGTACAACCAACTATGAGAAAGTAAACTATCTACATTTGCGGAAAGAAAAGTACACCTAACTATGAGAAAGTAAACTATCTACATTTGCAGAAAGAAAAGTACACCTAACTATGAGAAAGTAAAATATCTACATTTGCGGAAAGAAAAGTACTCCTAACTATAAGAAAGTAAACTATCTACGTTTGCGGAAAGAAAAGTACATCTAACTATGAGAAAGTAAACTATCTACGTTTGCAGAAGGAAAAGTACACCTAAGGGAAATAAATCAAAAGTTGCATAAAGTAAACAAACTTGTGCGAAAGAAAGAACAACAAGGCTTTGGGGCACCCCACTATAGTGGATGCATGGGTTCTTACCTCTCATCTTACCGTTCTCCCCTCCCCCTTGTTGTGTAATGTAAAAGCAGCCTATCTACCTAGACTCCAACCCCTTTAGCACCTCCCCGACAATGGCACCAAAATGTCGAGTAAAATATGCACTATCGAATTCAACACTTAATTATAACCCTAGGGCTCGTAAGCTTAGAGGTTCCGACACATTATTTGCAGGACTGAAGGCTTAAACTGATCTAAGCTAACCTAACCTAAAGCTAGTAATATACTTAAAAGCAAAACACACAAACTAGAATAGCTCAACAACTAGGAAAGAAGCCCGTCATGGGGTGATTGTATCTCACAAGTTAGATCCTTAATCTATCCATTGGTATTTATAGCTAGGTTAAAGGAAATCAAGCATTCCTAATCTAATTGTTTTATAATTGAAATCTATTCTATCCTATTGTCTTCTAAGACTAACTTCTTGAAATAACCTTTCAAATTCAGATCTATGATAGCAAACAAGCAATTAAAATCTAGTCTATGCAAATCAAGTAAATATGACTATTCCTAAGATTACTAAATTTCCAAAAAACTCATATAACTAAGACAATCCTATGCGTAAACTAAACATAAGCAAATTTCGATTAAACTACTTCATCAAAGCAATTACTTTACTTGCATTAATGGACAAAGAATTATTTCCTATTTCTACTCAACTTCAAAGCATTCTAAATAGTAAATTATGAATACATGTAATGGAAACGAAGAGCTATAAAAAATCTAAATGTAAACTCTAACAAGAAACGATTTAGAAGTTAACTAAAAACTCGACAGGCATAATGAAGAGCTATTGTAATTGCTGGAAGAAAACATCTAACTAGTATAGTTCAAAAACTCAAGCAATTGTTAAGGGGAAAATGTGTCAAATGCAAAACCTACGAATTTGAAAATAATTACTACTATAACAGAGATGAAGAATTTTGAAATCTGAAAAACAAATCTACCTATTAGGAATCAAATAACAAAACCAAACTACTATGTTTCTATAGGGAATTGAATTGCAAACTAAGTTATCTAGTCAAGCATTTAATGGAAATACAAAGCTATTATACTTCTAAAGGGAAATCTAAACCAAGGAAAACCTCTACTTCTTCATAATCAAAGCATGAAAATTAATTGAGAACTACTGTATTTCAAATCAAGAGCTAATTCTATTTTCCATGCACAGTGACTTAATGAAACTGAAATGTAATTGCTTTTCAAATGGAAACTATAGTAAACTATTTATAAATAAAATATGCATTAACTGAAATATGTTGTAAATGCTAAGAGAAAACATTTTTCGATGCAGAGCCTATTGAAATTGAAAGCAACTATGGTAAAGATAGAAACTAAGTAACACAATGAGATCTCATTCACACACACACACACAGACTAAAATGTTAACATTTTCATGAAATTCACAAGACAGGGAAAAACATTTTCATTTTAAACAAGAATTCAAGCAAAGAAACAACATTACTATGGCAGAATTCAAATCTAAAAAAACGTTTTTATATAAAACAACAATGAAAACAACACGATTACTTATACGGTGACACAATTCAGATCTGGTAAACGTTTTATACACAACAGAAATGAAAACAACACAATTACTTACCTAAATGATAAAAACGAAATGCATAGATGAAAACACACAACACAAATGCTCACACAATTCTGGGGGGCCCTCCCAGTATTGTTGGTTGAATCTTTACTAACTAACGAGTCACAGTAGCATGAGAAAAAAACGAATTTGAACAAGAATAGAACGAAGCTTCCATATTATTAATTCTAAGTCTTCCCCATCCCCCACCATATGGCTAAAAAGCTTGTATATATAGGAGTTTATACATATGGAAGAGAACATCAACCATGCCAGTGGTCAACCTCTCTAAAAATAGACAAAAGTAAATGTTTGAAACTGAATCATTCAATGAAACTGAAGAAGATGCTTTCTTCATTAACTTTCCCAAAACAACTTCCTTTAATTTTGCAACTAAGCTTCAATATTATTGGAAGTCTGGAGTGCATCTCGTTACATGCGAGAGGTTGTAAACCATGTGAGTCATGTGGACAACAAAACCCATGTCCCTGTTTTTGTCATTAATGTCTCTAACTACTCGAACCAATGATTTCGAAGGTGCGAATGATGGTCCGAATGACCGTTTGAATGAGAACGATGGCCCGAATGGGAATCTGTATGAGAAAAAGGACCTGTATCATCACAACTATGGTTTCAAGATGTTTAAAATCATTAATCCAACATATATAGACAATAAATCATCATAAATCATATGGAAATAACATTAATTCAAAAGGATTCAAAAGATTCATACCTAAGGCAAAAGTAGTATCATAGGGGTGAAATGTATAAATTTGATGCATCGTATATGACACTATATGGTTGACATGGCCACGAATGATATCAAACTTGTGTCAAAATTGGGACACCAACACAAAAATGCTTAATTTCTTTTTATTCAAAAGTCATTTAGCTTGCCAATCCATGTGTTAAGTTTTCTAAGATATTGCACCAACTTTCCTAAATTTACTCAAGTTTTCCTCCATGATGTTCACTCTAAATTCTATTTTTGTGGGTGCATGTGGTGTTAGCTAAATGCTCAAGCCTAGTATTCCATTTGATCTTAAAATAATAATTTCGATTATATTAAATACTAAAATGCATTTTTCTGTGCAAATGGTCTAAAATAATAATCTCTATTATTTTAAATGTATTTTTCTATGCAAATGGTTTAAATGATTTTTAAAAGTTTTTATGCAATTTTTAACAATTAATCCCTTCTAAGACTTAGGTACCACACCGTTGGGCCCATCCATCCTTTATGCTCTTCTGTCGACATGGTACCACTCCGTCGGGTACAATCGTCCGTTGTTTCCATTTATCGTCAAGGTATCACATCGTTGGGTCCTTCTGTCCGTCATTTCCATTTATCGACAAGGCACCACACCATCGGTTCTTTCTGTCATTTACCTTTCATTTCATTTGACATCCACGAACTTCATGTAGAGATTTAGGATCAATTACCTTTAATCCTCCGTCCACATGCTATTGGAGACTAATCACGGTGAGGAGTAATTATGTTCTTACTGCGCGCCCCCCAACTTGTACGTGACCAGCTTCGTCATGGTCCACTCGCATGACCTCATGCTTCCCCTGAGTAAGCGGATCATTGCTTCTCTACTCATGCGTGGAATTCCATTGGAAGTCGACACCGTCGTCCTCCCTCTGAGTGTGATTTATCTGTACTCTACAACCTTTTAATTCCTTTGTGTGTCCGTCGGTGAATCGTTTCACCTGTCACTACACACAAGTCTCAAAAACGCATATTAATAGTCCTGTCTTGATTCATCATAATTCAATCCAGAAACCCACAAGTCATTAAGAATTTATAGTTTACTCATAACATCATACATTCATCTAATTAGCAAGGAATTTCGTCAATATGTACTTCTTTTGTTCTCATCACATAATTGATCATACAGCTAATCGTTAAGCACATTTTTCCCAATAAAAGCTAATCATTAAGCAACATGCAGTTATTCGTTTACATCAACTATCCAATTCCACATATATACTTCATTTCATTAATTCATAAATTCATTGTCGTCATGCACATACTCAATATAAAATCAAAGAGTTATTTTATTATGTTTTTATTCAGTCGGGTCACTCAACAGGTGCACTCAACGTCTGCAATAGTCTAAGGGCACTACATACACCCCTACTTATTTAGAACTTCATCCCTAAGTTCTGAATAAATGCACAAAGCTATGTCACATCTCAGTTGCATCCTCCCAAGTTGTAGAGCTAGGACTATAGCTGTCTCATTGCACCTTGACATGATCAATCACATGGTTCCTAAGCTGTTGTGTTCGCTGGTCCAAAATCTAGATCGACTTAGCTATCATGACATCGTCTATTATCTACACATTACTCAGATCAATGACATGTGAAGTATTGGGAACATAGTGACGTAATACATAAACATGAAATACATTGTGAATCATACTCAATGATGGTGGCAAGTCAAGACGATAAGAAACCGATCCTATCTGTTCCAAAATCCCAAAGGGTCCCACGAACCTAGGTGACAACTTGGTTCCCTTCCCAAATTTTATAAAACTCTTCTGTTGATTCACGCTTATGAATACTCTATCCCCAATGTCATAGTTTCAGTTTGTCCTATGTGCATCCGTATAGATCTTATGTCGATCATGTGCTTCCTTCAGTCGAGCATGAATAGTAACCATCTGTTCCTCCATTTCATGTATTACCTCAGGACCTAGCAATGCCCTATCCTCTGACCTATCCCAACTTATCGAAGTCCTACAAGGTCTCCTATATAAAAATTCAAATGGTGCCATCTGAATAGAACTCTGATAACTTTTGTTGTAAGCAAATTATACTAAGGGTACGTATTCTTTCCACCTCTTCTGTTGATCCATTACATACATTCTTAACATGTATTCTAACACTTGGTTCACCCTTTCTGTTTTTTTGTCCTTCTATGGGTGATAGGCCATTCTATAGTTAATTTGAGTGCCTAGAGCTTCTTGAAAGCTCGTCCAAAACCTTCTAGTAAAAAATGAACCTCTATTCGAAATAATATTTTTTGGAATTCCATGTAGTCTCACAACCCCATTGATAAAAAATCTAGCTATCTCAGGAGCTTGATACATTTTCTTAATCGGTAGGAAGTGTACACTCTTGGGAAGAGTTTCGACTACTACAAAAACTGTGTCATGTCTCCTGTTGGTTAAGGGTAAACCAACTATAAAATCCATCGAAATGACTTCCCACTTGGATTCTAGGATTGTATGGGGTTGAATCAATCCAGCTGGGTGTCGATGTTCTGCCTTTACCATCTGGCATTCCATAAATCCTGCCACGAAAGTTAACACATCCCTCTTCATACCTTGCCAAAATAACAAGGTTTTCAAGTCTGCATACATTTTCTTTATCCCAGGATGTGCTCTATAAACTTCTTTATGAGCTTCTGCCAGTATCAATCTTTGGATTTCGTCATTATTAGGGACATACATGTAGCGTTTATACTGCAATAGTCCATCAATTTCCAAGGAGTGCCCCTCAAAATTGGGTATCCTCATATGTTCATTCTCCAACTCTATTTTTACTTCATTATACCATTCGTCCTCCTGTTGTAGTGTCGGGATATTTTCTCTTAAGTTGTTCTTCAAAGGTATGATAGAGAATATCTTGGGTCTATGACCAAGTGCATCCACCACTCTCTTTAAGGTTTCCTTCACATAAGTTATGTCGAAATCATACTCACTGAGTAACTACGACCATCTTCTCTGCCTTGAATTAAGGTCGCTTTGAGTGAATATGTGTTGTAACCCACAATGGTAAGTTTTCAACTCAAACTTCCTTCCTACCAGATAGTGTCTCCATAACCTTAAGGAATGCATCACCGCAGTCATCTCCATATCATGGGTCGCATAATTATCTTCGTGTGGACGAATTCTTCTGGACATGTATGCAATTACCCTTCCTTTTTGCATCAATACACAACCAACACCATCATTTGATGCATCTGTACACACCAGGAATTCCATATCGAGAACTCTTAAAATTTGTGTCGTAGTCAACAATTCCTTAAGTTTAGCAAACGATCCTTCACATTTCTCAGTCCAAAAGAAGGGACAGTTCTTCTTCTGCAAATGAGTTATAGGTCCCACTACTCTAGAGAAGCCTTCCACAAAACGTCTATAATACCCCACATGTCCCATAAAGCTTTGTACCTCATGTACATTTGTGGTTTCCGACCATTTCCAAATTGCTTTGATCTTTGCCGGATTGATAGCAAACCCTTCACCAGATATAATGTGGCCAAGGTAGTGAATCTCCTTCAAGAAGAACGAACACTTGGATAACTTTTTGTATAGGTGATTCTCTCTTAAACATTGTGAAACTATTCTCAAGTTTTCCTCATGTTCTTCTTGTGTTCTAGAATATATCAGAATTTCATCCAAAAATACTTGCACAAATTTGTCAAGGTACTGAAGAAACACACCATTCATAAGGTTCATAAATGCACTACGTGCATTTCTCAAACCGAAAGGTACTATGGCAAACTCAAAGTGTCCAAATCTAGTCTTGAAAGTAGTTTTTGGGATATATTCATCCTTAATTCTCAACTAGTGATATCCTAATCTCGTATCTATCTTAGAAAAAACAGTCGCACCCTTCATCTGGTCGAAAAGGTCATCAATCCTGGGTAGAGAGTATTGATTTCCTACGGTCACCTTGTTTAGTTGACAGTAGTAAATGGACAAGCTCCAGGACCCATCCTTCTTCTTGAAAAAAATCATTGGTGCACCCCAAGGAGACACATTAGGTCTGATCAACACTAATTCCAACAAATCTTGAAGTTGAATTTGTAACTCCTTCAACTCCGGTACCGACATTCCGTAAGGAGTTCTTGCTATAGGATCTGTCCCTGGTTTTAGTTCAATGGTGAAATCCAGTTCATGCTACGGTGGTAGGCTAGGTAGAGCATCAAGAAATACATCTATATATTTCTACAATAGATGGTGGTTGATCAGTTTACCTTATCCCCTTCCTTTTTCATCGCTAGCACCGCATATCGCTGACACCCTTTACTCATGCTCTTCTTCAATTGCATGGTCGATATCATCCTTAGGGAAACTTTCCTTTTTCTTCCCTTCAATACTCTTTTGTAACCTTCATCATCTAAAAAGGTTAACTCTGTTCTCTGTCAATCCATTACCATGGCATGTGCCTCAAGCCAATCCATTCCCAGGATTAGATCATAAGCACCTAACTTAGTAGCATAAAATGAAATTCTAATAGAGAACACCGCTAAGTCAACTTCACAATATTCTACCTTAAGTCCCACGCTTTGGACACTACCAGAAGCCATTTCGATAGTGTTGAAATCCTCTTGACTGAATGCCATCATCTTACTATTTTATAAATATTTTAAAGAAATGATAGTTTCTATAGAGCCAGTGTCTATAAGCAAAGAGAATACATTACCATCTATCTTACTAGTGGTCTCAAGGACTGTAGATTGATGTTTCGCTTGACGGTTTTTTACGACCGCATGGATGCGATGCGCTTGTCTTAGATCTGCTGCAACGGTTTGTTGTGGTCCTTCAACTCTTTGGTTTCCTTCATCCTACCGAGGACATTCACTTTGGAAGTGTGGTCCTCCACATTTCCAGCATCTAGCTTTTGGGCCTCGAGTGTTATTTCCAGAAGGTGCATTAATTCTCCTTGGTCCAAACTGTGTTGGTTTTGAAAAATATTTTGCATGATCATTCCACGGTGGCGGTCGGTAGGTTGTTCTGTCATCTTTGTTAGATCTTCCGTTGAAAGTTCCATTTCCAAAACTCTTCTTCCCATAGTGTTGTTTGGGCGCATGAGAATATTGACTTCCTCAGTCAATACTGGTAAAGTTCTTACTGGTTAGTCCCTTGCCAAGAAGCTCTTCCTCAACAATGAGAGCTTTTTGGACCACGTCATGCAAAGTTCTAGTTGTCAAATTGAGAACCTTGTCTTGGATAACTGGGTTTAATCCATAGAAAAACTTGTTGACCTTTAGTTTCTCTGTAGACACATGAGGTGCATACCTCAACAATTCCATATAACGGATCTCATTCTCTTGTACTGTCCAGGTTCCTTGATTTAATGCATGCAAATTGTTCAACAGTCACTCGATGAACTCACCAGATAAATAATGTTGACGAAAATGTTCATCGAACAGTTCCCAAGAGATATCTTCAAGTTCGAGGCCCACCTAAGGTCGTAAGGTCTTCCACCAAAGGAGGGATTCCCCCTTAAGATATCGTATCGCCATCTATACTATCATATTGGACATGTAGTCCCTTAGCGAAAAACACATGGCCATATTTTCTAGCCATGCTTCCATTGTGGTTCCCCTAGTGGAACCCCAAAACTCTGGAAATTTCACTTTTTCCAGTTCCTGATGTATGTTAACCGGCGGTGGTGTCTACGACACTACAGTAACTTGAGAACTGTCCTTCTCTTAGTCAAGTTGTGTCATCAATGCCTTCATCATCCTTTGACAATTTCTCAGCATTGTTATAACCTCACCTATGGGAAGGTTAATAGTTTCCTCGACTCTCGGATTCGTATTCACAGGGGTCGTTGTGGTTGATGTACGTGCAGCTCGTCCTCGCCCCCTTTTGGATCTACCTCTACAGGTTCTTCAACCCATGACGAAGGCTGTACAAGAGATAAAGTAAAATTTATTAGTTCAAAAACATGTTTCAAAATATTCCGTGGAAACGCCTAGGTCTTATCTATGTTCGACCAGGCTCTGATACCAAAGGTAAGATTCATCTTGTTTAAAGACTTGATACGGTTGTTTTTTTTTCTTTTTTTCTTTTTGGCAATCGTTGTTATGACACACATTCCGATCAAATAGCTTACTATCTCAACCCGATTCATTCTCTAGGATTTTGTAATGACATGGGAAAGATCTGACCCAGATATTAACTCCACTCCAAAAACTTTCATAACTTTTACTAGTAAAATTTTCTGTCAAATCCTTTGAACCGGGCAAAAGGTAAGTGAGGGGTACTGAGGTAAGGATTGAGTATGGTGGGATGAATATTTAATTCTGGAAAATGTATGAGGTTAGGTGCAGCAGCAGGTCAAGGAGGTCAGATTAGATTTGTCTTATGCACAAGGTACCTGTACCATTCACTTTTCAACATAGAACAAGTCTATGTCTACTTCGAGGCTCCTTGGGTAGCTGGCATATGCATACTGTACAAGGGGGGGGATAATGTAAGTTGATGATAGATTTTATATCAGTCGAATGATGGCTCGTTATGTTCAGAAATATATTTTTGCAGACTTGTGAAAGTTTGGGAAGAACTGGGGTTTCTGGGCTCTCCCAGGATTGCTGAGCTAGTATTTTTCTTATCTTTCTAGGAAGGGTCAAGAGGATTCCAAATTCTGATTTTTCAGACTGATATGAATACTAGACTAAGTTAAGGACTAGCTCCAACTGACATAATGTAAAAATAGTGAATAGAATAGATTTGCAGGAAAAGTGGTGAAACTAGTCTAGAATTGTCATCGATCTAGCTAGTCTTGCATTTTAACTTCACAAACTGATATTAAGAGTTAGAAACTATGCTATGATACCACTGTAATATCCTAGGCAAGATATGTCTAGAATATTAACTTCCACTTCAAAGTTTTAATGGAAATTTTCTAGCAATTGTTTTAAGGCAACTCTTAGACGATGGGGGATGTAAGTGATGGGGATGATAGGAGAGATATTAGGTTATGGAAATTATAGGTGAGAGTGTGCAGCAGCAGAAAAATATGGTTTTATCATAATTCCTTGGCACCAAGTACTAGGGCCATTCACTTTTCAACAATAGAAGAAATCTATTTCCTACTTCGAGGCTCCCTGGGCTTCTAGCATATGCCGACAAGACTGGGTGAGGATAAATAATGTTTAGGAAATAGATATATCAGTAATGTAACTCATAAAAGAGGATATAATAAATACTAGGTAAACTTGGAAAAGGTTTGGATAAATTTGGGCTTAATTGCACATAGTGGACTGCTGAGCTAATCGGATAACATGCTTTTCAAAACAAGGCTAAAAGCATCTAAATTCTGGTTTTGTGGACTTATAAAGTTAATATATTAAGTTATTAACCTAATGCAATAGACGATAGGTCAAATGGATTCACAAATTACATTTTACAAAGAAATCAGTGAAACTAGTCTAGAAAAACCTTGCAATGAGCTAGTCTTGGATTTTGAGTGAATAAATGGATTTCCTTAATTAAAATCTCTGTTCATAAATATCTTACAGCTCTGATATACTCATATGAATAGTAATATAAAACATTTATCATAACATAACCCTCATTTTTATTTCGGTGTCTTTCTCTTCAAACAAATTGCCTTACACGCTAGAAATTGCAGTACATTTGATAGAGAATATGAAAAGAGAAGAGATTTGTTACAAGGGATCTATTCTGAAGTATTGATCATGCTCTATGCATATCAGTGGTCTGATTTGGCTGTAGCCACTGTTGCAAACTCTATTGATGCACCCTCCTTCAACTGGTTAACTCCACTAGTGAAAACACCTCTAGATTTGGTTCTACAAGCTAGAGAAGTCAGAGATGAATAGGATATTAGATCTGAAATCAACCTATGGACATGGAAGCCACTAATTTCTGATGATAACAACTCCTAGAGCTCACTGAAGGTCTTGGTCATACTCCTCCATGAATATCTTCTTCTGCTAAAGAATCTCCATTAAAACTAGCTGCAATTCTTCTCCAAAGGTAGCTTCCTCCTCAATATGATATTAAGATTTCATGGTTGAACTGTACTGAATATTAATAGCTATAATGTAACTTGTTAGACCTGCATAACACGCTTAGATAACTCACAGAGTCTTGTGGCACATCACCCAAGAGAAATGGTTGAGGCATATCACTCAACAACTAAGAAGCTCGAAGCTCTCATTCACAAATTCTAAATGATCAAAAGTTGTCCATGGGAGTTGGTTGGCTTCTTTTATAAACTTCATGATGACCTATTGAGCAAGTTACTTAGCTTGGTGACCTGTGAGAATAGGTCACCCATGAGTGTACATACGTTCTGTGCTTTGCTTTGCTTGACTTTTATTTCTATCCACTTTTTATGATTTTCCTTCCTTTTCTAAACTTTCCTGCTTTTCCTGGATTTATGCTGCTTTTCCTGAAATAAGCCTATTTTCTCCATTTTGGCAACATTTTTGGACTCTAGCATTTACTTGACTTCTACTCCAAGTAATTCCTCCAACCTTATCATCAACACTTGCCAATATTTATTAGCAATATTTATTAATAAAAACATGACAACTCAGAATTAATTCACACTTCAACATTTAACCAATTAATTAATGATTAATTAACTCCTGTTGTATAATTGCCTCCAAAAATACACCCTACTCCATTTTTTACAACATATTCCACATGGGTGCCCTCTTGGCCCACTTGCTCATTATCCATTAATTTTATTTATCAAAATCATCTTTAATAAATAAATTTGGCAATTTTGTGAGACTTAGGCTAAGAATAATTCAAAGCAAATAGAATTAATACCATATAATTTCCTTAGGGGTTGATCTTGTCCCCTTTCACCCATGGTACTGGATGAGCCAAAATTGGGGACATGACAGATTTCTTCATAAAGGACAGTCTGTAATTTCAATAGTTGTTTATATTACATGTTTGATTCATATACACATATACATATTCCTTCAAATAAAAGCATTTACTTGTAAAATAACTTTTCACTTCCATATATATACCATTGTAAAGAAGAGTAATCAATTTATAAAATACTTCCCAATAATACAAGCTAAGTTATAATATTTCATCTTCATGTATGTGCATCTTTTCAAATCAGATTATTCTCCTTACCACATATTCATAGTAAAATAATTATCTGTGTTTCCTTTCAAATAAGCATGATTGACATTACAACATATTCGTAATAAGACATCTAACTATATATCTTTTCAAACAAAAGTAATCCAATTTAAAAGTTCAAATAAAAAAATTATCTGTAAATCCTTTTTAATTGAGAATAGTCAAATTAGAACTTATTCGTAGCAATGATTATCTAAGTATTTCTTCCAATAACGACAACCAAATTATAAAAGTTCGAAATAAATAGTTATCCATAAATCTTTTTCGATTGACAAAAGTCAAACGACATTATAATTTTCATTCCGAATAATAATCATCAAATGAACATAATTATTATAACCTACTTATCTAAATATCTTTCCAAAGTAATGATAATTAAAATCTACATAATTATCATTTATCTAATTGCCCTTTCGAAATAACAATAATTAAAACTTAACATAATTATGGTTACATGTTTATCTAAATACCTTTTCGAATAAGAATAATTACATCAGCATAATAATAATTTATCTAATTACCTGTTCGAAAGAAAAATAATTAAAACTTACATAATGATCATTGCATGCTTATCTAATACCTTTTCGAAGAATGATAATTACATCAACATAGTAATCTTTTATCTAATTAACTTTTCGACATAACAATAACTAAAAATTAATCTAATTATCGTTACATGTTTATCCAAAAATCTTTTGAAATAAAAATATAGAACCTCACAATGAGATGATCTACTATAATCTGTTCAATTACATAAATACACAATCACTCTGATTTATCAAAATGTACTTGGGTTCCAACCATTAGAGATCTGCAATGGTTGTCTTTTATTACTCGGTGTCTAGGTATATAAAAGTATGGTGTTTGAGTTAATCTTGGATCTACACTGAAGGTGTTAATCAGAAGGAGCCGATGTGTATCTTCTCGTCCTCTTCATAGATAAACTATTAAGACTTCCACTAAGTATACCGCTGGTGCACAGTCAACTCGCAGATCTGACTGGGCTCTTCAGCCGTGCCTTAAGCAATTGCAGATCTTTAGTTATGAAACTTACACAGAGATCTATCGTCACAGGGCATCATCGGCACGATGAGTTCAATACCCTAAACTATAACCCAAACATACATGTTTAAGGTTGAGACAAAGATAAAATTGAACTCCATTTATACGATTCCTAATTCATGGAAGAGAGAGTGGTGTATCTTCTAAAATGAACATTCTTAAATTTGGAACACCTATGTGTAACTTGTTAATACATAAATTCTTGTTCATAGAGATGCAGTTGTTCTTTTCAAGACATAATCCTTCACCATCTACATTAATCATAGATTGTATAGTTAGGGATCTGAAAGGGTAGTGGAAGCATTTACATATTCATAGGTCGAGACTATGCATTCTCCTACACAGGGAAACATGTAGAGGCAGTAAAATTTGCAAGTATCCAGATGATTTCAATATCACCCAACTTAAACATAGATAGAATACAAAGTACACCATCGCAGGCTCGATTACACTCAACATTTACTGAGAGCAAGGTGTTGACTACCAAGAGAATCAAAAAGTCCGTGGGGATGATGGTGTGATAATCATCGATCAGATTAACCAAGAAGTTATAAAAATAAAATAAGCACACACAATATCCAAACGTGAGCAGCAAATCGCAAGGGATATTCCTACCCTATAGCTAACTAGACGTCCCCATACACGTCGGTCTTAAATACATGAGACTTAAAAAAGTATTACAGAGTGGACGATATGTAGAGAAATGTCACACGGAAACATCGGATATGAGAAAGGCTGTTGATTGACTCTTCCTGATACAGTGAGCACAAAATATACAGAGGTCGACCCAACTACACAATTTCAGCTATCCTTCCTTGATCAGGATTTATATGAGAACGAAATGAAAAAACATATATATATGCACATACACAAATATATGGTAAGAAACAAAACCATACGACAAACTCAAATTCTATTAAATGAATCAAATAGAACAAACTGTAAAATAAAAGCAGCTAGAATGGTGGTAGCTATATCTCTAAGAAGAGATGCGGCGACTACGCTCATTCGTGACAAGCTCAATACAAAAAGAGGCTAAATGGGCCTATTTATCATAAGCATGAGGGAAATAATCCCAAACATCCAAAAACCTAACCCTAGAAGATGAACCATCATAAGGTTTTAGGCCCCAAGGTGGTTGGTTGAATAGTCAAGTTCTCGGGGTCATAACTTTTGCATACAATCTCCGTTTTGGGAACTCGGTATCCCATTGGAAAGAACAATCCGAGAAATACGCTGACCAATATTTCTCAAAAAACATCGTTTAGAGCCTCAAAACGACCACAAAAGTTTGGGACTCGAAAAACTGTAGAAAAATTACTAGAAAATTGGTAAAATGGAAAGTTGTTTTGAGCCAGTGGAATAGGTGGGTGGCCACCTATATCAATATAGATCAAACCTCCTACCTCAGACATAGAGATCAGGCGTTTCATTAATTAGATCAACAATAAAAGAAGCATCCAGGTTTATTGTTTAGTTAACTCACATATCTGCAATCTGTGTCGGTACACACACACACACACACACACACACACACATATATATATATATATATAGATATAAGAGAGAGAGAATTATATGTAACTCTCTGAATCAATATACCTCATCCATACAACGGCTTAATCTAAAAGTAATGCATCTACAATTCTCAAATATGTAATATTCATCAACATGATTATGCAATGTGGATTCGTAAAAGAAAAACAACTTACAGATCTATGTTTGCTTAAGACAGAGCAGATTTATATGCGAATGACATTTAAATCAGAAGACCCAAAAGAATGTTCTTCACTAGAACCAGTTTAATTAAATCAGTTATTGCATATAGAGTTCAAGTCGTATCTGTGCTAGAAAATCGAATACATAAATACAATGTTAAAATATAATTTCATACACAACCTAGTGCTGCCATTCGTGTATGTAGCAATAAAATTACATAAAGATCACCAAATAAATTTATAATATAAATCCATAGCCGAATCATGGTAATACATAACTATACAACGATCCTTCATCATAGCAAAAGTAAGAGAAAAAAACAGGAATTCTAATTAATTTCAAATATGTACGAGAAGCTAGATGTAGTTCTTACTGAAGAGATGTTGGAATCACAACTTAAAAGTTCTACCGTCGATCTTCATGAGTCACTAACGAACACCTCGGTTAGCCTCCCTTCCTTATAGGGAATATTCTTTTTCCTCCCGAACGCCCGAGCAATTCGGACTGCAGAGTTCACATACAAGTCTAGAAACTCAGAAATTGGTTCACCCCCCCCCACCGGAATCTCTTTCCAAACTCCAATAGAAGCAAGTCACTCTCTTTACAAAACTTACGATAACCATCCAAAACTTGGTCCCCTTCCTCCTTCCCAAATCCTTCCTTAAATAATAAAATTCATTGCGACACGTCGCTTCATGCAAAAATGCTTAATTTTTTATTATTCAAAAGTCATTTATCTCACCAATCCATGTGTCAAGTTTTCTAAGAGATTGCACCAACTTTATTAAATTTACTCAACTTTGTCTCCATGATGTTCACTCTAAATTCTATTTTTGTGGGTGCATGCAGTGTGAGCTAAATGCTCAAGCCTAGTATTCCATTTTCTCCTAAAATAGTAATTTCTTTTATTTTAAATACTAAAATGTATTTTTCTATGCAAATCGTCTAAAATAATAATCTCTATTATTTTAAATGTATTTTCCTATCCAAATGGTTTAAATGCATTTTAAAAGTTTTCATGCAATGTTTAGCAATTAATCCCCTCTAAGAGTTAGGTACCACACCGTTGGGCCGATCCTTTCTTTATTCTCTTACGTTGACATGGTAGCACTCCGTCGGGTCCACTCACCCATTGTTTCCATTTATCGGAAAGGTACCACATCATCGGGTCCTTGCGTCCGTCATTTCCATTTATCAACAACGCACCACACCGTCAGGTCCTTCTATCGATATCCTTTTGTTTCATCTGAATTGTGGGAACTTCATTTAGGGATTTAGGATCTGTTACCTTCAATCCTCTGTCTACACACTATTGGATTCTAATGGTGCTAAGGAGTAAGTCTGTTCTGACTGTGTGCCCCCCAACTTGTGCGTGACCAACTCCGTCATGTTCCACTCGCATGACCTCATGCTTCCCCTGAGTAAGCAGATCAGTGCTTCTCTACTCATGCGTGGAATACGGTTGGAATTCGACACCGTTGTCATCCTTCCATGTGTTATTATAAAATTGTTGATAGCATGATTATTGTGGAAGTATACATTGATGATATTATATTCGGAAGTGATGATGAAAAAATGAGTAAGGAATTTGCTAGGAGGATGCAACAAGAGTTTGAAATGTCTATGCTTGGTGAACTAAATTTCTTTCTAGGATTACAAATTGTCCAGTCCAAAAGGGGAATTTTTATCCATCAGTTCAAATATGTTACAGATATGTTGAAGAGATTCCATCTAGAGGATTGAAAGCCTGTTTGTACACCTATGACATTAGGTTGCAAATTAGGCAAAGAAGATGAATCCAAAGACGCAGATCCAAAACATTACAGATCAATGATTGGGAGTCTACCGTATATGTAAAAGCCTCTAGACCTGATGTCAAGCAAGTTGTCGGAATGGTGGCTGGATTTCAAGCTACACCAAAATAAATCGATGTTCAAGCTATGAAAAGAATCTTTAGGTATTTAAAAGGGACCATAGATCTAGGATTGTGGTACCCTAGCAAAAATTCATTCACTTTAAAAGCCTACTTAGATACAGATTGGGTTGGTTGTGTAAATGATAGAAAAAGTACAAGTGGAGGAGCATTCTTTTTGGGTGAATCATTGGTGGCTTGTACAAGCAAGAAACAAACCTCAATTTCTCTGTCTACTACTGAAGGTGAGTATATTGCAGCAACAAAATGTTGCACAATGGATGAAACAAACTTTATAAGACATCAAAGTAGTGTTTGAACAACCTACTATTATCTACTGTGATAATACAAGTGCTATAAGTCTCTCTAAGAATCCTATATAGCACTCCAAATAAAAACACATTCCAATAAAATACCATTATCTAAGAGATTAGGCTGAAAAGAAGAACATTAAGTTGGAATATGTCCCAACACAGGAACAGGCGGCAGATATTATTAAAAAACCTTTAAGCAGAGACGTGTTTGAATATCTGAGGAAAAGATTAGGGGTGGTATCCTCTCCAATCTAAAGTCTCAAGAAATTAATGCATCAGAGTGGCATCAGTTTAGGAGGATTAATTCAACCCTTTGCCCTTGATGTCAAAGGGGGAGAAACGAAGAGTATTGCCATCAATGCCAAAGGGGGAGATTGTTGGAAATATGGCAGTGGCAAAGGGTGTAGATTGTCATTGATGGCAATGAGGCAATAGAAGAGAAACACAAAGATGACAGGGCAGCACAATGAAGAGAAAGGGAAATTAAAATGTCTACCTGTTCAAAGCATTATGAGGAGAGGGAAATGAATATTATTGTAGGCTAGTCATGGCAATATGATGAGATAAGGGAACAAAAATGACAAAGCATGTTGGCAAGAAATACATGCCTAAAATGTATGCCACTCCTAAATTATACACACCACTATGGAATAAACCTACAGAGTGTGCTCATAATGGTATAACTGATATCAGATGCTGCATCTCCTCAGTTGTTTCCCAGGGCAGAAGATGTGAAGGAGACAGACTTGTGTTGGAACAAGTTATTGAGTCATAGGGTTCCTATATATAAGATGCAGTTGGATCACCATTGCTTCCTTCTAGTCTCTGTCCACGTTATGCTTATGTGAGGGAGGAATTAAATGTGAGATCAGTGGTTCCTTGTAATGACCCTCTTAAATATGCATCTTTGTGAGATGAACCATATTTTAGTGTGTTAGGTAAGCAATTAGGAAAAGCAATGGGCACTATTGCCAAGGAAGTGAAGTCCATGGAACGGGCTAGGATTCTAGCCTTCGAGAAGTCTAGAGAAGTAATACTTGTAGGACATAATTTGAAACATATTGAGATAAAGGTCATTCATCAGTTTAGTTTGTCTAGTGGTGTAGAGAAAGATGATGTAGATGCAGCCGGCGATGATGATGTTCTGTTAGTATTGGAATTGCGTCCTGATGAGACTCTGTTTGAGGCAGGAGTTGCTCATAAGATTGTCAATCGAGTTCAGAAGCTCCATAAGAAAGCTGGATTAGAACCAACAGACAGTGTTGAAGTCTACTTTGAGACATGAAAGTTTAGACATAACACTATTAGTAGAGGAAGAAAGAACTAGATGTTGCGATTTGGATGCTCAAGCACATGGAGATAATGAAGAAGTTTGTACACTGCAGAAGACAGACATTGAAACTCGATTATTTGTTGAGCGAGATTTTTTCATTTGCTATGGGGGAAGAAATGTCCCTGTTGTGGAGCTTGAGGGGAAGACAGTGAGTTTAGATTTCTTGACCCATCGGTGTAACATCTGCACAGGGCTTGTGGAGATTTACAAAAATTGTAGGAGCCAACAACTCTTATGCTTCTATCCAAATGGAAAACACCAAGTGTGAGGGATTGTTCTTAGACCTTCATATGGACATGCATAACATAGGCAGCAGAGATGGAGGACATGTTGTGCTCTTGTTGGCCAGTCATCCTACAAATGCATACGTCTCCAAAGAATATTTTCAAAGAAGGAGACTCAGCAACCATCTTATCACAATGATCGACGGTGGAGATTGCGTTTAGTTTTGTGATTTATCCCACATTTGATATGCGGATGAACTTTTATGTGTTTATATAGACCAATGTTTTAGATGATGTTTGACACGTAGTGAAAATATAGTGTGGGGGCTCTGGGTGTTAGGTTCTCCATGAGAAGAACACCATCCTGGGTCTCAGGATGCCTAGGTGGACCCCTATATTTTACTACACGTGGCTTATCTCTTTGACATGGACGATGACTAAGATATTGAAGATGTACCAGTGATGTGTTGTAGACGTGTTGCTAAGGTCGACCATGACATGGCAGTAAGAATGGTGATGTGTCACTGGTGTGGACAGTGATATGGCAGTGTTGAGATGTGGCAGACAATGATAAGGGCGAATGAATAGATGATATGGAAAATGAGATGGAGGCATGCGGTCATAGAAACGATGGTTCTATGCTATGTGGAAATGGTTAAGCGAAGAGTTGAAGCTCTTAGGTGCGAATGCAATAGTGTACCAAAAGAGGGCTAATGTAAAGAGCCAAAGCTCTTATAGCTCTAAGTATAATAACTTTGGTTATATGCGCTAAGTTTGGTTATTAAAATATTTTTTTTTGTTATAAATTAAAATATTAATATATAATTAGTTCAAATATTGTTAGTGGAAAGGGGTGACTTTTTGAAAAGACACATTGTTTTATTTTTCTTAAATATGTGAGTAATATAAAAACCCCAAGTCAGATCAATATGAAATGCATATCTCTAATTTCTCCATCTATGTATCTGAAGTAGAAGAGAGACCAAAAGGAAGAGATACGGTCTAGGAAGTTTATGAAGACTTAATACTAAAAGGGAGGCAGGGTGGTGCTAGGGCAGGTCAGTGCCTGCAAAAGTGAGTTGGTGCTTCCTTGCCAGTCGTAGTTAACTAAATAGGGGGTCATAGCCTCCTACCAATTGGTGATATTGAAGAAGAGTGTGGGTGCATCCTGATCAGTTAGTGCTGATCTAAAACACCTTCTTCTATTGTATAATTGTAAAAACAAAGTTTTGCAAATATTAGAAAAGTGTTTGTGGTTTACCTTATCGGTTTCCACGATAAATTGTTGTGTTCAATTCTATTGTTATGTTTATTAAAAATAAAAATTGTGTATAAATTTGTCACTGATTCACCGCCCACTCGCAGTGATAGAACCTGATCCTACACATTTTTCACAATCAAAGCTAATCATTAAGCAACATGCAATTATTTGTTTACATCAACTATCCAATTCCACTTATATCATTCATTTCATTAATTCATGAATCCATTTTCGTCATGCACATACTCAATAAAATCAAAGAGTTATTTTATTAAGGTTTTATTCAGTCAAGTCACTCAATAGGTTCCCTCAAGGTATACAATAGTCTAGGGGCACTACAAAGGTTGACTTCAATCCAAAGTTTACGACAATCTAAGGTTCACTTCAATCCATGGTTATCTTTAAACCAATGTGAACTTCAGTCCATGGGTGACTTCAATTCAAGGTTGACTTCAATCTATATTTGAAGTTGATGTTGCTTTAAAGTCACTATGGGTTGAATTCAACTATGGATTGAAGTTAACCACAACCTTGGAATAAAGTCAACCTTGCTTAAAATTCAACTATTGATTAAAGTCAACCTTGTTTAAAAGGAAAATATGGATTGAAGTCAACACTACAACAAAATACCCTTTTGGCTGCAGTTTTGCTAAACCCCCCCCAAAAAAAATTTTAGGTCTTTGGGGGTGGTTCTTCAAAACCCCCCTCAAAAGTCCCAGAAATTGGACTTTTGGGGGCGGTTTTAAAAAAAACCCACTAAAAAGACCAATTGTCAGGATTTTTGGGGGTGGTTTTGTAAACCCCCCCCCAAAGTCCAATTCTTAACACTTTTGGTGGCGGTTGGTTAAAAACCCCCCTCGAAAGTCCAATTTTCAATACATTTGGGGGTGGTTGTGGAAACCCCCCCAAAAAAGTCTTGACCCCCTAAAAGTGGCTTGCGACGGTCTTGGTAAACCCCCCCCCCCAAAAAAAACACTTTTTAAAGGTATTTGATGGCGGCCATTAAAAACCCCCCTCAAAAGTCCTTAGAATTTGACTTCTAGCGGCGGTCCTTAAGAACCCCCCTCAAAATTCCTTGGAATTTGACTGTTGGGGGCAGTACTTAAGAACCCCCTTCAAAAATCCTTAGAATTTGACTGTTGGGGGCGGTTTTTAAAAAAACCCCAAAAGTCTTGTTGGACTTTTGGACTTTTGGGGGGGGGTTGGAAAGACCACCCAAAATTCCAATGGGGGGGGTTTGGAGATCCACACCCTCAGAATATTTTTATCATCATCCTATGAGCTGTGGCGGGCATTTCCCTAAGTCCAATTAGGTAGATTTTACCATACTTGGACAATTTTTATCTTATCCAAGGCTTAGTCTAATTTCCCTAAACCACTGTTTTGGTAGGTCCATAAATTCTTCTTCAGGTTGATCTCTTTGGACAAACTGAGACCATGATTGAGTAGAAAAAACATGTAATGTCCCTAAAAATAGTAAAAATTTAAAAAAAAATTGATACTGAATTAAACTGGTAAAGAGATGAAGAATAGTAATTTAACTTCAGCATTAATAAGTACCTACTACACCGGTGTTTGATTTCTACTCTTTGAAGTGTCTTAGTTTCATAACTACCATGCTTTGTTGATTATAAATCTTACAGTTTTGCGGAATCGTTTAGCATGAATGGATGTATGAAATCTCACATGTGTATGGATGTCTGGAAAGTAATAATGCGAAATTTCTTCTTACAGTTGTAAGGGTTTGTGTGCATATGTAATAAACTCTAATTGTTAATTCAGATGGGATGGACCCCTAATGGTGGCGGTTGAGGCCTTTGACGTACTACTAAGTCTTTCAAGGGTATGAGTACCCTGGCAGGGCTGCTGAGAGGTAGTGTGTAAGAAATGGAATTTTTGACTTACTTAGAGAGATTCGCTAACGTCTTCAATTTGCATCTATTTGTAGGTACTCCTACTATGGCGTCTACCAAGGATACTTACTCTATGGTTCCAACAAAATTCTAAAACCCAGGGTATGAGATATTTAAAGATTGGCACCTTCAAAACCTTGAAGGTCATTTCAAAAACTTGTGCAATTAATATCCTTGGTTGACTTAGTAATGTCTTCGTCTGTACTAAGCACTTATGGTCTTAGTAATACTTCGGCATTTATAAAATGTTGTTTGGTCATTCGTGACTTTACCACTATAGAGCTTTGGGTCTAAATCAAAATATTCGGGTTTGGTGGTGGCATTGAATGTGGCTCTACGTTGGCACATCGCCCAGCTACCAGTTGTACTGAGTATTTTACTCCTGGGGTTTTTCTCCAATGAAGTGTAAATTCGTAGTTTGCTCCACTTCTTTCACTGTATGTGCATTTGGGGGTTTTCGTGCTCTGGCCTGAGCTCTTGCTCATGGCTAGTGCACCTTACATGGCTCTATACGGAGAGGTGGAAAACTGAAGGTAACTCCTTCCTTGGTTCAAGTCTTACGCTTCTTTCCTGCTATTTTATTTGGTATGTGTTGATACTAAACCCAGGTTTTGACTCCATGGCATTTTCTTGTTTGGTAGGTGGTTGTGTGGCGACTTCCTTCTACATGGCTACCACATGCCAGCCGGTATCTCGACTCTGATTTCGTCGCTCAAGGTAAGTTCAGGGTTCTTCATTCCTTCACTCCTCCTCTCGCCTCTATGGAGGGTCCTGATGGTGTATGCTATGAGGAAAAATCGTGAGCCTGCTTTGGGTTGTACTATAACACGTTTTGGTTTCCTTGAGGTCGTCGTTGGCTGGACCATTGCGTAATGCACCTGTTGGTTTTCTATTTAATGGCCCTAGATGACTCTAGCCATTTGGATCACTAGTCAACCCTATAATTTTGTAATATTAATACCCAATGTAAAGACTGAGATTTTTTGTGCTTGTGTAATTTGTTTATAAAAATAAACTGTGGATTCTAAGAATGGAGAGTATGGATTTACCCTTTGGTCTTTTCATTTCCTTATGGTAATGGTAGTTCTCTATTTTTTTTGTTTTCTATCGTCGCCTCCATCCTGGTAGTTTGTTGGTTGTATGATTGTGAAAGAGGAAAAGCGTACTCTTGTTTTAATTTAAATGTTTGTAGGTAGAGATCCCCTCTGGCTGAGAAGTGTGGTTTCTATGAATTTCGACTAAACTCTGTGTGTTCTTTGTAATGGGCTTTCGTTGCTATTGTTATGATTTAGCTGAATTAAGAGTTGAATGTGATGATAGAAAGAAATCGTAATCCTCATGAGTTTTTAGCTATGAGCCTGAGAAAAATGTCATCCGATGCTGCGTTTCCGGGGTTTGCAAAAGCTATAGGATTTCAATGAAAGAAGATGATAGGGATTCGATCCCATGACCTATGTTTGTTTTGGAGTCTCGTCTACATGTTGTTGACAATGTTATTCGAAAGCTTGGTAGATAGTGGATTTGGTTTGCTAAATGTATCTATGTAATGATCCTTGTGTTTTTCTTTAAAATAAAGATGGTGAGACTCTAGTTGTGAGTTTCAATGGACAGATTTTTGAGTGTTTTTTGCTACACTGTGGCAATTTGTAAATAGTTGGGATTTCAATGTGTTGTTGATGAGAATCATTCTCCTGACCTCCTTTTTCAAATTAATAAAATAAGTGTTGTTTGTTCTAAATAGATAATTTGTTGAATGTGGGAAATTGACCCTTAGAAAGATTCTGTGGTGCTATCATGGTAGTGGTTGACTGATTTGTTGATAATGGAAAAGCTTTGAGAAGAATACTATAACATGCCTTCAGTACTTGGTACTTTAATTCGAAGTCTGAAATCGTTTTCCTGTAAGAGTTAGTAGTTTCGAAAATATTCTTAGCTAGATTTGTGATACGTTGATGTTTTAAACGTAAGAGAATGTTTTAGTAGAAAAAAATATAATCAGTAATGTGAACAGTAATTTTATCCTAGCTATACAAAGATTAAGAAAAACAAACATAAATCCATCCACTATTTCAGAAAGGGGAGGATATATACATAAATATAATAATGCTACTCTGAAGGAGCAATCTAAGTTTATCTAAATTATCAAGAACAACTTTCTAGGTTATGGATTTGCTAGGATGTCTAGCACAGGAACCTGCTAGACATTCTACTGATCCTAGTTTCTAAAGTTAACGTAACCCTATATTACAGTAATTTTTGTTCCTATCAGAAAATCTATATTTAAACGATTTGGTAAAAAAGAGAAGTGACCCATAGCATCGGGGTAGCATCTTTAATTATTTAACCTCTATTATAACTTGAAATGGAAGATTTATATTTCGTACCTGGTTAATTTGTAGCTTGCTCCCTTCCTGTACTACCTACACACTCAAACAGTAATTAGTGTAGAGACTTCTAAGCTTAGCTGACCTAGTAGAATGACACCTTTAGCTTGATAACTTTGGGACTACCATGTTCCTCCCAACCTCTACCCTTGAACCATTTTTTGGTTCTATCTAGATCCCCCCGAGCTTGGTTCCAACATGCAAAGACTGATATAGGGCCTAGGTCCACTGTTGGTTCAGATCTGAGAATTATTAGGTGAGGCTGCTTTAGTTTCTTGGAGCTAAATACTTTTCTTGGATTACCATAAGAAAATGATAATAACCAAGAATGATCGATGATCCCCAAAACTTGGGATCTGTAATCTTTAAGTAGGGGAGTCTTGAATTAGGACTATTGAAATAATTAGTTTCTTTAAATTAAATAATTAATATTTAAAAGATATTATTTAATTAAATACCTAGTCCTTTTGAACTAGGACTTTTCCATCTGTTTAACTATAAGTGATTTTGATTTATTCTCTCCATATAATTATAATAACAGTAATTATACTAACAATAATTATGTTTCACTTAACTATTAATACATCATTTATAATATTAAATAATGCATAAATCATATATAATAATTATATTCCATAATTAAATAATGACACCATTATTATTAAAGCTCTTGATAAAAATATTAGCCTTGAGGCCTTTATACATGTTAGTCATAAAAGACTACTAGTAATTATTTTTTATTTAGTTAGGTATCCTCACACGATACTTTTTTTCTCTTAACTTTTAAGGACAAGGTCCAATTCCTTGGATGGTCTTTGGTAAGCTTGGATAGGCACCTCTAGTCTCTCTCTTGCATGTCGGATTCCCTTGTTTAACATGGTAGTTCACGCGGTATTTGATGATAGATAAAAGATGAATCATTTAATTAAATCAAATAAATGTGATGAAAGAAAAGTGCTATTCAGTGTCTTTTAGACTTAACACTTTGAGATTCAGTAACCCCGAGTGCTCTTCAGAGCCTTTTAACTCAACACTCCCACATGGGCGTTACACTAGTGCAATTCCAGAGCCTCTTCTCAACACTAGTGCTAGAATGTGGTTGTGAGGCACATCTAGAATATTTAAGTTGCCTAGGATCCGGTATTAAGTTATCAAGCTTGGAGTGCTCCAGGGATTAGGCCCAACACTCAATGTACCTCAGGGCTTACTCCTAGTACATAAAACATTCTTCTAGGTACATCGGGGCTTATTCCCAGTATGTAGGTCATATGTGTGTTTCTGAGTCCACGCTCAACATCTCAAATATTTTCATGGTAAGTGACAAAAGATCATCTCAATATATTAGGGTTTGTACCCATATCAAAGCTGAAGAACATCATTAACACATTAGGGCCTTCTCACCCAATACACACTCAAATAACGAAGTCAGTTAGGGTCCATGCCCGATATGTCAATATATAAAAGAATAGGTCATAGGTGCTAGGGCTCATACCCAATACTCAAAATAAAATGCATTCTCTGGGGCCATGGCCCAATATAAGAACAACATAGTTAGTCCAAAATCCGGGATATTACAAAACAACAGCCTACAATATCCCCATGTGCTACAGGCATTTTCTTCAACACACAATTTGTGTCGGGCATCCTCTCGGGGCTACTTGGACCCCATGTTCAAAACTGGTTTTTTGGGGATAGAGTCTAATAATGCTACCGAATTAGATCAAGGTCTTCACCAAGGAATACTGCTCGCATGTCAAAAAAGATGGACCCCTCTAATCGTGGAAGGTGATTCCAAGATCATTCTCCACATGGCTGTTGAGATGCACTGTGGAAAATCAAGCTCCAAAGTGGCATCGTCATGGCGGTTGGGCATAGCGCTTTCCTTCTCCCACGTCAAGTTAATCTGTTCACGTGGGACAATTTGACAGAAGAAATTTTTTGGGATAGCTGCAGAGTTACCTAGGACCAAGACATGATGGTTTATCATGCGAGAAGACATCATGCTGATGATAATCGGGACACGTAACTCTTGCAATTGTCTGCATATTTGACCTTTAAATCTTGCCTTTTGCAGTTGTCCGCATCGACCTTTAACTCTTGTCTTTTCATCCTCCTTAACAGTTCTTCGATGGGGGAAATGACGGAAGAAAATCATAACTATACCTCCTTTAGTTATTAAGATGTACCTCCTTCATTTATTACGAGTTATTAAGATGTACCCGATTCATCATAACAGTCGGTGGCAGGCGAGAATATATGGAGGCTCAAGGTGGAAACCATGATCATCATTGCTAGTTTTCTGCATGCATCCAAGTTTTTGTTATGGAGCAAGCCTTTGGTGAGAGGATGAAGGACCTCCAAGATACTAACAGTCATCCTGAGGTTGGAGATAATTCCATTTGCAATAGGAAAAGAGGGTGTGGGGATTCTCCGGGGGAGCCGGGTGGTGGTCTGTCTCGTGCCTCTCAGCGGGCGTGTAGGGAGGAAACTTCCTTTGCTCTTAACATCCCCTTGGAAATATAGAGGGACATCAATGACTATGGAAAATAATGGTGGGCGCATTTGAGTAGGGAAACCCTGCTGGCGGAGCGCAAGAAGTTGGAGAATTAGATCCTGGATCCCGGCAACATGGTCGGGCGCGTTAGTCTTTACGAGCACACTGTTGCGCTATTTTGGATGATGAAAAACTTGGTTGGATATGCCATTCGCAATAGGAATCCTCTCAGAGATGACAATGCCCAGCTTCTCTTTGAAGAGTTTCGCACGATTCACCGGAAGCTAGATTAACTTCTGTCTTCCATGGTGCTTCAACCTCCTCCGTGTGCGGATTCTTCTTCTAGCTTTCACCATCCTGGGAGTTCTCCAGAAGATCCTTATATAGTTTGCTGATGTTTAGGTGGGTGTTTATTTAGGGGCTCTGGGGCTAGCTGGTTATGAAGCATTATTCTCTTTGGCCTGTGAGCCTATGGGAAGAAAGTATTTGGTTATGTGGTTTTTTGTCTGTTCGGTTAGTAGTTTTGTTCTGTTTTGTTGAGACTACCATGAGGGTGTTTTTCAATGGGTAAAACCAAGTTGGTCTATTTCAATGAACAATTATGAGCTTCGGCCAGATTGCTCCTTTTGTAATTCCTTCTTTTAATATAATGCAAAATATCCTTACTTCCCCCCAAAAAAAAGACTTCTTGGAATGGTGTTTAGTATTCCCAAAGGATTATTCTTCCATATCACAGTCATAAGTGTTTTTTTGTTTTAAGTAACTGTAAGTACCGTCTCTGCTTTTAAAAAGTTGATTTTTGTTTTAGGTATTTTTTTCTTCTTCGGGGTTTCTTCTTTATGTTATTAATTTGTCTAATGCACTTTTCTTCACCAATTTGAAAGAGTTGATTCATGGATGAGTAGGCTCAGAAATGTGTAACTATGCCATTCCAGATTTCATACACTGGATGTCAAGTTTGGTCATAACTAGGATTAATTAATGAAGAACATATGAAGTTGGTTAAAGAGTCTAATCACATTTGAAGACACCCCATTGACAGTCCAAACAAACCATATGATAGTTTAAGCAAACCGATTGACTGCATAATAAGGATTAGCAGTCCAAAAAACCAGTATTGAACTCTTATTGGATGAATTCTGAATGTGACTGTAATCAACCTATAATTTTCCACTAGAGTTTCAGCAATACAAGTGATGCAATTGATGGAATGAAAAGCAAGGAATATAACTAAACGAATGCATGAAATTAGGACACATTCCCTTGCAGCTGATGAATTAGCTTGAGTTCATAAGTAGAGGATTATTGTTCTTACTTAGTTTGATATTACTTGCTATTACTGTTTAGTTATACCCATTTTGTTGCTTGACAATTCTGCATTATTTATTTAGGGTGATGGATATTTTCCATTCGGAAGATATATATAATTTTCAAGTTTAAATTATAATTAATAATTATATTAATATATTTATTATTAAGTTAATAAGTTTTCAACAAGTAACACACATAAGTAACACACATTTGACATTGGTATTGCTGCTTGCACATTAATTCAAATTACATATATGATATTGATATTGATATGAATCATTGAGGATGCAATCATAAACTACCAAATAAGAATGCAATTATCATTTCACTGTTGCAGCTTGCAGTAACATATCTAATGCAATTCCACACCACACAACATCAAAGAAATTAAACTACCTACTTAACTCGGCGATCTCTGTGAGAAGGCAAGCCCTTTCCTTCTAACAGAGATGTCGTGTCCTAACACAAATTAAAACACCAAGATATAAGAAAATCTGCTCCTTGTGTTAGAAATAATGAATCACAGTCACAGCTCTCTGTTTCAGCTTATACAATTATAAATTCTCCAACCCCAGGCTCAGAACGCCTCTTTACATTTATACCTTGATGACATGAATTCGTTTAACAAAATATCGGATAGCCATGAAGATCTATGATCTTCAAGCTATCGATTTACAATGGAACTGTTACAACCATAAGTAGTCTTGAATGATTATCTTCTCCTAATTCCAAATCAGGGAATAGTGAGGCAAAACAAGGAAAAATGTGTAGATAGGTGTAGGAAAAAAGGGGCTATTCTGGGGCCCAAAATCTCCCCTCAGCTATCCAATTGCCTGTCCTCATGCAACAACCAACTAATCTGAGTCTGAATCTAGTCCTAGTTCATGCTGAAAGGAAAAGTTGAAGGAAATGCCAGGTTCCTTGCCTGCTTTTAAAAACCCATTACAAGTAGCCCAATATTCCCATCACTGCTTCTCTTCTGCCTTGGTCAGTGTATAATTGTCCCTGTACTACCCTCCTGCCCACCATATCAGTGGAAATTTGAACTTGAGTCCCAGCAAGTGTAAGCCACACGTTCTCATGCAATTGATATAGCCTGCTACCCTAGGAAGAGCTTGTTTAAAATTCTTAAGGCAGTAAGGATCCATTTTCTTCAAAGCTGGAGAAGAAGTCTGCCACTTGTGCTTGCTACCCTCTAAGGCAAGATGTTGTTGTTTGGATATCAGGTCAACACAGGTAGAGATAACTTTCTCTTGCATCTTCTTCAGATGTTGAGTCTTTGGAGGAGATAAGAAACATCTTCCATGGTTTATGATGAGAGCACAAGGAGATTGGGGTTCACTCTAAATCCATAAATTGGCACTGGCCTCATTCCTAGAGATTGTCTGAAAGGAATCTTCCCACTGCACATGATTATTAAAAAAAGAGGCAAAGGCTCTCAATTGAAAATCACCTGCATAGGGAATAGGATTAGAGCAAGAATCACCAAAACATGCCATATTGTGCAAATACAATTCACACAACAAGTGTTGCTCAAGAGAAATACTTGAAAAAAAGGTCTCTAGAAACTGGGAAGGGATCAGCAACCGATAAGGTCTACCCTCTTGTAAAGCTTTCAATTTGAACAGGTTCATTTGCTCATACAGGAATACCGGGTAGGAAGGAGATGGGGCTCTTGAACTCAGGAACTCCAGAGAGAGGGCATACATTTGGTCTTTTTCCTTTTGCATGGATTTGAATTCTTTCAACTCCTGCAATTCTCTTTTCACCTCTTCCAATTGAGATTTCTGAAGAATTGATTCCTCTACCCACTTCTCCCTTAATTCTTTGACAATCTTCCTATGTTTAGAGAGAGGTACCATCCCTGCTTGACACTGATCAATGTACTTTCCCCATCTAGCTAACTCTACCTGTAACAAAGAAAGTTGTTTCTCCAATCATTGAATCCTTTTATCCTCCACATCTTTCTCATCATCGGAGTCTAAAGAAACAAATTCTTGAGAAAATTGAATTCCTACATTGCCACCAGATGTTCTAGCTTCCTCATTTTCGGGTGGCAGTGTAGAAACTTCCTCATTTTCAAGTGGCAATGTAGTAGCTCCCTCTTCCATCGGTGTTGCAATGGCCTTTGCTTGTTTTGCAATCTCAGCAGTTAATTTTGAGGATGTTGGTTCTTGTGTACCAACATCCTCTTCCTATACCTCCACAGCCTCAGTTTCTGTTGTTGAATCAATCATTAATTTCGAGAACATTGGTCCTTGTGTGACAGCATTCTCTTCCTGAATACCAAACTCAGCAGCTTCTACCTCATTTGTAGTCTCAACAACTACTTTTAGGAATGTTGGTTCTTGTGTGGCAGCATCCTTTCTCTTCAATTCAATCTTAGCAACCTCAATCTGAGTTGCAATTTCAGCAAACATTTTAGCAACTCATTTTCAAAAACGAGGTTTTCAATTTGGGCTTTTTCCACAGCAGGTTCTTGTGTAACAGCCGGTGATTTGGGGTTTAAAATAGGAATTTCTATGCCTACCCCGGTTGCACATGCTGCTTCTGCTGTGGGAATTTCACTATTTTCCCCCATTGCACATGTTGTTTCGGTTGTTGCAATAGACCTAGTCCTTCTTTTATTCACAACTCCCAATGGATGGCCTTCACTGCATACTGTTGCTGCTACTGTAACAGCTCTGGTTCTTCTCTTCTTTGCTGAGCTAGATGTCTAACCCTTACTCCTTGACCTTTTTCTTCTTTTCTATGACACAGGGTTTCTAAATTTTCAGAAAGAGAGGTCATTTCCTCTTCTTCAATTATGGTTCTCCTTCTTTCAGGGGAGGATTCAACATCCAACACCTCCATGTTTCCTCCTTCTACCACCTCTACTTGATGCTCTACCCCTTGCATTGTAACTCTTGCAGCTACAGCTTCCACTGTCACAGCTTTAACAGTTGCTCCAGTTTCAGCTTCCTCTATTGCAGCTGCTAATGATGCCATCCCTACTACTTCAACTGCCACCCTAACTACAATTTCTATTGGGTCTGCTTCTTCCTCTATAGGATTTGTTATTGTCGCAGCTTCGCCCGTATTTACCTCTTCCACCTAGTCTGCTAATGCTCCATCCCTCCCCCCAACTAAATTGGAGGAACTGATCCAGTCCTCATTTACCATCTCAACACCTCCTATTGCCACGATAGGTGCTCGGGGCACCCTTGGCCGAGCAACAAACTCTTCCCATGTCAAATTATGGTGCACAAGGGCCCTTAATATTAAGAGTTTAATCAACCCGTGGTTTGAGTGGGGAGATAAGGGGTGTTGAGCACCCTTGACATATCAAGCCATAGTTTGCAGAGATTGTAAAAGATAAAACGTCATATTTAACAATTTACAGTGGCGTAAATGTGAAAGGAGGAAGAATTCATAGATGTAAACCACTTTGAACCTACCTTCATAGGAATTGTTGTAGTTGGATTATGGCATTTCTGACTGAACCATTGCATCCTGGTTATAGGAAATCCTGTTACCTCCGCCATGATTTCTCGGCCATGCGGTCGAACAACTTCTCCGGCTGCCAAAAATTCTTTTGTTGTAGTTGGATTATGGCATTTCTGACTGAACCATTGCATCCTGGTTATAGGAAATCCTGTTACCTCCGCCATGATTTCTTCTCAAACATCTATTCAGATACCTCGTACCTATGAATGAGTGCTGGTTAGATTTTGAGCAAACTCAAGTGCGGTTTCTACATGAAAATCATTCAAACGCTGGAAATAGTCAATCTAGCCAGCTTCCTGGAAGATAGTAAAAACCTCTCTGTTTGCACGCAGAGGCTCTATGCTAACAGGTTTGTGTCATACCGAGATACCCATATTGCAAAGTTGTCTGTAATTCTGCTACCGGAGGGATGAGTTACAGTCTCAGACATCGAGCTATTGCATGTAGAACAAGCAATGGATAGGCAATGGTTGGTTAAAAGTGGTGATAGGTTGTCAAATGGCAGTAAAAAACTAAAAGCGAAGGAGAAATCAGACGTAGTTTCCATCTCAGCATATTGGCTAAGGATAATTGACATCGACTAACGACAAAATATATTCATCATTGATTACTGCATTTATTCATGCCTAATGATGTTTATGATTAAGACGTCGTACCTTTAAATGTAATGCCAAACTGTCATGTTGCAAGGTGGCGCCTTTCCATGGTCACATCGTTGATGGAGAGCGCTAATATCAATGAGCAAATAAATAATCAGTATTCAATGAGGAATTAGCATAATTGCAGTTGCCAAAAGTAGGAAAAATGGACAAATTTAGGTGTTGCAGCTGCTCAAAATAGTAAAAATAGGCACTTTTGTAGGTGCCGCAGCTGCTCGAAATAGGAAGAAGGGACAACTTTAGGTGTTGCAGCTGCTTGAAATAGGAAAAATAGGCACTTTTGGAGGTGGCGCAGCTGCTCGAAATAGGAAAAATAAGCAACTTGGCGGTGTTGTAGCTGCGGTAAAATAGGAAGGATAGGCAACTTTAGCGGAGTCACAACTGCTAAAGATAGGAATAATGGGCAATTTTAGCAGTGTTGCAGTCGCGCGAAATAGGAAAAATAGGCACTTTTGGAGGTGTCGCGACTGGTCGAAATAGGAAAAATGGACAAATTTAGGTGTTGCAGCTACTCGAAATAGGAAAAATATGCACTTTTGGAGGTGTCGCAGCTGCTCGAAATAGGAAAAATAAACAAATTTAGGTGTTGCAGCTGCTTGAAATAGGAAAAATAGGCACTTTTGGAGGTGTCGCAATGGCTCGAAATATGAAAAATAGGAAACTTGGCAGTGTTGCAGCTGTGGTAAAATAGGAAGGATAGGCAACTTTAGTGGAGTCGCAGCTGCTAAAGATAGGAATAATGGGCAATTTAAGCGGTGTTGCAGCTGCTCGAAATAGGAAAAATAGGCACTTTTGGAGGTGTTGCAGCTGCTCGAAATAGGTAGAATGGAAACCTCTAGGTGTTGCAACTGCTTGAAATAGGAAAAATGCACTTTTGGAGGTGGCGCATCTGCTCAAAATAGGAAAAATAGGAAACTTGGCGGTGTTGCAGCTGTAGTAAAATAGGAAGGATAGGCAACTTTAGCGAAGTCGCAGCTGCTAAAGATAGGAATAATGGGCAATTTTAGCGGTGTCGTAGCTGCTCAAAATAGGAAAAATAGGCACTTTTGGAGGTGTCATAGCTGCTCGAAATAGGAAGAATGGACAACTTTAGGTGTTGCAACTGCTTGAAATAGGAAGAATAGGCACTTTTGGAGGTGTCACAGCTGCTCGAAATAGGAAAAATAAGCAACTTGGAGGTGTTGCAAATAGGAAGGATAGGAAACTTTAGTGGAGTCACAGCTGCTAAAGATAGGAATAATGGGCAATTTTAGCAGTGTTGCAGCTACTCGAAATAGGAAAAATAGGCACTTTTGGAAGTGTTGCAGTTGCTTGAAATAGGAAAAATAGACAAATTTTCAGGGAACCCCTGTCATCCCATTCTGCATATTTCATTCTTGAGGACCCTATCCCCAATTCCCCTTCCCAAAGCCCGAAATCCCACATTTGTCTATTTTTAGGGTTTACCATAACTTCCTCAGATTTCACCCAATCACCTTCAAATTTTACCACAGAGTTCCTTTCTAATTTATGCTTCTTTGTCCCTCTCTGCCAAATTTTCCCATTCTTTCACCCCGCTTCTGAAATCCTCATTTTTGCTTCCCTGTCTATTCGACAGTGTCCAAAACCTAGTCAAACCCCAATTACCCTTCAGATTTTTTCCCAAGTCCAGATTTTCCTTTACTGAAGTAGTTTCTGTTTTTGTTTTTCTACCCAGTCAACCAAAAAAAAAAACTCCTGGAGCAAAAACCATGGAAGATGCACTTGCAGCCATGCAAGCCAAACTCTAGGATCTGGATGAAAAATTTCTTGGCCTCCATCTTGAACATTCAACTATGAACAACAAACAACAGTCCGAGTCTTCATCAGACAATGGGTTCTCTTCTTCCAACAATTTCCGTGGTCCGAAGCTTGATTTTCCTCGCTTCAATGGTACTATTCCAACTGGATGGATCTATCATGCAGAACAGTATTTCAGTCTGCATAATACTTTTGATGTCAACAAATTCTGCTTGCATCCTTTCATTTGGAACAGGAAGCTCTTCAATGGTGCTGTTGGTATATCAAGGCTCATGAAGAGCCAAAATGGCCAGACTTTTGCCAGCTCCTTTTGCAACGATTTGGTCCTAGTGCTTTTGATGAATTCACAGGAGCCCTCACTAAACTTCGCCAAATTGGCACTGTGAGAGAGTATCAAACCGAATTTGAGAAACTAGCCAACCACACTAAAGGATTGTCTGATGACTTTTACCGGAGTTGTTTTATCAGTTTTCTAAAGGATGCCATCCACTCTAAGGTCAAAATGTTCTATCCCAACACAATGATGGAAGCCCTAGGGTTGGCTAAGTTGGTAGAAGACAAGATTGCAGCCCAACAATGCTCCAATCCCGCTTTTGTTCCCTTCCGAAATATGGGTTCTCAACGACCACCTATACCGTAGGCTCCTCAACCAACTCCTATCAAGCGTTTGTCTGAAATAGAGATGCAAGCACGCAGAGAAAAGGGGCTTTGCTATAATTGTGATGAGGAATTCACTCAGGGACATAGATGTGTTTAGCAAAAGCTCTATCTCTTGGATGTGGATTCTCCGCCTGCCTCTGAAATTGGTGACGAAGATCCAGAAACAATGGATGCTCTAGTTGACATTCAGGAACCGCCTATTGACCCTCTGTCTCAGGATGACCAGCCAGAGATATATCTCCATGCTTTAGCTGGAATCAGCACCCCCCAAACAATGCGGGCTAGGGGTTACTTCAAGAAGCTTCCTCTTACAATACTCATTGATTCTGGTAGCACTCATAATTTCATTGACCCTCGGATCGCCAAACAAGCTGATTGTTTTATCCATCCTTGCTCCAAATTTGAATTCATGGTTGCCAATGGGGGCACCTTACCTTGCAAAGGGAAGTGTCGAAATGTGCATATCTCTATGGGAGATTATACCTTGTGCTCTGACATGTTTTCCTTTACCTTAGGCAGATGTGATGTGGTTTTGGGTGCTCAATGGCTATGCACACTTGGCCCTATATTATGCGATTTTGCTGAACTTTGGATGCAGTTTTCCCTCAATGGACAAAAAAACACATTGACAAGATTACAACTAGGTTCTCTCAGCATCATCAGTTCACATCGTATGGAAAAACACCTCAAGAAGAATTCACATGGTGTCATCGCTCAGATCCATTCCATTCAGATACAACCATCAGCGGTCTCCACTACTCCTTTAGATCTACAACAAATTCTGGATCGATATATAGGTGTCTTTGATGAACCAGTGGGATTGCCACCTTCCAGGCCAGAAAACCATCGTATTCAGCTCCTTCCTGCCTGCGTTCCTCCCAACATCAGGCCCTATCGCTACCCATTTCACCAAAAAACAGAGATTGAAATGCTCGTTCAGGACTTATTGAAGCAAGGTATTATTTGCCCAAGCACTAGTTCCTTTTCTTCTCCAGTTCTTCTTGTCCACAAAAAATATGGGTCATGGCGCCTCTGCATTGACTTCCGAGCACTTAATCACCTCACCATCAAGGATAAGTTTCCAATTCCTATTGTTGATGAGCTTCTTGATGAGCTTCATGGGGCTCACTTTTTCTCCAATTTGGATATTCATTCTGGGTATCATCAAATTCGGGTTCATGAGGATGATATCCCTACAATAGCTTTCTGCACACATGATGGCCATTATGAGTTTTTGGTCATGCCCTTTGGCCTCACTAATGCTCCTTTCACATTCCAGGCCTTAATGAATAAAATATTTTGACCCTACTTGCGGAAATTCATTCTGGTATTCTTTGATGATATCCTCATCTACAGTAAAACATGGGATGAACATCTCCAACATCTGGATCTTGTCATGCAACTTTTCTCTGACCATCATCTCCACGCCGAGCAGTCTAAATGTGTTTTTGGATAGAAGGAAGTTGAGTATCTTGGGAACATTATCTTAGCACAAGGGGTTCGCGTGGATCTTGCCAAAATCGATGCCATGAACCATTGGCTGCATCCTCAGACACTCAAGAGCCTTCGTGGTTTTCTGGGGTTGACTGGCTACTACTACAATATTGTCAAGGATTATGGGAAGATTGCAGCTCCGTTAACTGCTCTATTGAAAAAGGTTTCTTTTACATGGACAAATGTTGCTTAGTGTGCATTTGACAAACTAAAACAAGCTATGTGTACTACACCTGTTCTAGCTATGCCCAATTTTTCCAAGCCCTTCACTATTGAGAGTGATGCTTGCGGCAATGGACTTGGTGTTGTTCTCCTTTAAGATGAACACCCCATTGCATTCACCAGCAAAGCCATTTCAGGTAAGAATTTAGCTGCCTCTACCTATGAGAAGGAAATGATGGCTATTTTGCATGTAGTACAGAAGTGGTGACCATGCCTATTACGGAATCATTTCTACATCAAGACTGACCACTAGAGTCTGAAATATTTCTTGGAACAGCGTGTCTCCTCCCCAGCACAACAGAAATGGGTTAGCAAACTCATGGGTTATGACTATGAGATCACTTACAAGAAGGGTAAAGACAATATTGTGGCAGATGCTCTTTCTCGCACATTTGATGCCCAAGGTTCCCTTTAAGCTATTTCTATGCCTGTTCCAAATTGGTTGCAATCTGTTCAACAGGGTTATGTCAATGACTCTTCCTTATCTCAAATCATCCAATGCTTGACCAACAACCCTTCTGCTGTACCACATTACTCTTGGGATGGTGCTTTTCTGAGATACAAGGGTCATCTGGTGCTTCCCCGGAGCACAGATCTTCAGCAGGTTGTCTTCTATGAACTCCATGCTTCTCCATCGACAGGGCACTCTGGGTTCCTCAAAACATATGAACGGGCACGGTGTAACTTCTTTTGGTAGGGCATGAAAAGGACAATTCAACAAATGGTGGCCGAATGTGATACCTGCCAGCGCAATAAGGGTGAAACAACACTCCTTCCAGGATTGCTCGAACCCTTTCCCATAACTACACGGATTTGGACAGATATTTCTATGGATTTCATTGAAGGGATCCCTAAATCTGGCGGGAAGACAGTGGTTATCGTTGTGGTTGATCGCCTCTCCAAATATAGTCATTTTTGTGCTCTCAGCCATCCCTATACAGCCTCCTTAGTCACTCAAATTTTCCTGGACCAGATCTTTCGTCTTCATGGAATCCCTTCTTCCATTGTCTCATATTGTGATGCGACTTTCACCAGTCATTTTTGGACAGAACTATTTCACCACACTGGCACCAAACTGAAGATGAGTTCAGGGTATCACCCACAAACAGATGGTCAGACTGAAATTATCAATAAATGCTTGGAAACTTATCTTTGTTGCTTCACCTCTGAACAACAACATCAGTGGGAAAAGTGGCTCCCTCTCGTTGAATGGTGGTACAATACCTCTTACCACACTGCCTCTAAAATGACCCCATATGAAGCAGTCTATGGTCAGGCACCTCCGGTTCTTCTTCCATACACCCCCAACAGTTCACCAGTTCAGGAAGTTGACATGGTCCTTCGAAACCGCAATCAGATTCTTCGCATTTTGTGGGACAATATTCACATGGCAAGAAATCGCATGAAGTAACAAGCTGATCAGCACCGTTCTGAGGGCAC
Source organism: Larix kaempferi (assembly GCA_027924585.1). NCBI lineage: Eukaryota > Viridiplantae > Streptophyta > Pinopsida > Pinales > Pinaceae > Larix > Larix kaempferi. The sequence continues at coordinate 7,266,536 of BSBM01000882.1, read as the reverse complement.
TTTTCAAGTGGGCGATATGGTTTTTCTTCGTCTCCAGCTGTACAAGCAATCCTCCCTGAAACTCAAAGGGCGTCATAAGCTCGCTCCAAAGTTCTATGGGCCATATCGGATTCTTCAGAAGATTGGTTCCATTGCTTATAAATTGGAACTTCCTCCTTCTTCCCGCATTCATCCAGTCTTTCATGTCTCTTGTCTGAATAAAGTTCTTGGCACCAACATCAGTGGACAAACGATTTTACCCGAACTAGATAATGAAGGATCCATCCTTTTGGAGCCGGAGGCCATCCTCAATCGGCACACTCGTCAGCTTCACTCTCGCTCTATCACAGAAGTCTTAATTCAGTGGCACGGCATGCAACCAGAGGATGCTACATGGGAGCCACTCCTTCAGATTCAACAACAATTTCCACATCTAAAGCTTTGAGGAAAAAGCTTTTTTAAGGGGGAGGGGATGTTAGGAACCCATGTCTTTACTTTGTTAGTATATTGTTGTTGGATGCATATGCTTTGTAAGTCGTCTTGTAGTATTTGTTGATCAATAGTTTGTGTTATTGTTGTTGGCGCATATGCTTTGTAAGTCGCCCGTAGTATTGTTGGTCCATAGTTTGTAGTGGCCCATGGTTTTGACCCATAGTATTGGTGCCTAGACTTAGTATATAACTGTGTGTTGAGACCTATGAAGGCACCGTGAAGTTATTTATATTGAGCTTTCTCAAAGGAGGTTGCCCCCTTGAAGTGGCCTGTGATCAATATAAAAGTGATTCTGAGTTCTATCATTTCTGCTATTTCTCATATTCTTATTAATTAATTGTTGCATGTGCTTCACACATGTCTAGGGAACCCAATATCTATACTAGGTTCTCAAAAATTTCTAATGGCACTAATATCCCCACTTATATGAATAATATGCTATTGGGAGATCATGTTTGGTGATTGTAGGAATTGTTCTTAGCCAAATATGCCTCGAATTTCCTTTAGGACCTAAGTCCCACTCTTTTCTCCCCAACCATATCCAAGGTGTTCGAACCTATAATTATTCTTAAAATTCTCACTGTGCCGCAAAAAACCCACTCATAGGCCAAAGATACCGTGGAAAGGTCTATTGTGGTATTTCAACATATCATTCTTGGCTATAGATACCTAGAATCTTTCTTTAGGTCCTAATTAGGCCCAGTTTCCATTCCTTAACCATGTCTAGAACCCCAAGACCCATACCTAATGCTCATAAACTTCTTAACAATTCCCATATTCTTACTATAAGGACAAATATCCCCTCAAGAGGTTAGCTTTGGTGGTTGGAGACATCATTGTTAGACCTTTAGGCCTAAAAATTCTATTCTTGCACTAGTGGAGCACCATATGAAGGAAAACGATTGTGAAGCAAGTATTCATACTTACAATCCTTTGATGAATGGATTTCACAAGGAAAATGACTTGATACAAATAAGGAGGTTGAGAGGGTATACCATGAAATCGACCATGTATATTAGCCTATTGTGGTGGATGACATGAAGTTAAATAATGTAATAAGCATGGCTTCTAAGGCATTGATTGTGAGGTTTATTTGTACTAGAAGGATGGGGACAATGAGTTTGTTAATTTGATGGATTCAAGTGCATGACTAGTAATCAATTTTACCTTACCACATAAGGGATCATGTCATTTTCATCTGAGGTTAGATGTTGAGGTTACATCCAAACATAGTATTATTTCTAGTCGGTATCTACTACATTTATACCTAGCTAGGTGGATTTACCGATTACTTGATCAAACTACTTATATATCATTAAAGGTCCCATGCCAATAAGTAAGGATACCATAAAGATAAAATAATTGTACTAAATTAGTCTATTTCCATAGACTCTCTTATGATTCTACACAAGCTATTTCCTCTTTATGCTATTAATTCTAACTACTGGTATGATATGACTCATTATTGTTTCTTGTAGCCTCACAAAGAGATCTATCATATGCATTCAAAAAATTATGACTCATTATGATCTCTCTTCTTATGCAAATAATATGAGCTAAAATTTCTACGGTGGTATGCCTTACAAATCTACTTTCTTAATTGACATATCAATTAGGTAACTAGGGATATTAGAATAATGAGAAGAGATATACGGTGCTACATTTTCTCTATCTGCTCTCCATAAGTTTGACAATTAAATACATTGGTTAAGGTCCTACTTGGAGAAAACTTGGAGAAAACCTATAAGAACCTATACAATCCTTTTAAATATTAAGAATTTTTATCATTACCTCTTCCAACCATAAGAAATTCTTATAAAGTTAAAAGGAATTTGAACCATTAACCTAGATTTTTTAGACCAGTATTATACCATTGAAACTATTGATCTCCTAATGAAAATATGATTACTTGCTAAGATATCCCTCCAGTCAATTTTCAATGATGCCTACATTACATCTACCACGTATCATGCGAAGCCAATCTATATCCTCCACCTCATTTACGTATTTGCATTGTTCAATGAACCATTTTAGTGGTGGAAGTGTAGTAGCTTTTACAAATGCCTGCATGGGAATTTCTATTTAGGTCATTGGAGAGTCAACGATAGGTGGCATATGAAATTATTGAACCAAGTGATCTCTAATAATGTTATGGCCATTGCAATGCATCTTTGATTAATTTACTCACTCCCAAGTGAGATTTCTTGAGCTCTAAAGGAAATGAAGTTTCCCATACCTTGCAAGCCATTAAATGAGGTGATCGAAGCCAGTTCTAACTCCTCTTAAAAATACATTGATATGTTAAAATGGTGGTGACAACTTTAACATCTTGATCTCCTATCATACTAACAACATACAACATATATTAGTTAGTCTAAAGGTTGGGATATCTCCACATTAGAAACATATTTATATTTAACCCAACCTCCCTACGATGTAAGTTATAAATATCCTTGACAAGCAATAGAATAAAAGCTAGAAATGATTATGCAATAAGTAAAATAAGAATATTATAAGAAACTAGCACTCCCTAGCGCCATCCCCATAGCATATTCTATAATAAGGTTTCGTCCAATAGGGTCTTCCTATGAGTCTAACAAGTAACAATATTATATTATACCTAAGATTATAGGCTCATGCCGTGGTTATACATACAACAAATTTTCAGGCCCATCTAGATATAATATGTTATAGATTCATGCATATTCTTTTTTTCGTCTTTTTTGGTTTTTATGTTTTTGAAAAAAAAGGAGTAACAAAGGGGCCGATTTCATCTTGTGGAGGCCGTATTCTTGATTTGTTGGCTGAGTTTGGACTGCGTGGGCCATGACATGATTTGGAGAGGACACGGTCTTGTTTGTGAGGATGATTTACTTTCTATTGGGTGCATATCCTTATAGTTCCACATCTATAGTGATCCCCACGCTTCATCTGAGACAATATCAAGCGTTGTTACATCCAAAAAGGGAGATGCAGACCATATTGACACCTACAGTGTTGTTGGGTACTCTCATTGTAGTCTTCCTTATTGTTATGACTGTGCATAATGTTTCTGGGTAGTGAAGGAGGGCGCTGAAGCTGAGAAGAAGACGCTTTGGGTTGTTTTGAGGAGCTGGCTACAGACACCAAAGAAAAATCAAGACACCAAAGAAGGCTACAGGTTAGAGTTAAAGTAAATTCAGATTTGTTTGTCCACCTTAGAACTGTTGTTACAGTCATTGTAAACTCAAAGTTATATGAATATGATATTTAGGGTTTATTTTCCTTGTTATTTATGCAAAGCAATCTCTATTGCATTTACTGTTCACTATTAGCACTACGAAAATCAACATCTGAAACTCTTGATACCCGAAACAAACTCTTTCTGCACTTTCTTCCATAGCGGATTTCTTTTCGGAAGGCAGGAATAGAGTTTCCGCACAACGCTTCTTCCCCGTCGTCGATCTCGATCTCAATTGTTGATCTATCAATTTCGCAGCGAAATGGCTTTCTGATCATTCTATCAGTGTCCCCACCAAATAAACGGTTAATTCCAAAATTTATTAAGAGCATTCCATAGAATATCACGCACATGAAAAGTTTTTCAAAGCTTGCAACTTCTCCCAGATATATCACTATAAACCATCGATATTTTCCCCACGATCGATCGCCACTCGACGATCTTTTTTAATTTGAGGGATTGGTTAAGGTTTAACCCTAGGGCTACAAAGATTCACTTAATTGATCACTGACAGGATCAATTCTTCTTTGCAATTCAAAAACTATGGCAATCCAAATCCATAGAGTTTATACATAGGGTTATATGGAGTGAAAGTGGGATGAATTCATACTTCTAATCCATCAAAACCACACACAGATTCTAATCCTTTGTTCTTTGTTCAATTCACCGAAAATTCAAATACACACACCTCTCATTCCTCCATTCACTTCTCGCTCACTTTTCTGTGCACACACCTCTCATTCCTCCCTTTCAAACTCTATGAGCTAATCCTCAAACCTCTATGAGCTAATGAAAGCTTCTTTCAACTATCCTCAAACCTCTATGAGCTATCCTAATCTCTGTGAGCTAACCTAAGCTTATGCGAGCCAACAAGCTTTGTGAGCTAACTAAGCTGCTAAGAAAATAACTCGAACTGATTTAAATACAAGAGGATTATGTTTCTAGATCTTATAGCAAAGGAGTATAGTCCTTATTGATCTGTGCTAACTTGATAACTCACAACTAACTCAATCCTGACTATTACATGTGGAAAAGGATCTGGATTCCTTATCCATTTTATTCAGCATTAACAAAATAAAGCAAATTACAAATGTACAAGACCCTAGGTCTCTTAAGAGTTCCCTTGACCTTGTGAAGTCATGAATGACTTCTCCCTCTTGAGACTATGCTCCTTCATCAATGTATTAGTAGTACATTGAATACAAAAACCAACCAATACTATTTGGCACAGCTTAGTGGTATTATTGACAAGTGTTTTTACGAAATCCCTTAACCAAATTACATAAGAAACTAAGCCAAAAAAATCAGTAGGATCTGATGGGGGTCATTACAGTTTACTATCCAAAGCATATCCCCCTTGTATAAAAATCGAACCCTCTCACTTCCTTTAGATAAAACTTGTTCATTGGTCACCGTCTCATCATGTTGAGTGGAGATGAGAACTGTGTGAATGCGCGGAGGAACCATGCACCACTGTCATTTTTGTATTCAATGGTTACGTGTGTTTTTCCATCAGGCATCAACGAGGAGTAGGTTCCATTCTTTCTGACCTTTGTGAACTTTGCTCCCAGCTTGGTAGGAAGCACATGGGTGAGAGGCATAACTCAGGGGTTTCATTAATTTCAAAACTAGTCCAATAAAGGGTAGAAACCCATGTACTAGACCTCACACAGGCTGCCATCCATACTAATAGATCACGACCTAGTCAAGAAGTAAACAATTAGTGTTAGATTTTGAGCATTAATTCAACATACTCTAGGATCTTTACTGAGAGAATAACATGTACAACATATCAATCATATCAAGCACAACAAGCAATCACATAAGACAATAGACACACAAAGTTTCCTTGGGGAAAACCATAAAGGTGAAAAACCCCAATAACTTCCTCAGAGATAGATAGAGCAATGATACAAAACCCAAGCATAAGAGATAGTCTCCTAGTAGCAGCTTCTCCTCCTCCACTAGTGAGCCACTCTCCAATGAGTGCAAGAGTGAGAAAGTGAATGATCAAATAGAGTGCCTCCCCCACTCTATTTATACTCTACTTGACTTGCCTAATAACCTTTACTAGGTCAGCCTCAACTTAACCACTTAACATAATGCTGACAAGGCCGACCCCCAATAAGGTGGTCTAATAACCCTTGGACCCACATGACTTATACAGGGCCGACCCCATCAAGGTGTTCTAATAACCCATCAAGTATAAGTTACGACACTTCCGTATAGATGAATAATACCATCTCTATAGGAGTACAATATACATATGTGAAATACATTCTGAAGTTACAAATACATCAACACTCCCTCTTAACTAGGAAGGTATCTCTTGACATAGATCTGCTAGCACAAGTCTTCTTCTGTGGATCATCGTCATTGATCATCATCATCGTCACTACTGCTGCTATCTCAATCAATCTCTCATCTACTCATCATAGGAAGTTCTACAGAGCCAACCCTTTTTCATACTAGATGTAGGCCCACCACCTACATGTCTTCATCATCTACAGAGCCAGCCCTTTTTCATGCTAGATGTATCACATCTATAGAGCCATCCCTTTTTCATGTTGGATGTAGGCCTAGCCTCCATGTAGGTCTTCATCATCTCTGCAAGCAAACCATCAAGTAAGTACACCTCAGGACTGATTACACTGCCTCTACAAAACCTACAAGATATCTCAGGCCTGATTAAACTGCCTCTGGAAAACATGCAAGAGCATCTCAGGACTGATCACATGCCTCTTCAAAACCTGTGTACCATACTGTCACATCATCATCTTCATATCACCTCATAGTCCACAGAGCACAACCTAGATGCACACACACAACACTTACACTCACCGACATCGAAGGACTTTCCTCTGACCATCCGGGAAAGGCTCAGCACTTACACTCACCAGCATGGAAGGACTTTCCTCTGACCATCTAGGAAAGGATCACAACACTTACCTCAACGACCATGGAAGGAATTTCCTCTCACCATGTAGGAAAGGCTAAAACAATTACATCATGACCATGGAAGGACTTTCCTCTGACCATGTCAGAAAAGCTCAGCAATTACATCATGACCATGGAAGGAATTTCCTCTGACCATGTCGAAAAAGCCATGCCCATCACTTACATCTTGCCATGGAAGGACTTTCCTCTAACCATGCAAGAATGGCCCATCCCTTACATCTCATCATAGAAGTACTTTCCTCTACTATGTGAGAATGGCCTCCCCTAGCCCTTACATTTCACCATGGAAGGAATTTCCTCTAACCATGTGAAAATGGCCCAACTCTTACATCTCACCATGGAAGGACTTTCCTCTAACCATGTGAGAATGGTCCCATGTGCATCTGTGTCTCCGGACTCATCACTTCTCCTTGGAAGGTATCTTGATCTGAAGTACACCAACTCTCCCTCTGAAGTATTCAAACTTCACTCTGGATAGCGGCTTGGTCAATACATTAGCTATCTACTCATCCGTCACAACATATAGGATCTTCACTGCTCCTCTCTGCACCATATCCCTGATATAGTTATACTTGATCTCAATGTGCTTCGACTTGTCATGGAACACTGGGTTCTCTGACAACTTCACACAACTCTGGTTGTTGCAATATATACAAGTAGCACTTAGCTGAAGATCAAACAAATCAGACAATAGCTTCCTAATCCATACTGCTTCACAACTACCTGAACAAGCTACGACATACTCTGCTTCGGTTGTATTCAGTGCCACACAGAACTACTTTCTACTAAACCAAGAGATCATACCAGATCCCATTATGAAGTAGCACCCCGAAGTGCTCTTATGATCAATGGCACTGCCTTCCCAATCCGAATCAACATAACTCTCTAGGTTAAACTTTTGATTCACCTCATACTTGAGCCCATAGTCAACTGTACCCTTCAGGTACCTTAGAATATGCTTTGCAGCTATTAGGTGAACATGTCTTGGATCTGTCAAGTACTGGCTCAAGGTGTTCACCACAAAGCAGAAATCTAGTCTTGTATTTTTCAGGTACATGAAGGACCCAATCATCTGATGATACAACGTAGCATCAACCGGATCAAATGAAGCATCACATAGAAGCTTCAGGTTCGATGCCATAGGTGTGGCCATGGCCTTACAGTCCATCATCCCGAACCTTTTCAGGATCTCTACTACATACTTCCCTTGTCCAAGGAAGATTCCATCTGCACTCTGCCACACCTCCATACCAATAAAGTAGTGTATCATACCCAAGTCCTTCATCTCAAACTTGGTAGCAAGCTTCCTCTTCGTGTCGAAAATCAATCTGTCCTCACCTGCTACAAACAGTTCATCCACATACAAATGGATTTTGTTCCTCAACCTTGTAGTAAAGGTTGGAATCCACTTTACTCTTGGTAAAGCCCAAACTAGATAGGAAACCATCCATCCTGCCAAACCAAGTCATGGATGCCTATTTCAAACCATACAGGGCTTTCTTCAGTTTGCACACATGTGACCCTCGGTCATGTGTCTCAAACCCGAGTGGCTACTCCACATACACTTCCTCTTCAACTACACCATTCAAGAAAGTTGTCTTGACATCCATTTGGTGTACCTTCCATTTCATCACTGCAGCTAGAGCAAGTACTGATCTAATGGAAGTGTATCTGGCCACAGGAGAAAAAGTCTCGTCATAGTCTATCCCCTCTTTCTGGGAGAAGCCGCGAGCTGCAAATCTAACTTTCTAATTTTTTTTCTATGCTACCAACTACAACATGCTTGATCTTTGTAGATCCACTTGGAAGTCACAACTAACTTCCCTTCAGTTCTTGGGACTACATCCCAAACATCATTCTTCATGATCGATGTATCATGGCATCATTACTTCATTCCGGATCCTCGGAACTTCATATTCTTCAATAGATAGATTTGTTACTGAACAAATGTTGTAGTCCTTCTTTTGTAGGTACTCGTATACGATCTTTCCTACAAAAACAAGTTAAATTGCATGATTATAAACATCTCATAGTTTTTCAGAACAAATTCTTACACATAAAGAAATATGTCATACAGTCATGCGATTATTTTAGCCAATGCTTCAATACAACATTTATCCATATCCCATAACTTTCTAAATGCCTTCCAATCTCTACCAGAACATTGTTAAGAGTGTGCACAACTCCCAACATGTCAGCAAAGAGGTTTCATTCTAGATGAGTAGAAATGGAATGTTGTATAGTGCCATAGGCCACTTATCCATTACATATGCATATTAGTAGTATATTGTTCATTAATGCAATTATTCTAATATGCATAATACACAACCTAAGTGTAGGAACATAATCATATACATCATTGATCAATGTTATTTAAACACAAGAAATGACAATTCAAATACTTATCTTTGTTTGTTTGTTGGGTGGACTCCCTCTCAATCTTTGCTTCCTAGATTACATGTCCTTGAATTTATATCCATCCTTGATCACTATGCATGCTTACTAGTATCATCATTGTTTTATCCTCGAGATCTCATACAGAATTATACATTCATTAGTATAATCTTAATACTATCAAAACACAATAATATTAAACATGTATAGTCATGAATATTTCAAACACAGATAATAAGCATTAGTATTCAAGGTTTCAGGGAGTACTTCTTTTACTTATTCATATTCTTATTTGACCATAGAACTCTTCTGGTTAGTCATATCATCAATCAAGGTAAGAGACATAATATGCATAAACCCTAGATTACTCAAACATGTAACTTCATGAGTAATCATTATCAATCATACAAAAGTATAAGATCCTTACATAGGGTAGTATTCTAACTTGATATAGGAAAAACATACCTGGTCATCATATTTGCTAGTTATGTCTAGCAATGTTTTCTTGTTCTCTTCAATGACCTGCATAACTCATAGTTTAACCATTGTAAAACCAAATTATACATACCTATATATGATCCATGACTATGGATGAGTCTTTGTCTTCATGTCACCATGGTATTGATCTAGGACTTGATTTGTACCTTCATTTTAGCGGATAAAATTCTCCTCATACAACACCATAGTGCATTAGTACAATCATAATACAATCATAAGTGTCATAACCCTAAGCAATGAATGTCTTCTATCATGCATTCATACTTTTACTAGGGTGATAAGACAAGCCTAAACAAGATTGTTACTAAACTCAATAACATGAAGACTATAATATTATAAACTTAATCATGAACAGATTTCAAAACATACCTGTAAGTCATACCTGTCAGATTGCTTGTAGTAGTTGTTGTTGTTGTTCCTTTTGTTCTTAGGACAATCTAAGCAAAAGTGTCCTCTCCTTAGTATGTGTTGTGAGAGCTTGATATTCATTCCCCTTCTTCTCTTCTCAAGCTACAATCTGAGCTTCTTTCTGTGAGCATTCTTCCCACATCTTACTGAAAGAGATAAGTTTCTTCCTAGCACAAATTCCTTGGATGAAGGAATCCCATGACCTAGTAAGGCCATTAAGAGTGGTCATTACCACTTCTCCATTCTCTATAAATTCTCCCACAGATTTAGGTTGTTCTTTTATCTGGGAGACCCTTGAGAAATAAGGCTGCATAGTCTCTTCATTCTGGAACTTGATATTCTCAATTGATTCCTCAAAGTCATCTTCTGATTTATATTCTTCCCTTCAAATAGCTTGGTCAAGGAATCAAACATCTCCTTAGGTGTCTTCAGAGATGACACATTTGGCATGAGATGGTTTTTGATAGAATCAACAATGGTCCTTTTAGCGTTGACTAAGTTCCTCTTATGTAAGGCCTTAGTCTCTTCTCCCTCTGGGACATGAACCCCTTCACTTATGTAGGTGTCCAACTCACTCTCTTCTAGAATTAACCCAATCCTATACTTTCATGCTTGGAAGTTATCAGCCCCTTCAAACTTATCCTCAAGCTTTGTGTGGTGAGACATTTTAAAGATTACTTAAAATGAAATATAAAAGATTTAGGTCTTACCACTTGATTTGCAGAAATCTCGATCTGGAGCTAGGTTAGCGTTTGTGAGAGAAACCATAAAAATTCAAACTTTGAATTTCAAACTTCTGAGAAGATAGAAAGATGTGCCTTGACGTGTTGATCAAGCTGGTATACTCAGAATTTGAAAAATGCAAAGTTTCACCCCTCAAATTTGCTTTTCAAACTTTTGGATTCACTTGGGAGGACCCTGAATTAGGGTTTGAATTTCCTGGAGCTTCATCCATCCAAAAATTTTGGTATTGATCTCTAAACATTGATTTTTTAGAGGCGCTTCCAGCCATGGTCTCAGATTTCAGAAATTCCAACTTTTGCAGAAGCCCTAATTTTCGCCTTCACTAAACAGCACCCCAAACTAGGGTTTGATTTCCTCGGAGCTTCACCCAACCAAAAAGTTTGATCCAAAGTTCTAATCTTTGATTTTTCCAAGAAGCTTCCAGCCATGGTATCAGATTTCAGAAATTCCTATTTTTGTGGAAACCCTAATGTTTAGGTTAAAATCTGAAAATGCTCAAAATTGAATTTTAGTTCGACAGAAAGATGCGCCTTGCTAAGGAGAGTCAAAATACCCTACTTCCTTTCAAGATCTATGGAGAGAAACCCAATAAACAAGAATCCCTAGGTTCCGCAACTGCATAGTGTCTTCTTCTCAGGTTAGCTCTGATACCATGCTAGATTTTGAGCATTAATTCAACATACTCTAGGATCTTTACTGAGAGAATAACATGTACAACATATCAAGCATATCAAGCACAACAAGCAATCACATAAGACAATAGACACACAGAGTCTCCTTGGGGAAAACCATAAAGGTGAAAAACCCCAATAACTTCCTCAGAGATAGATAGAGCAATGATACAAAACCCAAGCATAAGAGACAGACTCCTAGCAGCAGCTTCTCCTCCTCAACTAGTGCGCCACTCTCCAATGAGTGCAAGAGTGAGAAAGTGAATGATCAAATAGAGTGCCTCCCGCACTCTATTTATACTTGACTTGACTTGCCTAATAACCTTTACTAGGTCGACCTCAACTTAACCACTTAACATAATGCTGACAGAGCTGACCCCCAATAGGGTGGTCTAATAACCCTTTGACCCACATGAATTATATAGGATTGACCCTATCAAGGTGGTCTAATAACCCATCAAGTATAAGTTACAACACTTACAATATAAATGACGACACTTCTGTATAGAGGAATAATACCATCTCTATAGGAGTACAATATACATATGTGAAATACATTCTGAAGTTACAAATACATCAACAATTAGGCTGCCAACATATTTACACAACCTCATGACAACCTTAGTAACCCATAGTAGGTCATGGTACCTTCATACATAGGATTAGGACCCTTAACAATCCTCAAGGCACTTTCATCCAGTCACGACAGTCCGAGCAGGCTTAAGACATGTCACAACAGCACTTAGCAGGCTCAAGACAGGTCATGGTTTTCTCTAGAAAGCATTAGTAGAATTTACACATATGAAAATGACACAAAGAGGAAACACAAACTGAATATGAACATTGTGATGAATCTCAAAAGCTCAAAAAAACACTTTTCGTTAACACTTCCAAGAAAATATACAAAGCTACAATCTAAGCACAGAGGCTTCAAAAATGAAAGTCGAACCCTTCCTCCTCCGTTGAGGTTACATTTATAGTGCAATTTACCCCCAAGACGTATCTTGAAACAAGGCATCAAAATTAGTTACATTGACAAAATTAGTTACCACAGGACAATAGACTCTAGCAAAAAGACAAAATGTTCTGGTAATGGCTCCTCCATTCGGCCTCTTCCACTATCTTTGACGATTCATGCACTGAGCTTTAGTTTTTCCTTCCATACTTTACGATGATTTTCCATTGCTCGGTTGTTGGTAAATCCAAGTCGGCAAGCTCTTTAAACCACACCCTCATTTCGGTATGCTCTTTGTATGAATAGCCTACAAGGAGTGTAAGAGCTTCTTTAAATGTAGAGACCAACTCAAAATCCTTCGTCAGTTTTTCCACCACCATCTTTCCTGCTAGAGGCTGCTCCATATCTACAAAGCACTCCTAGTCTAACCTGCACTCCCATACCTTGCCATGATATCCCTCCTTTGTCCTCATGGATCCATCTTCTTCCCAAAACATAGGAAAACCTTTCTTAAATAATGGATCAAATGCCTGCCTGAATAGCTTCACTTGGTTAGCCAGGACATCTATCCCTGCTAGGACAGTTCTCACTTGCTGGTGGTTTAGTATTACCTTCTTAGCACTGATGATTGTGGCCACTCTGTCCTTTATATTGGTTGCTTTAGCCTGCTCTCCATAAAGACCATTTAAGAACTCTATTGCATTTTGTGCATAATCCTTAGGCTTCTTGTTTAACTTCTCATTTGCCACTGTGATAGCTGACCTTGCCGGTTTGATTACAACTTCCTTATCTACCATGAAGTCCAAATATGGCCTCAGCTCCTCTGCCTATACAATAACATCATCCCAGATGATCTTCTTTGCCTCTTGCAATGCACTTTTCCTTATAACTTGTTGCATCAGCTTGTCATAATCACCCTGCATCGCTTGGTACTTGGTTTCCCAAGCTTTCTTTTCTTTCTCTGCATCCTCTTTGTCCCTTTCGGCATTATCCTACATGGTCTTGAGGTTGGCATTCTGCTTTTTCAATCTTGCCACATCTACATCATCCAGACTTGCCTTGGCTATTTTCTCTACAATAGAAAAATCTCCAACCTCCACCGAGGGTGTGACCATGGCTTCTATCTCTTGTTCTTTGTCTTTCAAATTTTTCTCAAGCCCTTCAACTTTAGCCTTCAAAGCTTCCTCACTGTCCATTATCAATTTCATATCTACTTGCCACTTTTTCTCTCTGTCTTCAAACTCTACTAGCTTGGCTTTAAAATTAGTCAACTTACCCTGTAGCTCTTCTTTTTCCTCTTCTTTAGTGACATAATTTCCTGATCTTTTTCATCTAATAGCTTTTGAATGCTAGCCCTTTTATCTTCTTGAGTTTTAGTGGCCAATAGTGAAGCCTGGAACTTTTTCACTTGTGCCTTCAAGCTCTTGTTCTCCACCTTTTCCAATCCCAACTGCTTTTGGACTTTGGTTTTGCTCGCCTACACTTTTGATAGCTCTATGGCAGCCCTCAACAACTTGTTATAGATGACTTCACCTGTATCCTTGTGCAGAATGATCACATCAGGTACTGGGATGTCTTCCATATTTAGTTTTACTTCTGTGGCCTTACTCTTAGTGGCTAAGGCAAGACTCAAGGTATTATGGGCAAGGTTCCTGCTTGCCACCAAGGCTACATCCTTCTTCATTTTTCTTGCATCAACATACAGTTTAGCTTCTTCTCATATTGTATATGGGCTCTCCTCATATCCCTCCAGTAACTTAGCCCTGCTTAGGCTTGATGCTGCAGCTCAAGTAGGTGTTATGTTGAACACATGTTACTTAACCTCGAAGGATGGAACCGAGGATCTGAATTGCTTTTTCTTGGGTTCCTTTGCTTATACCTGTACTAATTGCTGCTCAGGATCCTCTACATTCTGCCTCTTCGAGGCTCTCTCAGCATCACTATCTACATCCATGGGCTCACTAGCCCCTTTATAGATTTTTCTAGAGGAATGGTAAGGGACATTGCTGCTGATATTGCTAGGGTTTTACCAAGTGAACCAAACACTACTGATGTGCCACTTTGAAAAATGAATGCTAAAGATGAAGAATCTCCTTGTGGGTCTACTTCCAACTGGCCTTTGTCAATGTATTCTAACCAGTTTTCCATCTCAGCTAGACTTATTAGTTCGAAGTGCTCATATCCTTTCCTGTTACTTTCCTTCCTTCTTTCTGAGATAATCTTGTGAGGATCATAGTTTATGGCCACTTTGGATGGGAATCCCAGATCACCCATCATTCGCTCAATAGCTGGGAGAGCTGTTTTGTTTTTGACAATGAAGGAGCCTAATGTCCATGGAAATATGATGTCCGAAGACTTCTTGTCATCCAAGAAATGTTCACACTCCACCTTCAATTTTTGTCTTATGAATTCCAAGGTGAGTACTCTAGGGGTTAGGAAGGTAGTAGCACACAGGGGGCATGGGAGTAGCCATAAAATATAATCACAGTCCCATGCTCTAGCAGGAACCAATCCCCAACCTTCTTCTCCATGGATGGCTACAGTAGGTCTTTCATCTTAGGCAGTACCCTAGGTAGTCTCTTCTGGAAAAAGATGAAATATATCTTTGCCCTAAGATCATTCATGAAGGTTTTGTAGTCTGAATACATATCCTTAGTCAAATGTGCATAATATTTAGGCCTTTTGGCAGTTGAAAAAGCCACATTTTGGGGAGGTTCTAAACACCCCCTAAAGTGACTTTTGGCAGCGGTTGTGAACCGCCCCCAACAGTGACTTTAGGGGGGGGTTTAGAGCCTCCCCCAAAAGTGGCTTTTGGGGGCGCGTATCAACCGCCGCCAAAACCCACTTTGGGGGCGGTTTCGATCTCATCCTGAACCGCCCCTAAAAGTGAAAATTTTTAATGTTGGTGCTATTAGGAGTGGTTTTGGAAAGACCACCTCCAAATCCAAAACCACCCCCAAAAGTTACTTTTGGAGGTGAAAAGGAACCGCCCCTAAATGTCAAATTTGTTGTAGTGCAAGCATTGATTTAATACAACCTTGGATTACAGTCAACCTTGGATTGAAGTCAACCTTGGGTTGAAGTCAACCTTGAGTTGAAGTCATCTTTGCTTAAAAGTCAACTATGGATTGAAGTCAACCTTGGATTGAAGTAAAACGTGGATTAAATCCAATTATGGATTTAAGTCAACTATGGATTGAAGTCAACCTTGAATTGAAATCAACCTTGATTGAAGTCAACCTTTCCTAAAAGTAAACTATAGATTGAAGTTCTCAACCTTGGATTGAAGTAAACCGTGGACTAAAGTCAACCTCAGATTAAGCTCAACCTTGGATTAAAGTCAATCTTGCTTAAAAGTCAACTATGCATTGGATTCAACCTTGGATTGAAGTCAACGATGGATTGAAGTAAACCTTATTTAAAAATATGCTATGGATTGAAGTCAACTATGGATTGAATTCAACTATGGATTGAAGTCAACCTTGGCTTGAAGTCAACCTTTCTTAAAATTCAACTATGGATTGAAGTCAAATTTTGGTTGAAATCAAGTTTGGATTGAGGTCAGCTATGGATTGAATTCAAACATGGATTGAAGTCAAACTTAGATCAAAGTTAACCTTAGTTAAAAGTGAACTATGGATTGAAGTCAACCATCGAGTGAAGGAAGCCTTGGATTGAATTCAACCTTGCTTGGAAGTCAGCACTGCTGAAAAGTCAACTATTAGATGAAGTCGACCTTGGATTGAAGTTGACCTTGGATTGACATTGACCTTGGATTGAAGTCAACCTTCGATTGAATTCAACCTTAATTAAAGTCAAATATAAATCAAGATTAACCTTGAATTGAAGTCACCCATGGACATAAGTCAACCTTGGATGAAAGACAACCATGGATTGAAGTCAACCTTCGATCGAATTCAATCATGGGTTGAAGGAAACTTTGGATTGAAGTCAACATTGGATTGAAGTCAACATTGGATTGAAGTCGACCTTGGATTGAATTTACCCTTGGATAAAATTCATCCATGGATTGAAGTCGAGCTTAGATTGAAGTCAACCTTGCGTAAAAATCAACCTTGCTTTAAGTCGCCTATGGATTGAAGTCAACATTGAATTGAATTTTATGTTGGATTGTTTTGAACCATGGATTGAAGTCAACCTTGCTTAAAAGTCAACATTTCGTAAAATTCAACTATGGATTGAATTCAAATACAAATTGGAGTCAAACCTTACATTGATGTGAACATGGAAATGAATTCAACCTTGGATTGAGGTTAACTATGGATTGAAATTGACTACGAATTGAAGTCGACCTTGGACTGAATTAAAGTTACCTTGGATTGAAGTTAGCCTTGCTTAAAAGTCAACTATGGATTGAAGTCAACTTCAGCTTGAAGTCAATGATTGAATGAAGTCAACCTTGCTTAAAATTCAACTATGGATTGAAGTCAGCTACGACTTGAAGTCTACCATGGATTGAATTCGACATTGGATTGAAGTCGAACTTGGATTGAAGTTAATATTTGATTAAACTCAACCTTGATTTGAAAGAAACTGTGTATTGATGTTAACCTTCTCTTGAAGTGAAATATGGATTGTATTCAACTATGGATTGAAGTCAATTTTGGATTGAGGTCAATGTTTGATTGAATTCAACCTTCAATTGAATTCAACCTTCAATTGAAGTAAACCTTAGATTAAATTTAACCCTAATTAGAATTCAACTATGGATTGAAGTTAAATATGGTTTGAAGTTAGCCTTTAATTGAATTTAGCCTTGGATTGAATTCAACCTTCAATTGAAGTCTACCCTGCTTAAAAGTAAACTGTCGATTGAAGGAAACTATGGATTGAAGTCAACCTTGGATTGAAGTGAACCATGGATTGAAGTCAACCTTGTATTGCTATCATCCTTGGATTGAATCTAAACTTGGATTGAGGTCAATATTTATTAAAAGTAAACCATTGATCGAAGCCAACCTTGGATGGAATTCAAACTCAGATTAAATTCAACGATGGATTGAAGTCGACCATGGATTGAAGTCACCCTTAGATTGAAGTTAACCTTGCTTAAAAGTGAACTATGGATTGAAGTCAAACATGGTTCAAATTTAATCAACCACTTTCAAAACTGTGGTTGCGGATTGAAGTAAACCATGGTTCAAAGTCAAACTTGAATTGAAGTCAACCATTGATTGAATTCAACTATGGATTGGAGTCATTAATGTCAATATAATTAACAAATTGAAGTCAACCATTGTATTTAAGTAATGCTTGTATTTAAGTCAACCTTAGATTAAACTCAACCTTGGCTTGAAGAGACAACCTTAAAGTCAACCTTGGATCGAAGTTAAACTTGGATTGAAGTCAACCATGGAATTAAAGTGAACGTTGGAATGAAGTCAATAATGTATTGAATACAACTATGGATTGAAGACAACCATGGATTGAAGTCAACCACGGATTGAAGTCAAACTTGGATTGAAGTCAACTGTGGATTGTAGTCAACCTTGTATTGAAGACAACCATGGATTTAAGTCAACCTTGGATTGAAGTCAACCATGTTCTCCTGGATATGTTAAGCATGGTCAACGCCAACGATCTCTTGGTTTTTTCAACCATGATGCACTAAATCAACCATGCCTAAACAATGGTCAACCATGATTTAAAGTCAATATTGGACTAATAAGCGACACCGATATGATTTCTCTTAATCAAACAAACGGAAGTAATAATAGACCACCAAGTTTTTTGGGATTTTCAAAACATAGTAAAGATTATATTCAATTCAAGGTGTATCCAATCCTATTTAGTCGATCGAAAATATCTGCATTTGATGCGAGTATTCAGCTGCTACTTTCTTTCAACATCGCACGTTATGAAGAACGAAATTTATCATCTTTTATATGTAGTGTGAAATATAATAAGATGTCTACATTCGTTAGCCTTTTCAAACTTAGAATATTCAAAAATTCAACAAAGTAGTGTGACAATATTTAAGTATGGAGGATTTTATATCCTTCCCTATATAAACAATATCTAATAAAGTTTGCAGTGATACTAAGTAGACAAGTCCCATCATAGTTTCAAATTGTAGTGATCAAAATGAAGGAAAGTGAGAGACAATAGGCTGGGATCATTCATGGATCTTAATATAATTGAGGGCTTTAAATCAAGTTTGATAAGAAAAATTCAGAATAAAATAGTATTTGAAATAATGTTGAAGGATATTTTATTCTTGTGAACTATATGTTATTATAATTTTTAATATATTTGATTATATATGTTATTAATAATTTTTTTTAAGTGAGTAAGAATTATTTTAAGCTAAAAAATGATAAAATACAGATCAAGGTTTGCAAACTGCACTAGAGACTTCCCTTATATTTGCAAATTAGATATTGCTCCCTACTTTACTACCATATACAAACCAAAACTACCCCTTAGGGAAAATAGGGGATTTTAACAAGTTTAAACATTGTATTTCAACCAATATACCATCCATGCTATCATACTGCTATGTA
Source organism: Larix kaempferi (assembly GCA_027924585.1). Classification (NCBI taxonomy): domain Eukaryota; kingdom Viridiplantae; phylum Streptophyta; class Pinopsida; order Pinales; family Pinaceae; genus Larix; species Larix kaempferi. The sequence continues at coordinate 7,247,693 of BSBM01000882.1, read as the reverse complement.
GAGGATACATTAAGAATCAAAAGAGGAGAACTAAGATAAAAAACAATTGATGTCTAGAGAACTTAACAAACCGATTACCACGTGGAGGGACTCCCATTCCTGGTTGCATTGCATCCGATGAATTATGCCCCTTTCCCCGTGGATTTGTGATACCCCCAAGACATTATTATTTTATTTTGATTTAATTTGTGACAATTATTTTTTATAAGTGCTATTTAAACTCAAAAACACGGAGTGACACTTTTCACAACAAACTATTTATTTTTATTATTTATTAAAATAAAAAAGGCATGTGGAGAATTCAACTAAATGAGGGGACACCACCATGGCACCGAGAACATGTGTAAAACAAGCAAGGGATATGTTTTACCAATCAAATCCAATCTAAAATCTCAACTACGAGACAAGATCCTAAATCATAGGGATTGAATGATTGATTGAAGATTTGATTGGGATGGCACAAGACCTAGGAAAAACTATATATATTGGTGCACTAAGATATCACGGAATGCCGTGTTGTGCAAGGAAAAATTGTGGTTGAGTGTTTCTCTCTTTCATAAGTCCATCATTAGTTTTTATAGACTCTCAGAGAGAGTGTTGTGTGGAATTATTGCTTGGTGTTCTATTGCATGGTGGTGATCCACCTTGAGGGTGGAACTGCGCTAATAGTGGTGTTTCTCTCTCCTATGGTTGCGAGGAGTTGATTCTCCAAGTTTTCATTTGTCTTATTTCAAGTAAGTGTTTTATTGCTTGATTTTCTTAGGGATTGTTAAAATTATAGTAACGTATTTTGTTAACAAGTTATACAACTTGACGAGAACCTGACATTGTTCTAGTTTTTTGGGGTGTCATTTTGAGTAGTTGTTTCTACCTCCGTTTCAAAAAGTGTGTATATCGGTAGCACCATTTTTCATTTTGAGCCAGTTTTTGTGATTTTGAAACTTTTTGGTCATATATGAAAACTAAAACTTTTATTTACAAGGGCGTTTTTTCAAAGTTTACTAACAATTATACATTTAGTAGCTACTTATAATGAAAAAACATATACATTTTTCAATTTTGTTAACATTTAGAAGCCAGATGGAATGAACAATATATACATTTTGGAAGTTTTTTCTTTAAACTTTTCTCTAAGTCATTTTTGGGGAAAAATTGTAAAAAAGATGAGAAAATAAAGCCATTACAAACCATTTTTAACATATTTTAACAGATTTTATGTTTGAAAATGACTCTATTTAACATTATTTTCTATAAAGTGTTGATTCACATAAACTTAAAAAAAATTATACCATATATTTGTAAATAGCATATTAAAAACATAATATTTACTCTCAAAATAAAATCTTAAAGTCAAAATTGCGTCACCCATTCAGGAGTGATGGATTTGGCTTCAAAAGAGGGCTTATGGGAGGAGTGGAGATTTTCCCCGCAACTCAAAGGGAACCGACACAACAAAGTAAAAAAAGAAAAAAGAAAAAACCAAAAATAGAAAACAAATTAATTTTTTTTCGAAAACTAAAAAATTATTAAAAAAATTATAAATTTTATGAACAACAATTTCAAAACAATTTGTTTTATAAAAATGTAAACAATTTTTTTTAAAAGTATATATATATATATATATATATATATATATATATATATATATATAATAATCCAAATAAAAAATACATAAACAAATTAAAACAAAAAAAAATTTAAACATTTAAAATTCAAAAAAAAAAAAAAACTTAAAAAAAAAAAATTTAAAATTATAAATTATAAAAACTTTAAAAAGAAACATTTAAAAAAAATTAAAAGTTTTAGAAAGAATTTAAATTTTTAAAAAGAATTAAGAAAACTAACTTATCTACCCCACCCCCTCTCCCTCCTCCCCTCCCCCCGCTCACTCCCTCCCACTCCCTCCCCCCCTCTCCCCTCTCCCCTCTCTGCTACCCCTCCCCTCTACCCCCATTCCCATTCCCTATCCTTCTCCCTCTCCCCTCTCCCCTTCCACTCCCCTCCTCCCCCTCTCCCCTTCCCCTCCCCCTCCCTCCACTCTCTGCCCCTACCCATCCCCCTTGGCGGCCCTTTGGGCCCAAGGGGCGGCGGCGTCGCTCCCTCGATTTCCCAAAGGGTTGCCCAAGGGGGCGACACGATTCTCAGAATGTTAATGTTAATCAAATAAATTCTCAATTCTACCATGTACCAAAGAATTGGTTCATGCCTCAAATCACATCATTTGTGCATATTGACTTGAAATGGTGATTGTAAATTTGGAAGAAGGTGGGATATGTATCAGGATTTTGATTTGAATGTTTGTAGTTAATCCTTGAATTTATATGTTTTATCCATGGAGATCATGTAGGTATGAGTTAGATCAGACTATTGGCATAGACCACTGTTTTTCTTCAATGTTTTGGAGATTTTTTGGTGGAGGGACATTTATATAGGTTTTGAAAGATGTATGCCAATTCACTTTCAATAAATGTGTATACCATGTCACTAGCTTATGTGTTTTTGGTGTATTCAACATTGCTTCTAATTTTCATATTGGATTCCCTTATCCTTTAGGTCAATGTGGTATGGACAAACTAAGTCCTAGGATAGAGGTTTATTTTTTCAACTAGTCATGAATCTACCCTTCTTTAATTACTTAATGAGTCTTCCTATACTCTTAAAACTAAGGAGAGTTCAAGCTATCTCCTAACACTAACTTGAAAAACATTATTGAGGACATTTCTATGTCCCTTCAACACTATTAAAAATAAATGATAATAGGGAATCCATTTTCTCAATCACTACCAAAATACATGGTGATGAACACATATGCACCCTCCAAGCCTCCTCTACAATATAAATATTGAAAAGTAAAAATCCAAGAAGAAGGGACTTCAATGTTAAGGAATACAGTTTGAAATCTTAACAAAGGATTCCACTCCACATCATCCAATCCAAGTATTTTCATGGTATCCACTCAAGGGGATGTTCAAGAAAACGAGATTATCATACAAAAGATGGATGACATAGAGATAAAACACAAGAATCAATGGATAGCCAAAAAAGGATTACACTGAGAATGTGGTTTTTTCAATTTCTATTCTATGTAAGTCAAACTTGATATTAAGAACCAATACCCTTCTTTAATTACTTAATGAGTCTTCCTATACTCTTAAAACTAAGGAGAGTTCAAGCTATCTCCTAACACTAACTTGAAAAACATTATTGAGGACATTTCTATGTCCCTTCAACACTATTAAAAATAAATGATAATAGGGAATCCATTTTCTCAATCACTACCAAAATACATGGTGATGAACACATATGCACCCTCCAAGCCTCCTCTACAATATAAATATTGAAAAGTAAAAATCCAAGAAGAAGGGACTTCAATGTTAAGGAATACAGTTTGAAATCTTAACAAAGGATTCCACTCCACATCATCCAATCCAAGTATTTTCATGGTATCCACTCAAGGGGATGTTCAAGAAAACGAGATTATCATACAAAAGATGGATGACATAGAGATAAAACACAAGAATCAATGGATAGCCAAAAAAGGATTACACTGAGAATGTGGTTTTTTCAATTTCTATTCTATGTAAGTCAAACTTGATATTAAGAACCAATTATAGGATTTATACATATATTAGAAAATATTGTGTGAATAAGAGACATAGTTTCGAATCTTATTAGATTTTTCCGGTATCTTCATGCTAAAGAGTTTGGCTACAACCTTTTGTTAATAAAAAATCTAATAATTTTTGGTTTCAAAAAATAATTAATATAAATAATTTTGATCAATATTATAAATATAAGTATGTTTTATCCAAAAATCATCGACATTTTTTCAAAGTAAAAATGGGTAATTGGTCAATTTTCTCTTTTTAAATTATAACAAAATGAAAAGTATTTGCTCCAAAAATTGTCATGTTCTACAACATACTAGTTACATAATTATGATTTAATACCAATTAATCACATTATGGAAAAAAAAATCTACAAAACATAAAATAAAATAAGGAAATTAAATTAAAAAAAAACATGGAAAACAAATAATATTAGACTCTTCATTTGTTATTTTATATGTAAGATCATTATGAGTTCTTATCTAATTGTTAAATTTGATTTGATGAATATATATGATAACATAGTAGTTTATTTATTCTATGTTTCAGAATTTATTATGGTTTTGGTCGGAATTCGTAACAAAAAATTGTTAAATCTAAATTCGGGAGTGTTTAAATTGTGTTCTTGAATCCATAAATAGATTCAGCACCCTCAAATACTTTCATGACAGAAAAATTATACAATTTCCATAACTAATATATGTGAATCTATGTTTTCTTTAATTTCCAACCTCACATTGTACTAAAGAAAATTTACTAAAAAAATGTTAAAAATATAGAATATTTAGACTACACCTATAATAACATGTATGTATTCTAATGTTTATTACTAAAAAATTTCAACTTCTTTACATAGTTATATTACTCTTAATTTATAAATAAACATCTATAAATATATTAAATATGTAAAATCCTTAACTATTCCAAATAACACATTTTTATTTTAACAATTAAACATGCATTTATGTAATTTCAGTTATAACCATTTCATACTATAGAGGATAGTTGGATATTTTAACTACTACATATGTACTGCCTTCATAGCTCACTCGTGATGTAATTTTTTGTTGCAGAGATGAACTCCGAACGAAATAATTAAGTATACCTTATGTACAACACATGCAACTTGTAATTCGAACAATTAATTGGGAAAGGGTCTACTATGATTTAATTTATATAAATGTATTTTTCCATTTCCTAACACGTAGACAATTATATATATATATATATATATATATACTCTCAACATTTTCACGATATTACATACAAATTACAACATATATGTGTTCTCCATTTCCATAGTATTACATACAATTTACAATTAGATATATATAAATATATTCTCCAATTTCCTAACACTACTTATAAATTATAAGTATAAATATATACACTCTCTCATTTCATAACACTACACATAATTTACAATTATATATATATATATATATTCTCCTTATATGAGCCCAAAGGCATGCAATTTTCTTCCTGACATACATAACATTTCTATATAATTTAAATTTGTTATATTTATTTTAAAATTTTAAAATAATTATACTATAAATTTTAACTAATTCAATAAAATAGGTAATTTCAAATTATTGATTATAATTATAATTTTTTTTTTAACTTGGTAATCTATGAATGCTTCTTTTCATTTGTTATTTTATCTACAAGATCATTATGAGTTCTTATTTAATTGTTAAATTTGACTTGATGAATATATATGATAACATAGTAGTTTATTTATTCTATGTTTTAGAATTTATCATGGGTTTTGGTGAGAATTTGGTAATAAAAGAATTGGTAAAATCCAAATTCGGGAGTGTTTAAATTGTGTTCTTAAATCCATGAATAGATTCAGCACCCTCAAATACTTTCACGATAGAAAAATTATAAAATATCCATAACTAATATATGTGAATCTATGTTTTTTTTTAATTTCCAACCTAACTTCATATGAAGGAAAATTTACTCAAAAAATATTGAAAATGTAGAATATTTAGAATACACCTATCATAACATATATATATATTCTAATATTTATTACTAAAAATTTTCAACTTCTTTATATAGTTATATTACTCTTGATTTATATAGTTATATTACTCTTGATTTATAAATGAACATCAATACATATATTAAATATGCAAGATCCTTAACTATTCCAAATAACACATTTTTTTTAACAGTTAAAATTTCATTTAGGTAATTTCAGTTATAACCATTTCATACTATAGAGGATAGTTGGATATTTTAACTACTACATATATAATGCCTTCATAGCTCAGTCATGATATATTTTTTGTTCCAGAGATTAACTCCGAACGAAATAATTAAGTATACCTCATGTACAACACATGCAACTTGTAATTCGAACAATTAATTGGGAAAGGGTCTACTATGATTTAATTTATATAAATGTATTTTCCAATTTCTTAACACGTAGACAAGTGCAAATATATATGTATACTCTCTACATTTTCACGATATTACATACAAATTACAAGATATATGTGTTCTCTATTTCCATAGTATTACACACAATTTACAATTAGATATATATATGAATGTATTCTCCAATTTCCTAACACTATTTATAAATTAGAAGGATAGATATATGCACTCTCTGATTTCATAACACTATATACAATTTACAGTTATATGTATATATATATATATATGCATTCTCCTTATATGGGCCCAAAGGCATGGAATTTTCTTCATGACATACATAACATTTATAAATGGAATTCTCTCTTTATTAAATAATAATTTCTACACATATAACTTGTATAACATATAACTCTAAAACCTTTCATTATAATATATATATATATATATACGGCTCTTTCAATTAATTGTATTAATTAGATATTCATCGCTTCAAATAAATACACATACCATATATATAGGTGTGGCTCTTTCAATTAATTGTATTAATTAAATATACATCCTTTTCAAATATATACATATACCATATATATGTGTGTGTTTGTGGCTCGTCCAATTAGTTGTATTAATTAAATATACATCCTTTTCAAATATATACATGTACCATATATATGTGTATTTGTGGCTCGTCCAATAAGTTGTATTGATTAAATATAACATGTATTTCATACTAATTCACTTAAGCATTGGTTAAGAGATGAAACTATGGTTGCATCAATGATTTAAGAAAAATTATTAAGAATAGGATCTATGCTCAAATATTTATTAAAGAACAATTATCAAGAAATACTAACTATGGTCAAACACTTATTACATCCTCATTTGATTAAACATCTAAATAGATACCGTCTTGGAAGCATGGTAACTACAAGAACTAATCGACACTTCTGGTTACTTAACATCGGTCGTTACGCACAACTAGTGATCGAGATCGAGATCGATGTCAATCCCAAAAGTCTACTCCGGCTAACTGAACAATAAGATGCAGTTATTATTCGAAATTAGCAAAAATATAAATATCAGATCTAACCAATTCAAACTACAGTTTATCTCCAGATGTAGAACTTGATGTTGTCTATCGTGCATCTAAGATATTTACAGTTGCTAATCGAAGGGAAATGCGCATGTTAAATCCAGAGCTTTAACATTTATAGAAAATATAGTCATTCGGATCCTATGCATCAAAATACAGAACTACCATTTATGTCAACGATTCAGAATTAGATATAAATCTATTTTCATTCTTCGAGCTAATAAAAGATGTAGGTTTATTATTATGGATTAGAAAAATGACTTTCATCCTAAATAAAAGATGCGGGACTACAAATTACATTACCATTGAGAATTCGACAAGGATCTATTTTCATTCTATGACTTTGTACCCGCGCACTGGAGGGTAAAGACGCAGATCTATTTTTAAAGATTTAGCAATTACAATGAATTAGTTCCAGATTAATAATTATAAACAATAAGATTTAGTCTATCGAACACATGATCACAATTTATATCAGGCATAGGTCCATTCTGAAATCTTGCCGTGTGAAAGACTGATGTTTACTCACTGTAATCGATACGGATCTGTTTCGAATAAAGGTTTATACCTAATAACTGTAGAACGAAGGGCGCTGATCTATTTCTAAGAAAATGTACCAATTAAAATAAACTAGTTCCGGATCGACCATATACAGAACTTCAATTTATTTCAATCATACCTGCGACTCGAGGATAAGCCGTAATTCTATCATCAAATTAAGATTTTATATCTATTAGCTGGAAGGAATGTGCATATCAATTTTAATCAATAATTAAACTAGAGGGTTCGCATCTGCTATCTGGAGGAGGCGTAGGTCTGCTCTACGATTCATACAGTATAAGATTAAAACTTTATATTGAGTGAATGAAATTTGATACAGATTGAATTCAATAAGGGTTTCATATATTCTAACCGGAAATGATAGCGCAGGTTGCAGATCTGAATCGATAAAGGGCATCAAATATATGTTAACTAGACATGATGGGGCAGGTTGCAAATCCAAATCGATAAGGGCATGAAGTATATGATAGTAACATCCCAAAATTTCCTAAAATTTTAAAAAAATTCTAAGCATTAGATCTAGGGAACTAATAAATTTCTATTTAATAACTATACTGGATAATAAATAATTACAACATGTAATTATCTTTAAAGACTTTTAATTGTCTTATAGATAATTTAAATGCATTAATACTCCTATGTTTGTTTTAATTATCTTAATTACTAATTTCAGTCGTCATTCCCTGTCCCCACACACTATTTCAAGGAAAGTATGTATTACCATACTATAACTATAGTTATGAAATTATCGTCTTTTAATATAATGTGTGATATTAGTGTTATAAACCTACATTCAATTGGGATCATGTTATTATTTTGTTGTACTCTGTATTAAGGTCTAATAGATGGTACTTATGATATTATTTATTTATTGGGAAATTCTTATTTATAATTAACTTCTTGTTGGCATTTGGAATTTGGTGTCCAACTTGAGGCTTACTTAGCTTAAAGTTAATGCATCGTCTCTTTAAGTGTCCAAGTTACAGGTTGTATGCTTTTGGTGTTTGATGAGATAGTGTGATGATTTCTATTAAACCTTACGTTAGAATATTAAAGACCCTACCCTTATTAAAGTGGTGATTTGTAAGTTCAAACACCAAAGTTATAATTAAATAAAGTGTTCACAATTAATGTGTGATGATAAAAGCATGAGAAGACTATGGTGATTAATACTACCCTTCGTCATTCTAGTTTATCAAACTCACCCTAGAGTGGGAGTCTCCATACTTTGCAAAGGATGGTGAATGAGTTCTAGAGTTGATAATCGACATAAATAATTTCATGGAAAAGGAGAACTTTGGTGTTTCCAAGTATAGCTTCGGGGTATTAATATTTGTAATGGTTTAAACTATGTAATAATGGGTTGTTAGTTCTTCTCCGGTGCCATATTAAAATATGTGATGGGGAGTATGTTGAAAAGTATATTAATGTGGGTTTTTGTATATCCATCGGCATTGGCTGGCGCACTAAATGTTGATCATGTGAAGATCGTAAATGCATCTCGATAGTGTAAAAACCCTACTGCGAGGTTTGGGGTTTTGCGTCTTTAGTTTAATGTTACTCTTCGTTGTGGAGGAGGAGGATGGGCCTTCTTGGCCGCCATAGCTGTTAGCATTCATGCTCCACTCGTCGAGTTAGTTGAAAGATGATGAGTGCTGGTTCATGAGGAGTTATGGGTTTGCATCATGTACAGGGTTTCCAATGGCTGGCTCTCCCTTCGGCTTCAAGTTGGTTACTGTCAAGGTAAGCTATATTACAGTATACAAATCATCACTTGCTTATAGTACTGTGTTGAGTTTCATGTTCATATTTAACCCGGTTTTCATTTTCATTGAAGGGAAATATCTTTTATCCCAACTGAAGTCATTAAGATGAAGGGACAATCCCGCCACAATGTACACTCACCGGTAAGCCTCGGTCAGACCAAGTTTCCTCTGTCAACAAGGATGTAATAATTTGTTTCTCTTCGTCAAGAAATCTCCATTTGTCAAATGGGATGCGAGGTTACATTACTGTAATAGGTAGTTTTATGGGCAATGACCCGAGTTGGAGTTTTGCCTATAGTATTGGTAGGAAGTTGTATTTTAAAAGGAGTAACGTCGGTCCTCCTGGGCAGTTCAACTTCAATGTAATATTACACTATATGAATAAGAATGTTTTGCTCGTTTTCTTTGGAAATGTATTTTAAACTCTGCGTAAAAATGGTTTGGTTTTCATTTTAGATGGAAGGGATAAACCCTAACTTCGATTTATGAAATGTATGAAGGAAGTTACAAGGTTTAAATCCCTAAGCCCATCTATGAAGTTTAAATTATAACTTATAAGTTTTTAAATGTTTATTGTTTTTAAAGGATAAAAGCTTGGGTGAGTCGAGACTCGAGCCCATAACCTTTTGTTGGCTCCAGAATAGTTATTCGGAAAGATTTTGATGTCTATCTTATGAATGTGTTTACAAGATAGTAAATGTGAGAGTTGGTTCCACATGTTATTGGTTGAAATGTTTTAAGTAGTGACTTACAACTTGGGTGATCTTGTATTGAGACTCGAACCCTTAGTTTCTTTAACTGGTCCGCTTGTGTAATGGGCTATGTTTTGTCAATTACTTTGATAATGCAATAAGTTGGGGTTTTGATTTATTGTGTAGCCCAATTTCTCTACAAAGTATGGGCTTGAGCCTAGCACTGTATGAATTTAAACTTGTTAATCTAATGAACCTTACGCTCAACGTAAGGGTGAACTCTCCAAATGGAGACTTGAACCCTTGTCTCTTATTTGGATTCTGTATAATGGATTAAATGTAGGCAACTAGAATTTATTTAAATTTTTGTTATTGTTTTGAAACAAATGTGGGTTAAACCCTCGGATGAGCCTATATAGGTCTCAAACATGAACGTTACTTATCTAAAGTTATTCTTGTGTTAATAATGGTTACAGGTATTATATTCCTACTGTATGTTTATATGTTTTTACAATAGTAATGTATATGGATTCGATACTTGTATAATCGATTTAGTTTAATTTATTCAATTGACATTAATAGTTGATATATGTGTATATACATATATACACTAGGTGAAAATACTGTGTTAACTATGTATGTTGATTCTTGATATATTTTGTATAGTTTAAAATCTAGTATGTTATATCGTCCTATATGCAATATAAGACATTTTTAGATATAAATCTTGTTTATCATTTATTTAGTATAGTAACTGTTTGGATGCTTTTCTAGTAGAGGATAATCTCAGTATAAACCATCTATAAATCGAGCATCTGAAGACCTAGGGTTTTTATGATTATAACAAGTGGACTGAGTTGAATGTAATGTAACTCTATAGGTCTCGATTTAATGATTCTAAGGTTTATTTCTAAGTTATGTTTGTATGATTTAATATTTTAACTTATGAGCAAAGTAGTAAGTGCATAACTCTGTTCTTGTTCTAAGCTATATATATATATATATATATGAATACTCTATATTGCTATTGATAACTCTAAGATATGAAGCTTTCGATTTCTGTTTTAAACATGTATTTAACTTCTAAAATTATCTATTATTCACCAAAGGACACAAGATGATAAAGAAATCAATTCTGAAAACAACATTAATTCTGCAATCATATCTATTCTAATTTAATTAAATACTTCCTGTACTAGAGTACATCACCTTAGGGTGAAAGGAAAAATACAAGAAGACATTTGTTTTCAATCAGTTATCTATCTCAATCTAATCATTCATTCTGGTACTCAGAAATAGTTTAACAATACATAAATCTATCATTTCCTAACCTATCTGATATATATAAGTTACTCCGAGAAAAATTATAAAACATTCAAATAATTTCAGAAATAGATAAACAATTTACAGAAATGAAATGAAATAAACAAGTAGAACCTGATAATTTTTCTAGGGTGGACAAACACCCAAAGAGGCCTCTTCCTCGCAACCTTCTCACTACAACAAAATAACCCTTTAGGGGTGGTTTTGGCTTGCGGGGGTCTTGGTAAAACCCCCCTAAAAACATTTTCAGACCTTTGGAGGTGGTCTTTTAAAACCGCCCCTAAATGTCATGGAAATTGGACTTTTGGGGGCCTTTTTTTTAAATCCACCCCGAAAAGTCCTGAAATTTGACTTTTGGGGGTGGTTTTTGGAAAACCCCCCCTAAAAGCCAACTTCTCATAACTTTTGGGGAAGGTTTGTCAAAACCCCCTAAAAGTCATAACAATTGAACTTTTGGAGGCAGTTTTTTTGGAACCCCCCTTAAAAGTCATGAGAAATGAACTTTTGGAGGCGATTGTTTGAAAATCCCCCCTAAAAGTCCAATTCTCATAACTTTTGGGGGTAGTTTGTCAAAAATCCCCCTAAAAGTCATGAGAATTGAACTTTGGGAGGTGGTTTGTTTGGAACCCCCCTTAAAAGTCATGAGAATTGAACTTTTGGAGGCAGTTGTTTGAAAACCTCCCCTAAAAGCCCAATTCTCATAACTTTTGGAGGCAGTTTCTCAAAACCCCCCTTAAAAGTCATGAGAATTGAACTTTGGGAGGCGGTTTGTTTGGAACCCCCCTTAAAAGTCATGAGAATTGAACTTTTGGAGGCGATTGTTTTAAAAGCCCCCCTAAAAGCCCAATTCTCATAACTTGTGGGGGCGATGACGACGATGAAGATGATTAGGACAATGATGACAATGGCGATGTCTATTCCAATGTTCATGATGCACGTGATAACACTTATGGATCTTGTTTGATACTAATGGAACCTAAATGACCTTAATGTCACCGAAATGGCTCTAATGGCATCCGAGTGTCCCTAGCACCATTTGAGAGACACCAATGTCATATGATTGACCCTAACAACATGGAAATGATGCATTATGAAAATTATGATAGACTTGATGATGATTTGATAATTATAAGATGATATCTATCAAAATAGATGCCTACATTCCTATTTAGAGCCGAAATATATTTTATGAAACTCATGTGAATAGGTGGTTTGATGTCATTGTCATCATCACAATGATGATCATGATATTGACTTTGATGATCATATATGATGATGATGATGGTGTTAATGTTGATGTATACGACGATGAAGATGATGATATTGATGATGATGGAAATGAAGACAAGGATAATGACAATTAATAATTATTAAGACCCATCAAACGAGTTAGGTGAGGGAAAAAATCATTTAAGGAATTCTTGTAAGGCATTTGTTATAGCATGATTTGCCACATATCTGCAACATGCCTTTTTGTTAGCTTATTTACATCATTGCGGACTCCCTTATCATGTTATGGTTCAATTGCTATATCCCTTCCCATTTAAACCTTCAAAAATCCCAATTTTATACACGGACATGACCTATACATGGCTAGCCTGCATCCACGCAACTCTGTAGTGTCTAGCCCACGTCCCTGGTGTTTTGAAGGTAAAAAATAAAAATAAATTTCAGGAAACGTGAAAACAGTTTCACAGTTATTCAACTGTCTTTTTCCCGTAAAAAAATAATGGAACTTCCCTAACTTCCTCCCCAAAAGTATAAAAGAGGCAAGAGGAAGCATGAGAGGGGAGAGAAGAAAGAAAAGCACCCTTATGCTTCTCTTTTGCATATTGAATCCATATACCCTTGTGTTGTTAATGGTGTACTTGATGATGATGACGATGATGATGGCGACAACGATGATGATTATGTTGATGTTAATGTACCATATGATGTTTACAATGTCGATTTCCACGATGATGATGCATGTGATAGAACTTATGGATCCTGATTGATCATGATGACACCTAAATGACTCTAATGGTGTATGAGTGACCCTAATTTGACCTAAATTATTCTAATGACATTCAAGTGCCCCCAACAACATTTCAGTGTCCCTAACGGCATATGAGTGTCCCTAACATCATGACGAAAATGATGATGATGCATGATGCCAAAGACGATGGCATTTATGATGATCTGATTATAAGATGGTAGCGATGTCAATTGATGCCTACATTCCCAGCCATAGGCCAAATCTCTTTTAAGAAACCCATTTAATTAATAGGTGGTTGGATTCCTTTTTTGTCATCACAATGATCATGACGATTATAATCGTGACATTGACTGAGATGAAAGAATATGATGACTAGGATAATGGTGATAATGTCGATGTCTAGGATGATGGTGATAATGATAACGACGATGATGATGATGAAAACGAGGATCATGGTAATTACTAATTATTAAGACGCATTGACCCAATTAGTAGAGGGGAAATGTCCTTTATGAAATTCTTGTAAGGTAGTAGGATTCCTTGTTCATCATCAAAAAGTTGATGACATGAATGACTATGATGACGATGTTATATGGTGATGACAATGATGATGATGATGGTGGTGGTGGTGGTGTATTGTATGATGTTGAAAATGATGATTAGGGCGATGACGATGATGATGATGTCGATGTCAATGTTGATGGTACATGTGATAACACTTATGGATTTTGATTGATTCTAATGGAACCTAAATGATCGTAATGGTGTTTGAGTAACCCTATTCTCACCTAAATGGATCTAATGGCATTCAAGTGTCCCTAACAACATTTGAGAGACACTAATGGCATATTATTGACCATAAGAACATGATGATGATACATTATGACAATTATGGTGGACTTGATGATGATTTGATAATTATAAGATGATATTGATCACAATTGATGCCTACATTGACTATGATGATGATATATAATTACTTCAATGATGATGACATGAATGATTATCATGATGATATATGGTGATGATGATGATGATGTTTATGTATTGTATGATCACATAGACCCATCAATCTGCCAAAACGCCTATCCTAGGCTCAAGATGAATCTTGACAACATAAATGGTTCAATTTCCATCGAGAGCAAGCAACACTCAAGCAGAATTTGGATGGCCCAACGAGAATTGATTTTGAAGCTAACAAGAAGTTTGAGGGAGTTTTATTAATGGTTGATGCCAAAAGAAATTTTGTAAGCTCTGGTGGCAAAGGGGAGATACCACCTTTTCCTAAGAGGTGGAAAATGAGGAAATTGTGGTTTATGGAGGCACATCTGAATTGGGATTCATTATTCTTCATAAATAATATGAAGAATAAAATTGGTTATGATTCTGGAAGCACTTTTGAATTGAATAGTAATAATATGAAACCATGATTAAGGGATTCATTATTGACCATATATAACATAAATAATCAAATTGGTTATGATTTTGGTGTTCTTAGTTCCAAAATATTCAACTCCAAGTCCATCAGGATAATAAAATTATAAGAGGACCTCCTTATATATATATATATATATATATATATATATATGAAGAGACAACCTCATTCCTCTCTCTTTTGTAAATCAAAAGAACCTCATTAACCTCATTTTTAGGGATATTAAAATCCATGACATTTGCAAAATTAACCTAAAGGTTATGAGTATCATAAAGGGAAGCTAGAATATCCAATTGACTTTGAAGACCATTAATTGAGCGAAATGACAGGATAATGTCATATTCAAATAGAATAATGGAAATAGATACTTGAAAGAGTAAACATCCATTAATGGCTCCCAATGTGTTTTTATAATTTTCTCTAGCTAGCAAATGTAGATCTAAAAAAGTGACGAGAGAGTGGTAGTCTTGTTTAAACCCTATTGTACTATGGAAATCATCTATCACACTATTTCTTGTTCATACCTTGCCAAAAATAGTCTCATAAAGTGTCATCATGAAAAACAAAATGAGGTCCTTAAACCTGCTCCAACCAATTCCCACAAGACCTCCTCAAAGCAATCTCCAAAATGAGGTCCTTAACCTACTAAGTCACCCAAGCAATCAACAAGTGACCCACACTATCCTCCAAAGGCTTCCTTTGAAATTACTTGTTTATTAAACAATGTCCACTAAAGATTTTTTAGGCCATCATGTTTTCCCACATAATAACCAAAGGCTTTGGAAATACAAGGGATGATCATAAGTAAAATGAACCACTCAAAGTCATAAGTCATGTCCACTTTATTTCCCTTACAATTCCTCGAAAATGGTTAGAAGCTCTTTAATTTTTAAACAAAATATTTATAAACCACGTTTAATTCAATAAGATATTTCGTTAACAAACTTTTTAAAAAGTGGTTAATTGGATCCACTTTATCCCTCAAATAGAATATTAAAGTCCTTTTAACAACCTATACTCTCCATGCCACTTGGATTCAATGCATCCCAACATAATCATCATGGAACTCCCAAGAAACGGGCCTCCAAATATATTCATGGCATAAAAAAATAATATAGCGGGAAGCTCAATCCATGAAAAAATACAAAACATAACTTGTATCCACCCTATCAAGCAAATGACCATTGTTTAATTTCCACAAAATCGTGATGATGAGTCTCAATAAGAGCACGGACACGGCATACTTTCCCAAGATCGACCTTAGTACATAAAACTTACAAATTTTGTTCACATTGAGGGTTGTTGGTTGAGACCTCTGGCTTGAGGCAAACACCACTGAAACATGTCATATTTGAGGCTTGTTAGTGGCCTAGGGATGATGGCTAAGTGTGAGACTAAGGTTGTGGTCCTAGGTTTGAGGCACCTTCCATAGTCTGGACGCACATATTACAGCTCCAAAAATGCCATCCCACAACTAGATTGTGGAGAAATTCCTTCTGAGTTCCTTGGTTGGAAATTTAGCGGAGACATGCTTGTTCTTCAAGGATACAACTGCTTCTGATGTGTCTATGCCCTAAATGAAGCTACACAGAAGCCTTCAACCTCGGTTTTTATTCCTAAACCCTGCAAAAGGCCCTAAGAACCATCCATGGCATTTGAAATATTTCAACAACAACCATATGATCCATGTAGGACAATTATTCACTCTATATGCATTGTGTGGTAGTTTTTATTGTGTTCATATCCCGTGAGAGATAAAAGCCTCGTTTAGGCCCTAATACAATGTTTTACTCCTTGAACCATGTTCATGACCCTAAAAACCATCCCGATGTAGTCACCTTTGTTCCTTGACCATTGAGGTAGTCCTCCTCCGTTGAAAGTTTAGTGTACTATGATTGAGCAAATAAACATAATTGGCCCAATCCTATTCTAGATCACTTAAAACATACAATGTGCATGGTACATGAGCATTAAAAGCCTCTTCTATCCCCTAATAAATCAGTGCCCCCCCTTGAACCATGTCGAATACATCAAGAACCATCCTTAGTGCTTAAAAACTTGTAATGGCAACTATGCAACACATATAGGCCAAATATTCTCTTTAGAGGTATGTGTGGTGATATTGGACCATGGAGTTTAAGGAAACATAGGGTATAATGGCATATGAATTTCCTAAGGGGCTCATGGGCCATTACAACACCCTAAAAAACTAGATAGGCCTTACATAGCAACGCTTTTAAGTGTCCAAGACATGGTTCGATTCTCATCATTCTCATCCACTTCCTCACCATTCCTTGTCATCATCATCATCCTCATCATTGGTATCATCGTCCTTGCCATAATCATCATTGTCATCATCATTTTCATCATCATCATCATCATTGTTGAGATTTTTCAAACCAATTAAGTTGGTTCCCACAGTCCCAGCCATGATCCAGGGTCAAAATATAGAGTCTTACACCATAACAATTTTCTTTATGGATCATGGGCCATCCATAGGGCCCCTAAACATCACGTGATTCCCGAGTAAAGAATCCTTATATTACAAGTGGAAAAGGAAATTAGAAAAGGAAATTATCTAGGTTATTAGGACAGTACAAGCCATGGTCTAGGTCAAAATACAAAGAATTGCACCTTAATCTTTTCCTTTATGGATCATGGACCAAGCAAAGGCCCCCTAACAATCACATGAGTCCCGCACAAAGAATCCTTAGATTACAAGTCTCAATGTAAACAAGAAATAAAAAAAGGATTTTGTAATGATGTGAAATGTTTTATGCAGTGTGTGAAGGAATAAAATGAAATAACAACATCGTGTCCCTATAAAAGACACAAGTAAATGCTGGAGATGGAATACAATACCTAAACCAACCTCACCCCATGAAAACTCAACCATACAATTTCCTTTCATAAAACATTCAAAAGTCAAATATCTGCCACCATGTAGAAATCCTATCATTTGCTTTCCATCTCAAACCTCAAATTGGCATTACAATTTTCCCATTATGGCTTGAATTCAAGAAAGAAAATTAACTCTCTCAGTTATTGTTATACTTAAATTTTAGAACCAAATATCATGCTTTCAATTATCAAATAGGTTGTTGAACCCGTTACCAATTCTTGGGTCTGATTTTTTTATCAAGGTTTTACTTAAAAGGATCATGCAACCTTACCTATTTCCTAGAAGGATCCTAGAATTGCAATGTCTAGACTCATCATGGATTCATGTTTTTTAGGTGTGGCTTATTTTTCCTATACACAAAGCTCCACTACAGCAGAGGTTTGACCATAAAACCATCTCACCTCATTCTTTAAAAGAGACCCATGTGGATTAGGAATGTGCCAAACATATTTTGGAGGTACAAGGTCTTTAATAGTTGTTACTTGCTAGCCATGCCATCCATCCATCATGGTTTTGATTTTTTATGATGTGAAAAGTCTAACCAATTACCACAAATGTTTTCTATTCAAAAGCATAAAATGGTAGCAATAAGCCTCCCAAAAATTAATTACTCACTAAATCATGGAATTCATGGAGAAATCATATAATGGAGTATCGCCGAAAGCATCACGTTATTTTCTCTTTTGTATAACCTACACATTTATGGTCAACCTCCATTAGTTATTTGATAGATAAAGTTACACACACCTTATTAGTAAAAATCTTATAATTCATAATTGTATTTGACTACTAAAGTAACATTGTCTAATAACACACTTAACGGAGAATGCTAATGATCTAATCTTGGTGTCCATTATGTATGTAATAGATTCTATTCTCTTTCCCGGAAGAAATACAGCAAAACGATGTATTGTGCAGCGTGTGGAGGGAAAATGAGATGGCTTAAGGTTTGATTTGATATACATACATTCTATTCTCTTGCCCAGGCAGAAATAAAGCAAAACGATGCATTGTGCATCCTGTGGAGGGAAAACGAGATGGCTTAAGATTTGATTTGATCGTTGCAGCTGATCTAAAGGTTTAATGAGGGTTTCTTTCAGTCATAGTTGAAGAGCGAACGGATTGAGGAGGTATGTCATTTTTTTCTTGTGGAGGTTAAGTTGGCCAAGAACAAAGGGGTAGCGAGTTACTCTTACTCTCTCAGCTCTGCGTATGCAACTTTGTGGATAGAAGACCGTTTATATTGATAGAGGAGTCGAACTTTGGCTTTGTGGACTGTTTCTACTGTAGGAGGGTGCACTTTCAACAGAGAATAGGGCACACTAGTGAACAGGGATCAAGCACCAGTTCTCATCCTTATGGAATCTGCCATCCAGGGTGTTATATTTCAGAGCTGAACTGTAGAAGAGGGCACTGTTAATCACTACTGTAGGAAACCTTGAGAAGATCATACCCATTCAATGTGGCTGAGTTCTAATTCTGTGGGGTTGTGACACCATTGTGGAGAGTGCAGGCTTGTGGTGGAGTTTGATTTGAGCAAAGGAGTTGGCTACTATAGTCAAGAATAGATTCCAAGGCATTATGGGCAACTACAGTGACCACTACAGCACCGTCGAGTATTGATTTGGGGACAGACTTGGTATGACCGTTTATACATTATCTCAGCACTCCAAAGCACTATAGTAGGCTCGTATTCCTTGTCAACATTCAGGTCAGATTTCCTGTAATAAATCAGATCTTGAAATATCTTATTGCTACTAGCTTAGAGTTATGTACTGTGGTGTGTATAAATGAAATTGTTGGAAATCTAAATATTAGTCTCTTGTAAGTTTGAGTTTACAGTATTTATTGCATATTAGTCTCTGCCGGTTAGATCACCGATCCGGTTAAGTATTCAGATTAGTTGCCAGGAAATTGTTAACCAAGTGTTTGACGAAAATACTGAATAAATAAACTCCAGTCATTACGAGCATTTCAGGAAGGGGACGGTACAAGTACTTAGCAACACTGTTGGCGAATTTTTTGACGAAACTGGTGAACGAGAAACTTACACAGTCAACAAAAAATTAGCTTAAATTTGGCAAGGACATTACATCTAGTTTGTGGCCTTATCAATATATTGTTGTTATCTGCTACAAACAACACTTGAGACATCAAGTTTTACATCTTCTTTAGATTTCCAGTACCCCTGCTTCTCAAGTTTCTGTTCTCTTGTTACCTTCCATCCAGTTGGAGAAACCATCTGTGCCCAATAATCTTCATACACATCATTGGATTTTGCAGTTTTCAAAGATAAGTTTTTACTACTAACAGAGCTAACCAATCTTTTCTCTTGAATTGGATCTATATGCTTCTACAGAATTTGAAGTCAACTCAGTTTCATTTCTTGTATTGAATGAATAATTTGAATATAAATTAGAAGAATGTCCATCCATGTCTCCATTTTGACCATAATATGGCGGGCTTTCTCCTAGTTTTCTATTACTATATCGAACTGAATCCCCATGATTATAATCGGAAGACTCCCCAGAAAGCATAGGAAGCACAAGTTGTAAATCCGTTGGGGTAAGAACTATATTGCTTACAGTTTGTTCCTTTTTATTATTTCTCTTTGAATGTCCCTTGACCTTGCAGCTCTCTAGTCATACAATAGATCATTTATCATGGGAAAGAATTATAGAATACTACAAAATTTAACTATAAAAAACCATGGCTGCACTCATTGACTCTCCTAGAATCCTGTAGCTGAAAATGTGGATCTGCACGCCATTTATTCCCAAGATTATGATTCAATTTGACCTTGGTATCACAACTTTCAATACATTGTAATCCATCAAGATATCATTGAAAATTTATTTGCTTTCTGAAGTGAGGTTACGGCTTCAAGTAATAAAGTGAGCATGTTGTCTCGAAGATTTTGAAGAAAACCAGGCTACAGAAGTTGCAATTTGTCATTCTTTGTAGGATAGACTGCAGAGAAGTCTATGTAAGCAAAATCGAGACTAGATAGCCCTGCAACCTCCTTGTAAACTTGGAAATTAGTGGCAGAATTTATCACTCCAGACTGAAAGATATTCTAGGATGTTACATGACCAGATGGGTGCTTGGCCACACGAGCAAAAGCTTCCACAATCCAAGGATCAGGCCACCTTAAAACAGGCTCGACTTGCTTCCTACACCCATAACCTCTATATCAACAACAACTCAAATTGATGAATTCCATGGATGCTGTGTCATAAAGTTATGTGCCCCATCCAAGCCTTTTTCTTCACCGGTATTGAATAAAAATATTACAGCATGTTTAAATCCATGAGCCCAATGAGAAGTCACGGAGCAAGCTCCAACATCACAGCCACACCGGAGCTACAGTCACGTTATTGTTCTTCCCTTAAACAAGCCTTCTCTGATATGATTTTCACATGGCTCTCAACCTTTTCCTGGAAGCGGACTTCCTTTGAGTGCTTTTACACATTAAATTATTTGACCATGTCCAACAGTTTTGATTTTGAACCGAGAATGGATCTACCTTCGTATGCATAGTCTGAACTTAATATCTTTGAGCAGTTTCCACCATTACGTGCATTTGGATTTTCTTTCAGCATTGGCATCAACCGGACATCCCCCTGTTAGCATGCTTTTTGGTGCTTCGTTTGACACCTTACCAAAAATATCCCACATAACATGAATCTACATTATCATTCCTTTATAATGCCATTTGTTCAACTAAATTGTCGATGCGTTGAGCACTTAATGACTTGTCCCCTGATTGGCGCTTCATGTGGGTTTAACTTGGTGTTTGGTGCGAGTGCTTTGAGAGGTGGCGGCTAAGCCAAATCATTTGGTTGAACGGATATTCTAGAGGTTGAGGCCCGTATATTAAATTCCAAACATGTCAAATTTACAAAACCAACGAGAGTACATGTAACATGGAAATCGGGTTAGGATTTGGCTTGTATTAATTAGAATGGAAATTGGGTTAATTTTTTCTTTCACGTCCCAAACATACTTTAACCATAAACAATAAATACTTTTAAGATGAGGTTACAAAACATACTTTAACCATAAACCATCAAGCCTTTTAAGATGAGGTTACAAAGGTATTTTTTTAAAACTTTATATATTAAAAGGTAATAAAATAATATATATTTAACCCTTTTAACATATAATATAAAATTCAAAACCTTTTAAACTAATAAAAGGTTTGTTCCATACCTATAAGCATAACCATCTTTATAGGGAAGATGAAGACTTGGTTAGCATAACCATCTTTATAGGGAAGATGAAGACTTGGTTATGAAGAGAGAATGGGCTAGCATGGGAATGATTAGAAAGAAACAAATTATGAGAGACTCATTTGATGGTAGGTTTGTAATTATGGAAAACTTAGGTAAAGCTGGCACAATATTTTTTTTAAGGCTTTGACCATCTTGATACGAATCCATAACATTTTCAGATGCAAACAAAGAGAACCAAGGCTAGGGATACGCATTACAAACTAACTAGGATATAAGTTTTGAGGCGGTGGAAAACTGACCAAGTTGGCATGAACATTCGAGGCTTTTCCAAAAAATGCTAGTGGACATTCTGGCAACAACAATTGGGATCCCTCTTTACATGCGCGCTACTGGATTCTAATTTTTTTTATGGGGGCAGGGGCAGATCTTGGTACCAACATCTGGCTCTGGTTGGGGATGGAGTCCTCCCTCCAAGGCTCCAAGAACATGATGACCCCGCACCTTCCCCTGAAACCATTTCTAACGTCTGCAACCTGTACATTAAACCTGCTCTGCAAACCGAGGCTGCTCTGCAAACCAATATTCTGTCTCCATTGGGATAGAGTCTTTATTCTCACTGATAACACACTGCAAACCAATATAAACTACAAACCAGGCTGCTTTATTACAATTAATCCACACACTGTAAACTGCAACCAATGCTCAAGAGATGAGCTTATTTATATACAACTCCTATTCTAAACAATTAAATTTGTTTTCTCATGTATAAGTAAATTTCCAATACAACCAAGTGAGCATTTGATTGATAAAATGTACTTCTTGCATACAATTTTTCAAGTAAGCCCAAAGAGGAAATAACATATGTAGCAAAAAGTTTAGGGGCAGCTCAAACTTACCATTTAGGGACAACCAAGCAAAATAACATTTGTTTCTATATTTGTGGGTATGTTATACTTGTACAATTGTTGACTACATGTGATTTTCTACTATTCACCTCATTCGGTTATCCATTCGAACAAATTGGACGAGTTAGTTAGTTTTGAGTGTCCCTTTTGAGTTAGTTTTTTCACATTGTTGAAACTTAGCTCTAATGACAAAGGGGACTTGAGTACCTTCTTGAAATTTTAGTGTTTTTCACACAGAAAGGAAAAGCTTTGAAACCCTACAGACCCTACAAACCCTAGTAACCTAATCTAACCCTATAAAACTAATATAGACCTAGAAACCCTAATCTAGCCCTAGAAGTCTAATCTAGAAACCTAGAAACCAAATCTAACCTAGCATAGCAACCTTGCCAGCTAATGCAACCCCCTACAACACATATCCATCATTACAACATTTTTTCATGAGTACAAGAAGCAGTCAACATGCTTTACAACAATATCAATATTAGCCTCATCATGTGCCCAAAAATCCCACTCATCACTTCTAACACCTTGGAGAAATGGGGATCCATACCAAAGAATGACCATGGTTTGACTTCGTTACTAAAACTATTTGATTATGTGGGACTTATAGACTTCAAACCAATATTCATCTCCTTGAATGAAATTTAGATTACCATACATTTACAGAGTTGGCTTTATACTTTTGACACTCTTCACCTTATTCTCACCAATACCATGATGCACAGGGATTTACAAAGCTGGGTATGAACATACTTATTTCAAAGAAATTGATTTAACCAACATGTCAAACATCCCTGTGCACCTTTCCACTACCAAACAGGCCTATCTCTAAAACAGGGCCGAATTGGAGAGTTAAAAGACAATTCTAGGCATGAACAACCTGATGAAAAGTGATTAACAACAACCAACAATAGGTTTGGAGGAATGCTGGGTTGAATTTGAGGGTTGAAATGGCATTAAGAAACAATTCTGGGCATGGATATGGACACAAAGAGCATACCTGGGCACTCGAACAGCCTCAATCCTTCATTCTGGGCACAAATAAGGGCTGTTTTAATCTCCCAATCAGTAGCTTACAGCAATATTATGAATTCTGGGTGCTTTCTCTCCACAAAAATGGTGTAAACAGAACTAAAAAAGCAGATCTGACTTAATTTCAGACCCTAAAAAACATGTCTGGGTGTGATTTAAGTCATTCTAGGTAGCTTTATGAGCTCTTTTCATGATGAAATCTCATCTCTTCCAAGTTGAAGTAATTATGGGCACATATTTAACCCCAAACAGCGGTCCTTTTTGAAGTTCTAGGCATAAATAACAACGAACAACCCTAAAACCATGAATTCTAGATAAGTAGCAAAAACTCTGGGCATGAAGACAGCCTTAACATCCACTCCTACGCCACACAAAGTTCATTTCAGACCCATCTTTGAAGACATCCTTAACATCCCCTTGTATTTAATTAAGTTTTCCCCCAAAATTACTACCAACACAATAGTATCAGGTTTGATCTATGGAAAAATGTTTCTTTACATCTTAATGCAAGTTTTTTCTCTTGGAAACAACTAATTTGCCTTATTTCTGCAATTTGGTGTGAAGGCATGAACATGGCTGTGATTGCATACAAATTGAGCATGGTACAAAAAAAGAAAGAACTTTTTATCCAAGTGAAAATAAAGTAAACAAATGCTCATCGGCAATGTATACATTTAAATTTCACTCACCCAATTGAAGCAAGTTCATTTACTTTTGTAGTGTCTACAACCATTCCCAGTGGTGTCCTTCCGTAAGATTGTTGCTCCTTGGGAATGATTGCTTTAATTATAACCTTACAAACATCATGAAATGCAGTAAATACATTATTTTTCCTATAAGTTTTATTTATGTCTTCAGTTCCAAAAACATAAGTTTTATTTTTGTCTTCAGTATAAAAAAACAGAAGACCTTGGGTGCTATTGGATTATTCATAGAAAAAAAGTCCTATCTGACATTCCAAGCTCATCCTCATTATTCGCTATGATTAGATGTAAGTCAATGGTCATTAAATTTAATTTCCTACAGAATTGAGTACCCACCCAAAGTCTTTGTAACATTGTCTATATTCATGTTCTTTCTTTGCAATTCCTTTTGTTTCTTCAATGGAAAACTCTACTGCACATTGAACATCTTGGCCACACATTCCTTAAAGCCCTTCTTGACTATTTAGTATTTTTTCATGAAACCTATTTTGGGAAGCGTTGACAAATATTCATTTGGGACTTGAAGTGGTCCATAAAAATCGATAAAGTTAGTGGTAGTGAACATAGAAGTGCCATTACAATTCACTAAATATTTATAAGAATAAAAGATAATTAGAAATGAAATTGACAAGCCAGAAAAGTTTGCAATTAAACAACTTGGTCCACAAATAAAATGAGTTTTACTATTAACCTAAGTTGGAACTAAATACCTGTTGATATTTGTCTTGAGATGATGTTAGCGCCTTGCAAGACTATTCCAATAATCTTGTGTTGTAAGCACTAGAATACAGTTAAAAGAGGCTTGTGAAGGGATTGAACATTGCTATAGTCCAAGTGGTTGGCATAGGTTGGCCCAAGATTTTATTTGCACAGGTTGGCCCTTTAGACCTTATTGGAATGGCACCCTAAAACATCACTTAATGTTGGGTTTTATTATAAAGAGTGCAAGCTACAAGGAGTCCCTTTCCAAGGCTACAAACGACTTTAATCTGCTCTAAGGTTAGATTGATGATGATAGGATGTTATACCAGCACTGTTGATAGTCATCATCATGCTATTTTCTCTAAACAATCCCCATGTAAATTCCCTTATTAATCTCAACATCATTGACTGCTTTTCATGCATCAAAACTATCCCATAGACTGATCATTATCAAACTTTCACTTGAAATTAGTTGTAAAGACCTCAAATGATGATTCTTCTAAAAAAAGGTTGGGCTGGCATAATGGGTAATGGCTACTATTTGTCACCTTCCAAAACAATGAGATAACTCCCTCTATTGTGTGAGCATATCTTCAATCTGACTCCTAGAAGATGCGCTCAGACCTCACTATGTGTTGTTACAGGACTAATATGCAACTGTAGGCTGCTAATCCAAGTCTGGGTGTTGTAGGTGACCTTACTTTTGAATGGTTAGGGCCCCTATTTAGGTATCATATAGTGCACATAATTTTCTCAAACCTGTTGCACATACCCTTTCAGCTATAGTCCTAAAAAATGATGCTTTAATGGCCTCCTTGGGGATAATATTGCCACATAACCAACTCTAAATGAATACAAATATGCCCACATATGAAATTTATCCTCACTATAATTTTCCAGAACGCCTTCTAGTACGCCCAGATTTAATGTATGGCCATATTCATTACTGTTGGATTGTACAGGATTGACAATGAAAGGGCCCACTGCTATCACAAATAAGAATTTCCCATTATGCTCATAATTGTTGTATCTTATTGTCTCAAGACTATGATCAATAGCACATGTGGACACCCATACAAAAAGGGGGGTAATAGGCCCAAATATGGTAGTAATCCTCGTACAAAATGGAGGTTAATAGGCCCAAACATAAGAATTTTGGTAGACTGCATTTTGTAAACAAATGCAAATTAGTCTACCATGCAATTTACTCGACATAAAAATTCCATTGAAGACAAGAAGGAAAGCTATAAGATGCATTTGGTTATAGTCTAGTTGGTATACCTATTGTTCAATGTGCTTACTATGAAGAGGGTGCATAATAAGAGGCTCTTGCAATTTCTTCTACTTGCATATCTTCTCTCTTATCGATGATAGTTTTTTTACTTTCATCCAAGTATGTTATGCTCCTTGTGCTAAGAAGATGATGATTATCAACACCCATGCATTCTCACCTGTCTTCAACCTTCACTGAATTTGGTAGTTGATTAGCATCTTGTAGGTCATCTCGCAGGTCACTATCTCTTACTTGGTTATTTCTAAGGTTATAGGCCAAGATTTTATTGCTAGCATCATTAAATGAAGCCGTGTTGAGAACGGATTTTCTATCTACAGCTGCTTATTTCTCAAATTATTTCAACACTGGGGAAGAAACCTCCACTGTTTTATCGGGGGTCCCTGCACCTACAACACACTCCACTACTATCAATTGATCATCTACACTATTATCTTTAATATCTATGTCCAATCTAGCTTCACTAGCTAACCTACCTTCTCCTTCAAAACAACAGGTTTTCACATCTATTTTAGCTTCTTTTTCACCATCATATTTACTCATCTTGGATGCATTTAACCCATCCTCTGTCCTCCTTCCAGAAACACAAGTCATTTCTGTTGGTAAAGCAGAAATAGTGGGAGGCTAAGGGGAGAGGATAGGAGTTTTTCAATTGGAGAAGCAATTTCGAGGCACCAATAATGATGCATTTAACTTTATTGTACACACATGCAGCCACAGAGTTGTGCCACCCAAAGGGGATAGGGGGAAGTCCGAGTAAGTTGTACAACATAATGAAATTGCAAGAGCTAGATGCCAATACAACAAATTGTGTAGGAGAGATGATGTGGGTTAGAAATATGAAGCAGTTAAGTGAAAAAAGAAAATGAATACTTAGAATTTGAAATAGTTGTCAATTTTGTAATCTTATGTAACTATTTAATTTTTTGTAAATGATCTTGTATAAACCATAATTGCTTGAGCTCTTCCTGTAGAATGTGTGAGAGTAAAGTATATGTAACATGTACTTAACGTAGTTTCATTTTGTTTGTTGAGTTTATGGTTGTATTTGGTTACTTGTATGATGCCTGTACATAATAGTGTGAATATGTTTCTATGTATAATTAGTCTTTAATGAGCTAAGGTTAGGCTAGTTGTTGTAAGGTCAAGAATCTTATTCCATTGTAAAAAAACACATACTACAACAATGTGATATGGATATGCATGGGGAGAGATTTGGATCATGACATGTGAGAGTGGCTTGTTGGTAAAGAGAAAGGGAGTAAATTTGAACTTGCTCGTTCTTGAACCACTGTGAAACAATTAAATCATATCCAATGGGAACTACTATGCCAAATGCTAATCTCTTGTAACCGATTCTTGATACTTCTTCCAATTCGAAACACTTAATTTTATTGAGTTGAGCCTCATCATGGACAATTGGTAGATTTTCAATTTTTAAGCTCATGAAAAACCCCGTAGCCTTGATTGAGTTTGAGAAAAGAAGATGGCCCTCAATTTCAATTTTTTTCTTAGAGATTGTATAAGCTGGGTGTGAATGGGGTGTTATGAAGATTTGTTCCCATGAAGTTATACCTCAAGTGCTATGCGAGGTACATGGAGTCCAAGCTAGGGTACATACTGTGGGATAGCATACAACTAGACAAACGTTGTTGGTAAAATTGCAGCGGTCAATTTTGCTTGAATATATTTGTCAATTTTGTTTGAATATATTTACCAATTGCTACAACATGTATGCTTGTCGTAACATGTTTTTGGAAATTCTTATCTTTGTGGTTGATTGGACCACACTACTTATGCAACAAGTTATTTGCTTGTGCAATGACAACATTCATACAATTCTTGATAAAGTTTTCTCCTCTATTACATCTTTCATTGAACAATTGGTCTTTCCATTTTATAAAATTATATTTTAGTTCCTTGTTTCTTCTTGTTTGACCAGAGGTTTCTAAATCCATCACTAATTCCTTCTTGTTGAGCTTCTTGGGTAAAATAAGCATATTTTTTTGTCCCTTGCTTTTTGGCTTTTATGTAGTGAGGAAATTCCTTTAGAGTTGTCTTTTATGTTACAAGCAGTGTTGTAAACATCGATGATATATTGCGATGCTCTCAGCTCGGTGATATTATCCCTGGAAAAAGTTACCATTTTGAAAATATTGGCAAAAAATCATAAAAAATCAGAAAAAAAAATCAGCAAAATATCGACTGAGTCTGGAGATTTTTGGAACTTTTTGCTCAATTTGAAGAGGGAAAGCAGGGGATTGAGAAGAAAGGGGTTATTCATTGTTACATTTTCCCATAAAAAGGGCCATTAAAGGGTTGCTTTAATGTTTAAAAATTTGAAAAAAATTGAATATTTTTGTATTTTTATGAAGTTTGTTGATATTTTCCTATATTTTCATCGATGTTGCCGATAAGTTTTTTCTGGACCCTCGATGTTGCAACACTGTTTTGAATACATCGGTTTCTCTGCATCCCCAAGGTTGTATTGCATTTGATTTTCAAACCCCATGACATTCTTCATAAAATATCAAGGCTTGAAGGTTTCCATACTTTATCCAGTATATATATACTTCTCTTCTTTCATGTATTCAATATCTCATATTCTCAACTAGCATTAGCATAGGGTTGGTTCTCGAAAATGTCTAACTCAATACATATTTTAGAGATTTCCACTTGTGAAAATGTTTGTTCAGATGTAATGTAGTTCTTGACCAAAAATACGTCCTTTCATGGAAATGGAAATTAAATGCATAGAGCATAATAGATTTTGGGAGAATGATTTCAAATAAACCTTAGATTTTTAAACGAGCTTGACCTCCATAACTCTTGGAGTTAACATAATATGATAATATGTGTCTAGTGCTATGATTCTTTTGCCAGGAAAGGCTTTCAAAGTCCAATGTGGATTTCCCCCCAAATGTTGGCTATTATATTAGTCATAACAGTCTACACATTATTTTAGCCACAGTACCCATTGAGAGTGTGTCCATGAATTGTCAATGTCAAACAATCAAGATGGACTAAGGAGAAATCCAACTTGATCCCGAATGTGCTCACTAACAATAATGAAGGTAACCTGATCCCGAATGTGCTCACTAACAATAATGAAGGTAACATGATCCCGAATGTGCTCACTAACAATAATGAAGGTAACACTTGAATTCACCGAGGGTAAATTCAGTGTTAACAATTGTGGCCTATTTTGTAAACCTTATATGATAGTTTGAGTTTGAACTTTGAAGTTTGAACTGTTGAGTGCATATTACAACTCTTTGGTAATGAATATGATGCCCTGCTTCATTTTGTGGTTGATCTTATTTATTACAGTTTGTTGATGAGAATGCTATAACTGTTAGATGATTGATGTTATATGTGTACTAAATAGTTGATGCTTTAATGATCCCATTAATCCAGTAGTGAAATCCATATTTGATGTTTTCTGAAACTAAGTCAACATTCTGCATATTTTTTTTATTATCTATATATTAAAATATATTATGATATGTATTGTATAAAAAACACTCTTGGAACGATCAGCTCCTGGAAGCTTTTTGAGAGTTGTACTTTTTGCTTCCGCTGCTGCTTCTCACTCCGTACTCCCAACAGCCTTGAACTTTGTTATAACTATTAACTTTTTAAAGTAAAACAAAGGCCATATTTAATGGCCAAATATTTACATGTCTAAATTACATCTCTTAGAAAAATTCGAAGGAGTTTAATTACTATTAGTCTATTACTTTATACAATAGTTATGAACACATTCCTTTTGTCCTTTTTACCTTATGAAGGGTAATTATTTTCTAAAAGTGATTTTACGATTGTATTATGCTTTATATTTAACCATGGAAGGGCAAGTTGTAGAAATTTCCTTCAAATTGCAATTGGAGTTAGTCCTTTAAACTTAATCATTAAGTTACTCCATAATCCAGCTACATTATTTTACTCTTTAGAGGGACTTTGACATGAGTCAAGTGAAACATACTCTTCCTTCCCTAATCATATGCATTGGCATCAAAACAACAGGAATGGAACGAGAGGAGAGACACAATTGGAGTTGGGAGAACAAAGCAGTATGCCAGTGCACTGGAGAAGTCCCTCGGCAAGGACAAGTAGGAAGTAATTCTAAATTCGTTTTTAGCATTCTTCACAGTTATGTAAAATATTAATGAATGAATTTATGAGATATCAAATAGATCAAAATATTTTTGATTTGAAAAGTTCCATTTCTGTTGAAAATGACTTTATTTAGGACCTATGAATCATTATATTATTTTTAACAAAGAGTCAATTGAGCTTTGATTAGAAGGTACCGGTTTTTAATTTTAATCCAAATGTCCAATTTATTTGAATATAGAAACCATAGTTTGAGGTAGAGCTTTCTAGACCAGTGGAAGACATGCAGGCTGAGGCTTATGCTAAATTTTTGTTGTTTTGTTTTTAACATCTGTTCAAACCTCCATTTTATTGGATCACATAAAGAAAATGGTGATTTATATTCTTGAAATTGACTGTCTAATTTTCCATTTTGTCTCTATATTTTTCTAGAACATCTGGGTGTTTGATTGATAAGAGTTTAAGAACTATGTCACATTTGATGCATTTGTGTTTCCTTAAGATATTTTCATAACAAATGCATTCTAGTAGTCATATTGTTCTTCTTTTCCAGCTTTTGACTATATGCTTCTCATAATTATGCCCATGGTGTTTTTGGGTTTGCCTGTCTCCCTTGGTTTACTATGGAGGCTCTGTACATTGGTTCTTTTTTATAATACTTATCTTTTTCATCTAATTGATAAAAAGCTTCAAGTGTAATTTATGTTCTGGATTTTGATTTTATGATTCTTGCAATAAGTTGTAACATAATAACGTCTTGCTTTCATTGATATCATTTCTCAGGAAACAATCTCTTTGACTACTTCACCCTATTTCCCGAATGGAACAGAGTTATGTTCTGTATAGTGTTCCACCTCTTGATTGAAGGAAAAATATTTCCTCTTTCCAGCAAATTTATGTTCAGGGGGCATGCTTGGATATAGATGAACCTTGCCAATTCCATCTAAAGAAGAGTTTAAATCCTTTGAATATTCACTAGATGGGTGCTCTAAAGCCTTGGGGGTATCAAGTGCGTCTTTTTTAGGATCATGCCTTCCAATTTTCTGAATCTTATTCAACAAGTCATAGCTAGAAACATCTGGACTCTATTTGGAAACAATAAGGTCCTTCACTTCCTTGATCCAAAATGGTACTTCTATCATCTGCATGGTCACTAGGATTAGAATGGATTTTATCAACATAGAACCTTATTATAGACTCATCCAGGCTACCCTCACTGTTGAGGAACATCTTTCACTGACAACAACAAGAACTTGCCTGTCCTTGGAATTTTCAGTGGCTGCTAGATTTACCAGTAGATTCATACCCCCATCATCCATATCACTTAAAGTTACATTAGAAAGTTGTGATCATCTCCTTTGAAACAGTTTCAAAGCCAACTCACTCACTTGTTTTAACAGTTTCTACTTGAATCAGACCCTTTTATGGATCATTCTCCTTGTCTAGCTCTAATGAGGGAGCCATTTTATATATTTCCAATGTTTTCTCAATTTATTCACCAATTTTGCTACGCTCTTCACTTGGAATGGTAGTGGATGATATATCTCCATCACCCCCTTCTGTGAAGCCATATTTAAACTCATTGTTATGCAATGATTCAATATTAACCACCAGGACACTACTAGTGTGAGAAACATCGATCTACACTTTTTTTTCTTGCTATCACTTGCATCATTTTTATCAGAGATAGTGGGAGAAGATCCTTTACCTGCTAGTATGACGATGTCCTCAATCTTCCCACTACTGGGACATGGAGGTGGAGTGGATCCAAGGTTGGGAAGTTTAACTATTAGTTTCAGACTGTTTGTATTATCCCCATGTGAATTATCTATTGCCTTGTCATATGTGTGACTCGATTGTGATGCTTTTTCACATGTTGCACTTTTACTCCATATTAGCTTCCCTCCATTGGCCTATTTCTGGCATCCTAATTTTCTAGATCCCAAAACTCCATTTCTTGATTTCCTATGGTGTGATCCTAAAGTTGACCCTTAGCACTCATAGAAGCAGTTATAGAGCTCTGAGCATCCTCTTTCCAAAATGAACCTATAGCCTTTCCAAGCTCACTCGACCATGAATGATTTTTATTTTGTTATTGACTAGAACTGCTACTTTTCTCTTCCTTAATTGAAGTCATTGAAAAATCATTTGTGCCACTCAACATGGTCAATTTACAATGAGAATCATTGGTATTAAGGGTTGAGGAGTACAAGAAAGAAACCTTGGCAGACCCTGAGGGGATAGATGT
Source organism: Larix kaempferi (assembly GCA_027924585.1). NCBI lineage: Eukaryota > Viridiplantae > Streptophyta > Pinopsida > Pinales > Pinaceae > Larix > Larix kaempferi. Next base: position 7,214,711 of record BSBM01000882.1, on the reverse strand, counting down.
TGATCTTGATAGAATATATGTTGGCCTAATCTGTTTGAGACTGTCTTTGTAGTAGATTTTAATGGTGTTGATTTTTTCACAACTTCAGTAGATCTTGCATGCTTTCCACCATAAGTATAAGCAAATTTTCATGTATCTTACTAATAGGGAAAATATGATCCCTGGCTTGATCCAGACTGTGTCATTGTTCTCCATTAATACATCGACATGTTTCTTCCATGTATCAACTAAGATCCTAGCCTTCCTCTGAATCTGCTGGTGCTTTTGATTTTTCAAGTGGTTTATAGATTTTCCACCCATACATGTCTTCAAAGCATCAAGATCTATAGGTAGTCTATCAAGAGCACGTAGCAACATTAATAACAGTGCTTTGACAAATTTGTCACACTACTTTGGTGTTCCTGGATCTCCAGTATTTCATTTTTGGGCTTCCTGAAGTCAACCATCCAAAATAGGAAAGCACCCGAGCTACACAAATTGGTTGAGACAACCATCTTGATCAGTGGTTACAGTCACACCTACAAGGGATGTACGCCACGAAGCCACAATTCCTTTGTTACCATCAGCACTTCTAAGTTTTTGACCAACTTCATTAGATGCACAAGCTTCCCAACATTTTTTGAGTTGATGTGGCTTCCATCTTTGTGAGTGATTTTGGCAATTTTGTGTTCCTAATGGACATGGTGAAGGAAAATGGTCATAATAATAAAGACATATGTGTAGCTTGAATTGAAATGCTGAGGGGAATTTGGGGTAGAAGGAATATCTATTGGGATGTGTCAACTGCTGGAAGGCTTATTTGGTGTCCATGAGCTGTTCAATTTGTTGTCGCATACTCATATGTTCCACGGAGAATGTATATGTGCATTGGGGTTCATAATACCACTCCTTGCACGTTCATACTGAAAATTGTGCAAGAATATCCTATCTCAGCTGCATTTGTCAAAATTATGGAGAATCAATTTAGATGATTGTGCTTTTAATGTGCTTTTAGTGGCCCTAACTGTAGATCCTTTCATGCTTCAATGTCTATCCTTCTCACTTTATACAATTTTGACGTAGCTGTAGTGCGATCTATAAAAAAAATGGTTGCTCCTTTGCTTCAATTTTCTTTGACATTCCCTCCCAAAATCCTGTGTTGCAGTGCCCTTGTAGAGATTGTCATTTATTTGTAGCAGCAGACACCTAAATGTCGCAAAGTAGTAATCTCCTACATTTATTCAAAGGAAAAATAGAGTTTGTCTTCTACCATTCATTCCAAAAAGTTTGAAAGATCTAGTCCCATTGTTAGGAGATCAGCCAGTGCGAGTAGAAAAATAAAATAAAATATGGCATTTAGACCCTTTTGCAGACCACCTTAATAGATTGTATAATTGTGTTGGATATCCTATTGCCTTATTATGGTATATTTTTGTGCTTATCAGTGTCTTTTGAAAAATAAATTGGATTTTACGCATGGTTGTCTTTGGATATTATTATCTTCTGTCAGAATTACAAATGATGCAATCTAGATGTTCATATTGCTCCTCTCCCCAATTCTGAAAGGGTGCTAGCTCAATGGAAGAGCGCCTGCCTTACAAGCAGGAGGTTGGTGGTTCGATTCCTCCATGCCCTATTGATATTGCAATATTGATATTTTTAATAAAATATATTTGATTATGATTTATTATGGCTATAAAAGGGGTTTCAAACTGCCTTTGTATGTTTCTACAAGGTGGGTTCTAAACCGCCTTCATATGTCACTATGAGGGGGGTTCAAAATTTCCCTTGTATGTTACAATGAGGGGGGTTTAGAACCTCCCTTGTAGGTACCTACGAGGGGGGTTTGCAACCACCCTCGTAGGCATCTACGAGGGGGGTTTGTAACTACCCACGTAGGTACCTACAAATGGGCTTTGTGACCGTCCCCAAAGGTTTGTAATAAGGAGATTTAGGGGGGGTTCTGAACCGCCCCCATAAGTGTCTACGAGGGGGGTTTAGAACCGCCCCTATAGGGGTCAAAAACTGCCCCTATAGGGGTTTCAAACTACCTCTATAGGCCTCTATGAGGGAGGTTCAAAACCGCCCCTATAAGCCTCTATGAGGGGGGTTCTAAATTGCCCCTATAGGCCTCTACAAGGGGGGTTCAAAACCACCCCTATAGGACTATACGAGGGGGGTTTGAAACCACCCCTATAGTCCTCTACGAGGGGGGTTCCAAACTGTCGCTGTAGGTTTGTATGAGGGGGGTTCATAACCGCCCTTGTAGGTATCTATGAAGGGGGTTCAAAATCACCCCCATACGTCTCTATGAAGGGGTCTACGAGGGGGGTTTAAAACCGTCTCCATAGACCTCTACGAGGGGGGTGACAAAACGCCCCCAAAAGTCACTTTTGGGGGCAGTTCCAATCTCATAAAAAACCACCCTTAAAGGAAAAAACTTTTAACATTAGTGCCTTTAGGGGCGGTTTTGCCAAAAGTACCCCCAAAACCAAACCCCCCCCCATAGGTCACTTTTGGGGGTGGAAGACAACCCCCCCTAAAGGCCAAAAATGTAGTAGTGTCTCTAGAAGAAGCTGCCAAATCACTTGCTCCCTTGGACCCCTCAGCCTGTTTACTGAACCACTAGGAAGAAGACTCTATGTAGAAGCAAGGCACTCAGGTTGTACTTCAGCAATAAATGGAGACTTGCATACACCTCACCTATGTACTTCAGCAATCAATGGAGACTTGCATACATATCAAAACCTCTGCACTCAGTAGGAAACTCTGCACTCGGCAGAAATCAGATAGACTTACACTATAACTGAAAACATAGCTTCCCCTCATTGAATCTCTTGTGTGCATACAACAGAACCACAAGGTAAATTTTCTTGTTAGAAAACGTGTGAGCCTCTACTCAAATTCGATGGCTTATAAAAGATGCTTATGTCTTTTAGTGGTTAATTTCAATAAATGAGCCTCAAGCTCTAGTTCCACATTCCAGGGAACTTGTCATTTCAAATTCACTTTCCATGACTGTTCTGAATTCTTCTATGCCAAAGTCACTAGTAAATATTAAATCATCTACATATAAGCATACGATTAGCTTATTACCTTGCTTGTTGATTTTTTTGTACATCGTTGGCTCACATTCACTTCTGTGAAATCCATTCTGAATCAGGTATGAGTCGATGCGACTGTACCAAGCTCTGGGAGCTTGCTTCAAACCATAGAGTGCATTTTTCAGTCTGTACACTCTATGTCCTTTTCCTGGAACTTCATATCCTTGTGGCTACTCCACGTATACTTCTTCCTCCAAATAACCATTTAAAAATGCGGATTGAACATCCATTTGATAAACGGGCCATTTCTTTTGTACTGTGATAGCCAAAACTGTTCTGACAGTGTCCATTCGCGCTACAGGTGCAAATGTTTCATTGAAGTCTATGCCAGGCTACTGTGTGAATCCTCTTGCTACCAATCTTGCCTTGTGCTTCTGCACATTTCCTTCAGCATCTTGATTGGTCTTATAAATCCATTTGACGCTTATCACATCCTTGTCGATAGGAATGTCGACTAATTCCCATGTTTGATTTTTCTCAATGCATTCAATTTCTTCATTCATGGCTTGTGCCCAAACTTATCTTCTACAGCTTCTTCATATGTTAGCGGATCATTAATTTGAGAAAATAATGCAATGACATAAAATGAATTTGGTGTACCGGTCTCATATATCTCACACAGACTTCTTGTTATTGGCGGAGTTGCTGGTGTCGAACTGCTTGATGGAGTTTGCTGCGCACTTGGTGTGCTTGACGGAGTTGCTTGAGCTATGACTGTTGTTGCAGTACCTTGTAATGAAACATGTTGTGATGTCCTAGGAGTAGACGGAGTTGCAACATTCTAGTTTATATGCAGAGTCTCAACCGCATCTTTTGCGATGTCATCATGCTCAACATGTGACACGATTTTCACATTCTTCTCAACAATTCCATCCCATGCTTCATTATCCACAAACTGAATATCGCGGCTGATAATGAATGTTCTTGCAACAGGATCATACAGCTTGTATGCTTTTGTATCTTCAGAATATCCATTAAAGATGCATTTCTGTCCTTTATTGTCTAATTTTCTTCTTAGCTTATCTGGAACATGTGCGTATTCTACACAACCAAAAACTTTTAAATGCGAAAAACTATGTTTCATACCTGTCCATTCTTCCTGCGAAACCTTGTTCTTTACACTCTTTGTCGGACATCGATTCATGATGTATACTGCAGTTTCCACTGCTTCATCCCAATATTCATTTGACAGATGCGCGGTTGCCAACATACTGTGTGCCATCTCCATGATGGTTATGTTCTTTCTCTCTGCGATACCATTCTGCTGCGGTGTATACCGGGCAGTGAACTGCTTCTGTATGCCATGATTCTTGCAAAATTTTAAGAAATCATTTGAGACATACTCACCACCTCTATCTGTTCTCAATATCTTGATGTTGAAACCACTCTGCTTTTCCACGAGTGCCTTCAATTGCTGAAAACAATCAAATGCATCAGATTTATGCTTTAGAAAATAAAACCATGTTTTTCTTTTGAAATCGTCAATAAATGTGAGAATATAAGTGCATCCTCCCATGGACGGTGTTTGCATCGGTCCACAAATATCAGAGTGCACTATTTCAAGTGGTGTCCACGCTCTATATGACTTTTCGATTGGAAAAGTCTCTCTATGCTGCTTTCCAAAGATACAGCCTTCACAAATTCTCTCTGGTCTTTCGATCAATGGTAATCCTTTCACCATGTCCTTCGTGTACAGTAGCTTTATCCCACCAAAATTCAAATGTCTGAATCTTAAATGCCATAACCAGGACTCATCTTTTACTTCTGTCGGAAATGTTGCTTGCATTGTGTTGTCCTTCTCTCCTGCTGCGTAATGAATTTCTGCTCCTTTGCTCTCTACGTGGAACGCAGATCCAGAATTCTCATTCTGACATGAATGAACAACTTGAGTTATCTTACCTTTTATGATGGGTCTTATCCTCAAAGGAAAAAAGCGATTGCTTGTCATCTGCACTTCAAGAATTAACTGGTTGTTGGGATATATGTCCTTGATCACACAAGGCTTACCTACCATGTGAAATCTGTAACCTTTTTCCATCAGCTAACCAATGCTCATCAGGTTGTGCTTCAAACCTTGAACATAATACACATCGGACTTATATTTCTGCCCCCCTTGTTTTGTTAGAATATCAACAGTACCCTTTCCCAAAACAGTGACTTGAATATTGTTTCCAAGTGTTACATCAGTTTGGACTGATTTATCTAGTCTAGAAAATAGATTTAAATTACCAGTCATATGATTGATACAACCTGAGTCTAAACACCATATGTCATTTGGACTTTCTTGGACAGCATTGCATTCCAGTGGAGATGCGCATGCTAAGAACAGTGAACTGTTTGGTGCGTTGTTGTTGCCCGATTGTGCTTCACCTTGCTTTCCTTGGTCATACTACTTCTTCCTACATTCATATGCGAAGTGTCCATACTTTTTGCAGTAATGACATTGAATTTTTTATTTATCATACCTTTGTCCACTTGAATGAGATTGTTGTATGATGCTGCATTTGTTGGTTCTGCATAACCAGTCTGGACTATGTCCCATACATTTTGACCTCTGAACAAAGCTTTCATAGTTAGCGACCAATATTCATAATTTTTACCGGAAATATTGGAGTTTGCAAATTACCAGAAGTGGAAGCCATATTTTAATCACTCTTAACTTATGTAAATAGAATTCTTCTTGTTGTAAACCAGGCTCTGATACCAGATGAAGGTAAGAGATGCACCGCAGTACCGCACAGTCAATTTAAAATTAACTGCGCCGTAAACAAATCTTTTCTTTTGCTGCGGACATTAACGGAAGCTCTAATTTTGACTTCGCGAATGACTTTTACTTCTGTGAGAGTTTACTTCGCGTGAAATAACTTTGTGGACTTTTACTTTGCTGCAACACTTGATATCGCACCAAATTTACTTCACAGTATATTAACTTCGCACATCATGCGATATGCGATATGCAATAACCTTGCAATATGCGATATGCAATACTTGCAAAAATTATGAACTTGAAGTTATTTTTACTCCGCGTAACTTTGTAACTTTGCCGACAACTTGAATTTGATAAATACACTCTTGAGAAAACTATATAATGAGATATTTCTTTTTAAAACATATGAACGGAAGAATTAAGATTATCCAGAAGTTACTTCGCGTTAAACTAAAAACTTTCACCACCATGAAATACTTGGAATTCTTGATTTCTTTTACTAACAGTAAATGTAAACAACATTTATGCAGATGGATATGAATAATATGTGTGACATGTAATGACAACCATTTCTTGAGAATGAATACAAAATAACTATTGACTTATATATTACCGCAGTAGGACAAGTAACATTGCCGCAATACAGAGAGATGGTAAATACTTCAATCTTTCACCATTTTACGCAGAGCTTGGGCTCTTCATACATTTCACGATAAATTTATTCTTCTTCTTTCACTTCTCTTACATCTCTATTTAATCTAATGAGAGTGATTTACATTTATACAAAAAATTTGAGATTGCTTCACTTGGAAGCTATTGAACTTTATTAAAGACTATAATTAATTTCTACCTAAGAGATTCAACTTGCGGAATACAAACGCCACTGATTAAATACTAGGAAGCGTGCACATTGCCTTCTGACAGATTGACACACTGTCTGACATCTCTGCGATACAGTGGACTGACAAAACATCTGACAGGGTGACTGACAGAGCCGGCACGAACTAGATGCGCATTCAACTCGTAAGTACATTTCTCCAACAGATAAGGGAATCAAGGATATGCTCACTGGGAATGGAAGTGCAAATCACAGATCTAGTTCAACGCAGAGCATCATACATGCTAATTGGAAATGACAGCATAGACTTAATTCAAATAAAAAGCATCAAATATATGCTCACTGGAACTGCAAGTCGCAGATCTAGTTTAATAAGAACATCATATATGCTAACTGAAATAATAGTGCAGATCACAAACTTAAATAGTGGATCGAATAGATCCCTGGATTTCAAATATAAATCTAAAAACATATAGATCGTTTTGATCTCGAATTAAAAACACGGATGCAAGGGATTCAAAAATGGATTTGAAATACATAAATAATTGTAATTCTATCTTTTCCGGAAATAAACACAGATGCATTAATAAATCTAATTTAGTAATATAGATCGCAAAACATTCTTATTCAACTAAGATACATAAATTTACATAAATTTATAACAAGCTAATCCAACTAGTTTAGTAGAGATCGTACATTCCATACTTGGTAACATAAATTTTCATCTCTGATTGGATAAAATAAGAAAATTTACTAAAGTTTAAAAGAATAGAACCAGTCAAAGGAGTTGTTCCAGCCATTGACAAATATCTTGAATGGTTGTCCAATCAAAGTATTTCTAAATTACCGAAGACCCCTCAGTTGACCTCCCTATTGTATCGGGAGTAATATTCTTCCTCCCTCACCCCCAAGGGAGTAATATTCTTCCTCCCTCACCCCCAAGCAAATGGGGTCACAAGAACATAAAAGCCTTGTCTTTCCACTTGGATCTTCCAATCCCTGGACAAGCTATTAACCAAACTCCAAGGAATCACATTCAATGGAAAATTCTATTATGAAGCTCGTCCAGCACTAGGGAGCAAGAGAGAGTCTCTCCTTATCCTCCCTTTCTTTTATAGCCCAAATCTTGCATGGCATGTGTTATCTCATTCAAAAATAAATTTTAATTTAATAATCCATTAATATTTATTCTCATGCAACAAGTGTCACTCTCACATCACTGTGCACCTAAATCCCTTAATTAACTCTTTATTGTCTCCCGAGTCTAATTTTCTAATCCCTAAATTAGTGGGTGTAGGTGGAGTGGTCTCTACATGAGTGTTTATTCTAGTTTTTCTTCCATAATTTTTTAATTGAATATTACTTCAAATTTTAATCTCATGCATAATCATTCTAGCATAATGGGTACACATCTACCACAATTTCCCTCTTTTTTTTTGTTTTTTTTGTTTTTATGAAATCTCATAAAATAAAAATGTTTCTAAAATTCTATATGAAACTTTTATCATATATACATGATTTTTTTAAATGAAAAAAATATGAGTAATAATCTTTTTCCCAACGTTGTCTAGGTACCTCTTTGGTGGGTCCTTCCGACAATCTTCTTTTCTCCGTGTGGGGAATACTGTGTAACGATCAGGGAATTGTTACTGCAATCTCTCGATTACTCTTCCTTGGAGAATAATGGTGGTTGATGGATAAGGTTCTCCTTATTGCGAGCCCCTCAACTCATTGTATGAGACCAAATCATTCTGGCCTCGCCCGTATGGCACACGCTTCCCCGGTTGAGATGAAATGGATTCCGACCCATGCTTGGAGTGCTAATTCAGGTCGACAGTCTGCCGTCGTACCCCTATGTATATTTCCCGTTCTTACAACCCCTATTATTCCATTGTGGGTCACTCGGTGAATCATTTTATGTGCTACTAAAAACACTCAAAGCACATATTATAGCGTTGCACCCACTCAAAGCGCATATTAGTAGCGTTGTACCATAAAAGTCATTTAGTCATACATCATATTCTTCATTCAATTTTATCTAAGTCAATATCATTCATTCACATCTATGGAATCAAAAGCATCATTCTTTGCATTTATGTGGAACATCACCATAATCTCTTAGTCAGTCGAGCATATCTATTATTCATTTTCTATTCATTCATTTTCATTCAATAATATTCAAAACATAATCCATGGTCCATATTTTATTTAACTGGGTCACTTCAAAATCAGTGCCCTCAATAGTCTAATCAGTCAAAGTACTGAGGCATATGTTACAAAATATCTCTAATTTCTTTAAAAAAATATCAAATTTCCTAAAATAATGATACATCAATACTAGTGAAACAAAGTAATGCAAAAGAATACATGTCATTTTAATTATTACAAACACATCTATTCTTTCCCCAATATAATGGTTACAAACTTTTTTATGAAATCCAACAATGTCTAGAACCATGGAAGATACAACCCAAAGTACTTAATATCAGCTCATTTTTCTTATGCCTTATGTATCGCAAGCACCAAGATGCTATGGTCTTTGATTTTACAATAAATACTAAGAATATTATGTTTGATAGAAATTGATGTGGTTGTAGAAATAAAACTCTATAACAAGAAATAAGATCAACATACATAATACATTCATAGATTCTTCTTAGAAGGAACAAAATTTTATGCACACATTTATTAATATTAACAATATGTAATAAATTTTAGCTCTAAGATAGATTAAAAAATATTATTATAATTAAAATAGGTATTGTCAATAACAACAAAAGAAATAATAAAGATAAAAAAATGCAAAATTATGGAACAAATAAGCTTAACTTTTCTAGATGCCCTTAGTTGTACATTTCAATAACAACCCAACCAAACATGAATGAACTAAAAAGGTTTATACTTAATGGAAATTCCCCACAAAATATTTAATCAAATTCAAAACTCTAAATAAAATATAATTTATAATTAGAATTATCACATACTTAAACTTCCTCACATTAATGAAGAACAACTAGTAATGAAAACTAATGCTTCAATGAAAAGTCATTAGTATGGTTAAAATCACAGCAAAAGGTTGATTTTCCATGCTACTCACATGGTACCTAGAAATAGGAAATATTGTTTTCACAAGTATAATGGTTAATAATGATAGTACTTAGTCACAAATTGAATGGAACGTGGATATTGTATGCTGTATTAGCCTTTATTATTACAACACACTAACAACTTTCAAGCTTATGGTGTACAAAAAGACATTCACTAATTCTCATAAGATGTGCCTTGATTAGCATATCTCTTCTCTAATCAATTAAAAACTTAATATTGGGATTTAGTACACCGCTTAAGTTAGGTAAGACACAAAAATCCTCTTTCCCACTTTGATAATTCTTAATAAACTTGTAGACTTCTTCCACTAATAAAAAAAAATCAATACAATTCCTTCTTTATTAATAAACAATCAACATTCAATCCCATCCCACATGTCAGCTTTCCTCTCGTCTGTTCCCCCAAAAGGTGGTACCTCTTATCCAGAAAAGTATTTTCTCTTTCCCATACCCTTTTCACAATTATTTAACAAATTAAAATATTATTGGGAGGGTTTTGTGATTAGCACTTAAAAAAATCATAAAATAAATGTTTGTCTAATGAAAAGAACATTATATCCTTTCAATGAACCATCTAGTCATAGAGAGACATGGATCTTAACCCTCACAAAAATAGACATTTCCATTATAAATATCTTAATAATCCATGGATTCCAATGATAAATATGTACCAAAATAACAATCCATACATAAAAATGACATTATATTTTATTTTACAAATTAAAAAATATATATATGAATTTCCAAGTGTTGCTGCTGCAACATTATCCCCAAAAAATTTTAAAAATTTATAGGGCCTGTCCTTGTATTTTTTTAATTTACTTAGAGTTTTGCTCATCCTAGTAAAGTTTACCTTTTGTCACTTAGATTTTTTTTGAAAAAACAAGTGAAAGGGGAAAGTTTTTGGACTAAGTGCAATTTGAGTTTTTTGTTGAAACGGTCCAAGCATCTCACTGAGTCTCACCAAAACGGCCGAAGCAATGCTTGGTTTTCTTGGAAGGAATCCTGTTTCAGAGCAACTCATCTTTTTCCGCCGAAACGATCGGAACGTTTGTAAAATCGCACCGAAACAGTTATATTTTTTGTTGAAAATTAACGTCTCGCAGCAACTCACTAAGTCACACCGAAACGCTTCAGTGTGAAAGTAAAAGGGACGTCGATAATGTTGTGGCAAAAAGGTGATCGGCATAGGTTTGGGAGAATCCCTGAAGTTTTTCGCTGCGAAAAAGGAGGTTACGTCGAAGCGCGTAGCCGACAAAACGAAAGGCCCTCTGACAAAGGAATTGGAGCTAAATGAAGGATCTCTCTGAAATAGTGCTGATGCCATACCTAAATGGAAACATCAGCACGCATGGACAAGATACACCAAAACTCCTCGGAGAGGAATGGGAAAAGTGTCGATGCGCTTCGGCGCGGAAAGTACAAAAGTGTCGAAAAGGATTCCAAAGAATCATCGACAGGGATTAAGATAGGAGCGACGACACCTTCCGGCGCAAAGACGTGTAAAAACAACGAAACACTTCGGAGCAAAAATGAAGTAGCTGCGAAACACGGTCGAAAGACAATTTGAAGATGGGCTGAAACGGCATAAACTTATAATGGTGGGCCTCCGTGACATGCATGCATCCCGTATTAATTACTAGGGTTTTCGGGGTCATATAAAGGTTAAAAGTCGGTTTTTGTAGCAATTTTTAACGTCGTTCATCCAAGCCTCTACCAGGACGACAAGGAGTACACACCTCCATCAAGGCAAACCAATTGGACCATTCATCGACCGACAATTAGGCCTTCATTCCTTTTTTTTTTGTCTGAACTTATTTTTCACCATTCTTAGAAAAGAAACGGGAACCCAAGCATGGTTGTGCTGAATGTATATTGTTTGTTTTTATTTTGGCTTGAATCCCATTAGCAATTCACCGTTATATGTATAGTTGGGAATAGGTTAAAATTGTCTTTCGACTGAGCTACACGAGCGTCAGCATAAGCTCCTATCCTTCACGGCCTACCATGGCTATTTCTTTCCCTTCTCAAATGAAGCCGCACTCACAAATCCCTAGTGGCCTATGCCCCAACCATTGGTTAATTCAGTAGATACTGCACTTTTAGGGCGTTGACGAAATGCCACATGGATTTTGACGTAGCATTTAAAATCTTGTCCTCGGATTTTTTGTTTTCTTGTGGAATAGCTTTGACCACTGAGATTTTTCCATATAGCTCGCCGGTTTTGGTTTTCCCAATATCTAAACATCCGCGACGTGGCTCCTCTTTGAGGGTCTTGCAGTCTCTTGGCACTCCACCATTGACGAGACATTTTTTCTTTTTTTATTACCATGACCCTCTCGGTGGAATCAGATGGTCCCAAGGATCCAAAATTCGGTTTTTCTGTAGGTCCGAGTGACAACAACAATAGTAGAATATCAAGTTTGGTGCTCATTAAATGTTTCTTTTTGGACAAATCTATGGGACCTTGTCGGCTACTTTGTCCTGCCGACCAACTGTATAGACAAATAAACTGAATGTTTTGTCCTAATATTCTCCCTTTAACCTACATTCCATCCACCAATCCTTCGACCAAGGCCTTGATCGAACTAAGAACTCGCTCCCCGACCTACCTTTCTGTGACTGTTGTCTCAGCAAATGGGGTAGCACATTAATTTATTGCACCAACTCATGGATGTAAACTCCTTCCTGATAGTATTGGCATTTACATCAAGGTGTTGAGCGAATTTGTATAATTTAAACAAGTGGTTATCCGATCCTTTTACAAAGAAAATCCATCTTCCGTGCTTATTTAATCATTACTTATCTCTAAATAGAATGGGATAAAGTGAAACGTTGGCTATAACTGTTCAAAAAACAATTGGGATAGGGGGCAAATTTTTTTTTGGAAGATTGTTAAAGACATTGGTGAAACCTCTTTTAGGGTGTTTTCACAGGAAATTTTGGTTACACATTGGCTAGTGCAACCAAGTGTACATTCTGAATCATACCCAATATACATCTAGTATCATGGAAGTAATAGATTTTCCGACTTCATTTTAAGGAATATTTTTTATATGCTTCTTATTGCTATTACTTTGACATTAAAATTGGTTGACACAATAATTCAATGTATCATTAGGATTCAAAAATGCAAAGAAGAGCTTCCAAGCGAAAGCTCAGGATAACTGAATTAGATTCTAACATAGAAGTTGTTGTAGACCCTTCAGTGGAAACTATCTTTGAAGACACCAAAGCAGCAACAAGAATCACCGCAGAATACAAATGGGGTGAACTCTATAATCTCATCAGAAATCAGAATGTAGCTGATGCGTTCATCAAAGATGATGGTATATCAAAACATCAAGAAATATGGCCTCCATAATGCACCCACACACCCAGAGTTGTTTCTATGTTCTAGGTCATGAGATGGATCCTACCTTAAGTAGACGTTGGCACGAGGATTATCTCCGACACAAAGGGGAAAGGGCTTTCTGCTTTCCAACCCGGTCACATAGCTCCGACATATAATTTTCCATCACCTAGAGTCATGATGACAGAGGAATGGATGAATGGTGTCAACATAGACCACTTTGAATATGCCAAGAAAATGATGATCCTACGAAAACAACTGAAGTGGAAAGAAAGTGGAGAATATGAGAGTCAGAGCTTGAGGACACCATTCAGAATCGTAGCTTCGATTTTAAGCAGAGTGTTCTGTAAAGAAAATGGGAACATTTACAAGCTCAATTGTGTGCCATTGATGTACCATATAGCCTTCCATGGAACTATTTTTAATTGGGTAGACATCATCTCAGAGAGTTTGACATCAATGATAGCTGCAGCCCAAGGAGAAATGACCCAGAAGAAAGTGGAATTCTTCATGTCGTCATATCTTATGGATTGCATAATAGTTAGGCACCCATTTCCTAAATTGGGATGTGCCTGGAATTAGTTTGAGTCCCCCCTCTATGTGTCCTATCACATCACCTGGGCCGACAAATATGCGATCTATTACAAGCTCGTCTGTGAAGAACTAATCATTCCTTTGTATTGGTTTATTTTTAATGAAGAACCAAACTGCATATCCGAAAAATCTATGGCGGTCATAAATGAGTATGGAGATTATTACTTCTCTCTTGAAGGCACTTACATCAGAATGTTTGGGGGATCTAAATCCCCATCCCTAATGCCTCAATATGTGATTGACTTTGTAGTACAGAAGGAGGCTATTAGTAATGTTTTTGTTAATGGGGTTGGCAGCTTCTTGAATGATCATAGGAAGGCCTCTTACCCACCATTACCATTTACTATGGAGCCTATAAATTCCCCAAGGTGAAAGTCACTGAAGTTTTTGTAAAAGACTTAGAAGCGTTCCATTTTGGAAAAACGAATTTCGTAAGAAATGACAGTCGAAAAAAGGTCGCCCAACATTGTGCGGCATGCAAAATAAATTTTGAATACATGGATCACTTCCTTAAGGATGAGGAAGTGTATCAAAGATAAATTAATATGACCGAGCTAAACAAATGTTTTGCTCAGAAAAGCGGCGCCGACCCCAGTCACGCTGTCAGTAATGCAAAAGAGGCTGAATTGCAGAAGCAAAGAGGAGAAGCTGAAAGGCTAGAGGAAGCAGAAACAGAGCGAAAGCAGGAGGAAACATAAAGACAAAAAGAGAAGAGGAAGATAAAATACAAGAAGAAGAAGCAAGAAGAGAAAGAGAATAAAAAGAAGCAGTTGAGCAACAAAAGAGAAAAGAGGAAGAGAGCAAGTCCAAGGAAGCAGCTGAGCAACAAAAGAGAAAAGAGGAAGAGGGCAAGTCCAAAGAAGATGTGGAAATAGAAGAAACCCAAGATGAAGACACAAGACCACAAGAAATGGATATAGACCCACCAGAAGTGTCAGGAGTCACGCTTACTGGGGGACACCTCCCATTTGTAGAGCTTGGGCTCACACCTTTTACCCCATCCAATCAAGATACCATGGCCAAGTTGGACACCGTAATTTTTTATTCGAGGAAGAAAACAATCACCAGAAGTTCGGAGAACATATTGAAAATGGGCACACAGTTGGATGTGGTCAATGTTCAAGAGAACACCATCATGGAAGGCACTCACAAATACCCCAAGTTCATAGCATCTATGAGCGTAAAAGATGCACAAGCAAGTGCAGATAATGTCGATAAGTTGTTGAACGACATTGAGTGCAAGACAGAGAGGATGTTGAAGATAAAAGATAACTTAGTAAAAGTGTGAGGAGAGGGGATAGAGTTGAAGAGCAAACATGATGCTCTGGTGGATAAAAAGGACAGACTAATGCCTTACTATCCGAATTTTGACACTGAGAAGGATGCTTTGACTAGGCAGTTGATGATCATGGAGGATGAAAGAAGTGATTTTGGTGCCTGCATAAGTGAATTAGAGACAAAAGAGTCAATAGCAAATCAATAGGTGGAAGACTTTAAAATTCAGATAGATGAACTATTTAAGGAAAAGGAGTCTCTGTCAAAATAGGTCGAGCTGGAAAATAATCAGAAAGAAGATATGACTCCTTTCCATGATCAAGCCTGTAAAAGCCAGGAAAATATATGCCATTCACAAGAATTGTTGACTGAAGAAATCTACAAAATGAAGCAAATGAAAGTAAGGATGAAAGAAATTGATGCAAAATCATTGGTAATAAGACAAAGGTTGGTTAACACTGCAATTAAGATTAAAAAGTAGATGGCATGGTGGAAAGAAATTGTAGACTTCCCTGATCACCTGCTAAACAAGACAACCACAGATCTAAATTTAGATATGGCACTCCTTGAGTTTTGCAGGAAAGTTGTCAGGAGGTTGTATGTTGAAATACCTAAATCCATTGAGAATTTTGTGGGATTCTACAAAGGAATTTATCAAATTCATGAAAATTTTCATTTTCCCATGGCTCTAGATTTGGACGAGCTGCCACAAAAGATTAGTACTTAACGGGGCTGTAGAATGGGTTAACGGAAGAAATGGAGTATAGTAGAAAGATGGATGTGCTGAATGAAGAATACCTCCATCATTATATTGGGTAGGCATCAATAAATGCTTATTTTTTAGAAGACAACTACAAGAACTTCGCACAAGGAGTGACAAGTGTAGAAAAGGAGTTATCCTATCATGAAATATATTTGAAAGTTTTAGAACCTATACAATGTAATATTATTTTTGAAGAGGCTGATGTATGGGATAATTATCTTTCTAGTCTAGAGGGTCCATCGGGAATTTAATTTTAATTGTAATTAATTTCATTTCTTGTGCAAACACTAGACGACAAATTTGGGTAGCCTAAAGGTTAGAGGCAGTTGAAACATACAGTAATGTGACAACAAAACCTTTTGTAATATAAATATAGGAGATGTATACTGGCTAAAGGAATTTTTGTAGCATAATAGAAGCTGGACATTTTTGTAAGATAACTAATTTTCTGCTAATGAGAAGAAACTGTTTGCTGGGAAAAGCATGCACAGAGATACTTTACGTGGAATGTGTGGAATGTCAAATGTGGAACTATTTCTTCTTTCATTCGTAACTCATACTGTGAGATTGTTCTAACTTTATTGAACTACTTCAAATGGTGATGAATGATTTCATTTTCTATGCAAATGTTTATGTGTTATCCGAGTAATAAATTGTTTTAGTTAAGTCAAAGCTATCTTTGGTATCTTTTTTTCTATTGTAAGTGTGAACACTTTGTCTAGACAGCTATCTAATGGGTTGGTCTGAACATTTCCACCTTATTACCCGTACTTCAAAATTTCTCCCCGCAAGGATAGGCTAGTTAGTTTAGAATAGAATTTAGTGAATTGATTAGATAGAAGTGATGAGATGGAGGGAAGAACCTTCGCATCACTTGTTGAGGATTCTTTGTTTCAGTTGTAGGTTAAGTGCATTAGTTAGAGCACTTGCATATTCATACTTTAAAACTATAATTATATAAACGGTGGGTCGGGCCGCAACCGATAAACACAAAAAAACACACGTACGGTAGCTGGACCATTAACCAGACAGATCCCCCATACCAAACAATGAGTGATCTAATTGGGGTCATTTATTGGGGAGAATCCCTACTATCGATTCTAATGTTTTCTAGGCATCAACAGTTTTGGTGCTAGGAGGAGGGCCTCCAGTTCATGGCTGGCAGAGGAAGTCCATTTTTTATAGGAAATTTCTCTAGGTCTCCATTGAATACAACCATATTAAAAAAAGTGAGTCCTGAAACTGAACATCAAGAAAAGCTAGATTCTGAAACTAAACATCAAGAAAAGCTAGATTCTGAAACTAAGAATACTGAATGTTTATACGATGTACCATATGCAGAAATAGACCAATTTTGGATACATACAAGATCTTACGTGAGGAAACTTGGTGGATTGATCGTAGTTCCTGCCTTACCTAGAAGGAAAGCTCCCAGGAGATAGGTTGCACACACCAGGTATTTTGTGCTTGTGTAATATTTGGAAGAATTGTTCGATTTATCATTACAAGAAATCCCAAATCCCATTAATCAATTGGGACCTGAGTCCCCTTTGGCTCATGCACCACCTCATACCCCACATAACACACCACCTCACACACCACCTCATACACTGCCTCATTCTCCCAAGTGTATCATGGCTCACAATGATAACCAACCACCTGCATGGAGAGCAAGAGGACCACTCAATCTGGATGCGCATTTAAATGATTTGCCTAAGCGCCTAGAGAGAGTACTAGCAAAATTTGATTCTGGAAAAGGTATTTCCGTGGAAGATCACGAGAAATTTTTTTATTTGGCTCTGAATCTTTTAAATGTGGAACATGAAGATGTAGTATGTTTAGACTGTTTCCTTACACTTTTGAGACTAGAGAATCTTCGTGGTATTTTAGTTTGTAGGAAAAATCTATAGCAGACTGGGACAGTTTTGAAGAGGTCTTATTGAACAAATTTTACAGCCAAACTATTGTCACCACACTTATGAAAGTATTGTTGTCTACGAGGATGGAAAAGAAAGAAAAAATACAGGAATTCAACAAGAGATTTACTATCATATTAAACAGTTTTAGTGTTGCAACTAAACCCGTTGAAGAATCCTTGGTAGAATATTACACTACAACACTTCTTCCCTGGGTGGACAGTATCCAAGAAAGTAGAGGCTGATCTGGACAGTATCATGAAACATGCAATGGAACTGGAATTAAAACGGACAACAAAAAAAATCCTTTGATACTGACTAAATCCAAAGAGGATCCTTCAAATGAATTAGAGAATGTAGTTAAAATGGTCCAAAAACTATCCAATAAGATAGTTGATTTGGAGAAAGATAAGGGTGCCAGTTCTTCAAGAAAACCATTTAAACCTTTCTATAAGAAAAGGGAAGAAAATGAACAATTGCAACCACCATTGAATAATTCTTATATTTTAAATTTGAATGAGGTAGGGATGGATCATTTTTGTACATTTCATCAAGAACAACATTCTGAAAAAAGTTGTCCATAGTCGATTAACTCAATGACCCTGGTAATGAACCAATTACCGGATACTCAATTGATACAATAGGAAGGATCGGAAGAAGATCAATCTAATGAAAAAGAAGATCAAAACAAAGAAAATACAATGGTATTATGAGATTGGGCACCAACTTTGGAATCGAATGAAGAATAAGAGGTGGACGAAATTAAGGTATCATTTGTAAATTATGCTACTAGGAGAAAAGGGATGGTTGAGGACCAAAGCATAATATTTCCTAAGGCGAAGATAGTAAAGGAAAATATAAAAAAGAACAATGGCATAAGTCAGTCATAGCCTAAAGTCAATTCTGGAATTACAAAAGAAACAAAGCCATTGATAAATAAGCAAGTAAAACCTGTAGGTCACAAATATGATGTGGTGAAAAGGGTGTTGGAGATCATAATATGGGATATGACATCATGGAAGACATTAAGAAAACCAAAGCAAACATATCTCTGTTCGAATTATGTAATCTCCCACAACAGAGGAAAAATTTGTTAGAATCTTTTGATCCACAACCAAGTAGTACAATGGAAATAGTTGATTCAGACACTGCTATTAATGAAGCAAGTATTGGTGGAAAGTCAAAATCTCAAACTCTTCCTTTCTTTTTAACCTTTGAAATATTTAATCATAATGTGCACAATTGCTTGGTAGATTCTGGAGCTTCATCTAATGTTATGCCACTGTCTATTTGTAAGAATATCAATGAGAAAACCACATCATCCCCTTCTCAGATTATACAATTAGACCTGTATGTTGTTCAAGTTATATGGGAAATGAAAAATGTATTGATCAGATTGGCTGCAAACCCAAGGGTGTGTTAGTTTATTGATATTATGGTGGCAGACATACCTAAAGCTTATGGTATAATATTAACTAGAGACTGGTCAACAAAATTGAATGGCTATTTTGCAACGGGTTGGTCTCATTTTTGGCTGCCATATCAGAATAGAAAAAATCAAACTAAAGTGTTGAGAGAACCTCACATCAAATAGAATGTGACTTAGTTGGAAGAAAAGAATGAACCTGAAAATTTTTCATCTTCAGTTTTTGGGAATTATTTCTTAGAGATTGATCTAGGAAATTATCAAGCAGAAGATGTTATGCATGATTTAGATAGACAGTCTGATCTCCTTCAATTCTTAGGGATTATGACATTGATTGTAATATAGTAGAATTAGTTACTAACTTAAGAGATAGTACTAATTTAGTTTAATGAGATAATAAATTTTTGGTTTTGTATTTTGATGGTTCCAAAACGCAAGAGGGATCAGGAGCCAGGTGTGTTATTTTTTATCCTGAAAGAAACAAACAATTTCTCTCTTGTAGGATAGAGGTTGAATGCATGAATAACACTGCTGAATATGAAGCTCTAGTTCAGGATCTTAAAAGAGCCATTAATTTAAATGTCAACAATTTAAAAGTTTTTCGTGACTCAGAAATAGTTGTTAGATAGGTAAGGAATACTATTCATTTTTTATCTCCACATCTGAAAGGGTATTAATCTGAGGTATGGAATTTGATATTAAAGTTTAATGCTTTTAACATAAATTCCATTCCTAGATTACAGAATCATGCAGCTGATTTACTAGCTACTTCTTCTTCTCAACTAGTACCAACCAATAACAAGTGTTCTATTGAATTAATTTTCAGGCCATCGGTACCTGATAACATTAAAAATATTAGGGTGTTTGATGATGATGAACATATCATCAGTTTTCTGAAAAATGAGGATGCCTTTAAAGAATAGATAATTGAAGAACAGGAACACCTATTGGATTTGCAGAATAAGGACATAAGTAAAAGAAATTTTATGCCGAAAGGAGTAATAACTCTTCAAGGATTGTTTGACTTACCAAGTAAATTCAGTAGACTAGCAAATGTCAAGACAAATAGCTCCTCGATGCAGTATGAGTTGGTAAAGTTGGGGACGGAAGCTGAACCTAAATATGTCAATATAGGAAAATGGTGCTCACTTGGTGAACGAAGCAAGTTCATTAAACCTTTTCAGCAATAAAAGATGTTTTTGCATGGACTTATGAAGACTTGAAGATGTACGACACACGTATCATACAGCATGTGATACCCATTAGACAAGGATTAAATCCATTTCAGCAGCAACTCAGGAAGATGCACACTACACTCGAACCTTTGATACAAAAGGAATTAAAAAAGTTGTTGGATGCTAAAATTATTTTTAAAGTTCGACACTCTAAATGGGTGGATAATTTGGTCCCTCTGAGGAAGAAATTAGGATAGATATGATTATGTGTCGATTTTCGAAATTTGAATAGAGCGTTAGATAAAGACAACTACCTGGTGCAACCAATGGAACAAATTTTACAGATGGTGTTAGGCTCAGAATTGTTCTCCCTATTAGATGGATTTTTAGGCTATAATCAGTTATTAGTGGATAAACAAGATCGACTCAAGACTACATTTCACATGAAATGGGGAACATTCGCATATAGGAGAAAGCCTTTTGGCCTTATGCATATTGGAGCCACATTTCAAAGGGCCATGGATATCGCATTCCGAGGTTTAGTCAGCCACTATGTCTTAATTTATTTAGATGATGTAACATTTTTTCTAAGAATTGAGAAGACCATATTTTCCATTTGAAGCATATTTTTTATTGTTGCAGAAAGTATGGTATATCTATGAACCCAAAGAAAAGTATTTTTGTTGTGCTCGAAGGAAAACGGTTAGGACACATCATCTCTAAGAAGGGAATCTTAATAGATCCAAAAGGAATTCAGGCCATAACTCAGATTCCCATGCCCCATAACAAAAAGACTATGAAATCGTTTATGGGCACAATAAATTTTGTTTGAAGGTTTGTACCAGATTTCACACAAATTGTAAAGCCTTTGCAACAAATGGTAAAGCAAAGTGTACAGATCAAATGGACTGATGTTGAGAAGGATGCATTTAGGGATATAAAGAATCCTATAGCTCATGCACCTTCCTTAAGAAGTCCATATTTTGAAAAGGATTTTATCATATATACCTTTGCTTCAGACAATTCTCTCGCAGCAATGCTCACACAGAAAGGAGAACTAGGAGACAAGTATCCAATATATTTCATGAGCACTAGGCTACAAGGAGCTGAATTGAACTACCCAGCCATGGATAAACAAGCATACACGGTATTTAAGGAAGTAAAGCAGTTCAGACCTTACATTTTGAAGAACATAATGAAAGTTATAATACCTAATCGAGCTGTTAGGTCATTATTTGTACAAAAGGAGCTGGGAGAGAGGCGAGGAGATTGGGTAACTGCATTACATGAATATGACTTGGAGTTCAAACCAACCAATATCATTAAAGGTCAATGGTTATGCAATATGCTCACTAAAAAATCAACTGATGGAGATTAGGAATGAGAAAACGACGCTAAATTTAATGCAATTGAAGTATGTTCCATTTTTACTACTCTGAAATCTTGGTATAGAGATTTGGTTCACTATCTTCAAAAAGGGTATTTTCCATAATACTGGAGTTCTAAGCTGAGAAGGGCACTTCGATTGAAATCATCATCTTATCATATCATAGATCGAGTACTCTTTAGGAAAAATCATGATCAATTTTTTCTTAGGTGCCTTGAAAGAGAAGATGTGGATAAGGTAGTCAAGGAGTTACATGATGGCCCTGCAGGGGGACATTATTCAGGGGATACTACTGCTCACAAAATACCAAGAGCTAGATACTATTGGCCCACTATTTCAAAAGTGCTCATGCTTATGCAATAAAATGTGATATATGCCAGAGAAGTGCTAGTAGATTACCCAAAGCAGCAGGACCATTACAACCAGTTATCATCTCAGAACAATTCGAGCAATGGGGCTTAGACATTATTGGGGAGATCAATCCGAATTCTTCACTAGAACATCGATATATTCTCACAACCACTGATTATTTCACACAATGTATGGAAGATACTCCTTTACATAAAGTGAATGAATATGCAGTCATCAGATTCCTAGAGGAAAATATCATAACCAAGTTTGGGGTTCCAATTTCCCTAGTGTTTGATAATGCATCTTATTTTTTGTCTGTTAAATTGACTGCATTTGCTCATGAAAGAGGAATTAAATTGCATTATTCAAGTAATTACTATCCTCAGGGAAATGGATTAGCGGAATCCACAAATAAAAGTCTCATCTGTATATTAAAGAAAACAGTTATTACGAATCAGAGAAATTGGAACGTAGCTCTTCCAAATGATTTATGGGAAAATGGGGTCACTCCAAAAGATTATTTACGGGTTTCTCCTTATACATTAGTCTATGGGAAAGAGGATATACTTCCACCAAACATACTTCTCCCTTCCCTACAATTATCTTAGGTGTCTCTAGGATCAAGTAGTGAAATCTTACAATCACGAATCAATACTATGTTGAAAGTCGAGGAATCATGGCAAAAGGCCAAGGATAGGTTCAACCATCATCAAGATGTTGTAAAAAGGTGGTTTGATAAACGAAAATCAAGAGAACTTTTGAGGTAGGATACCTAGTTCTGAAATGGGATCACCTGCATGAAGAAAAGGGAAAACATACAAAATTTCAACAATTATGGCTTGACCCCTATC
The DNA here is from genome assembly GCA_027924585.1 of Larix kaempferi. Taxonomy (NCBI): domain Eukaryota; kingdom Viridiplantae; phylum Streptophyta; class Pinopsida; order Pinales; family Pinaceae; genus Larix; species Larix kaempferi. The sequence continues at coordinate 7,191,886 of BSBM01000882.1, read as the reverse complement.
AGATTGTGGAAAAGCTTGGCCTGATGACATACAAACTGCAAGATTTACAACGAGAGGAGGAAAACCTCCCTGTCAATGACGTGGCTCTTAAAAAGTACTTCACCTAGATTTAGGAACACATGTTGTACACAAATAAATTTTGTTTTCTCTTAGTTTTTTTTAGTTTGTTTATTTTCTAGATTAGTTAGTATCAACCTTAGCTTGCTTGATGTTTGATTTGCTTTGATTTATTGATTTCATTCTGAATAAACCCCAGCTCAACATTTTGATGTGGAAATACAGGAATCTGAACAATCTCACAGAGATCGTCATTAATCACTAGAAGATCAGAATTTGCTTCATAGGAAGGGAATTCTTTTTGTATAACATTGCCATTTGTGATTTTAATTGCTTCTCAATTTTAGAAAGGGAATCCCGCTTCATGTTTATGTTGAGTCATTGTAAACTTTGTAAAATAACTAAGATCTATGAATTCTAAATTACTATCTTGGGGCTCCATTCACTCGCACATAAATAATCATCTCATGAAGCCTGCTATAACAAACACATGAAAAGGAAGTAAGTCTTACAAATGTATGGCAATTAAAATGATCCCATGTTGCAAATTCAAATCCAAAAGGCTTGCAACAAAGAGTCAAATTTCTGAAATTTTATCTCCATCAAATAAATGGTTTTAAAAACAAATATATCCAATCAAGAAGATTGCCTAGATGGAAATCCTAGAAAGGTTCTTCTCCATCCGTGAGTATGACGAACAAATAAATTTATCACTCACACAAAAGGACATTATGAATGGAAGAACCCACGTCAAATTTTGATGACCGGAGAAGGATATTGATGAAATAATCGGACAACAAAACTCGTCTCAAGTAAGCACCTAAAGGAATGCTTATAGCAATGGGAATGAAGAAAAAATGAATACATCTGTTTGATTTTGTTACAATCCCGTGGAGTCATATTTATTGGAAACCGAAAGATGGAACTAAAAAAATGAACTCCTTATTATGGCCTTAGGAGAGTAGTCAAGAAATTTGATCCAGGTTACCGTATATCCCAAAATGAATGACCAATATGATGCAAGAAATCCTATCTTCCTGTATAAAAATTTGGCCCTTTGAAATCATGTAAAATTGATGGAGGCATTGTTTTACATTTAGGATGAATAACATAGAAGCAATTACGATCTTCAAAAGGAATTGTTCAGAGATCTGTGTTCACCAACTAGTCGCCAACTGTTGCTACTGCAACCTTATCCCCAAAATTTTTAAAAAATTGTAGGGACCCCCCCTTCTATTTTTTAATTTACTTAGATTTTTTCTCATCCTAGTAAAGTTTACCTTTTGTCACTTAGAAATTTTTGAAAAAGCAAGTGAAAGGGCAAGTTTTTGGACTAAGTGCAACTTGAGTTTTTCACCAAAAGCATCAAAGCAACTCACTGAGTCTCGCCGAAATGGTCGGGGCAATGCTTAGTTTTCTTGGAAGGAATCCTATTTCGGAGCAACTCATCTTTTTCTGTTGAATCCTATTTATAAGCATGGCCCCTACATCCTTATTCAGAGTAGTGGCTTGGGAAAGGTGGCGAGACTGGCCACTCAGTCATTTTTTAGTTGCGATCTGGTTATGGAGAGTGACCAGGAGGATGAAGTAGTGGTTGTACCAAAGCATGTCTAGTCTGATGTGGAGGAGGAGCATATTCCTGCCTTCCCATTGGTATTCAACTGCGTGGGAGACAGTTCGGACAACGAGCCTGAGGAGCATGAGGACCAATAGATGCATAGAAGGGATCGGTGTCAACCGAAGAAGAGGGAAGCCTCTAAAGATGAGCCGAGCACACCCCCAGACGTGGAAATCATCAAGGATTACATCCTCCTCACAGAAGAGGCGACACCTCCCCCTTCAGCAAAGAAAATGTCGGATGAAGACACCTTGAAAGTGGAAGACTTCTTCGGGCTGCAGGGCCAATTGAAGGATCCAGAATGAGATGACGAGTTTTTTCATGTCATTTCTTTTTCCCACCCGACAAGTTTGTCCTTGGCTAAATTGTATAGTTGTCTATTTGCTCTAGTTTTGAGCCCTGCTAAGGTCCACATGGTGTTTAATATTTTCATGGTCTGCACTCTGCAAGGAACACATGTATAAAGTAGTCATGGTTAGTTAGCGGTCATTTTCACCTTATGATTCGCTGTCAGGAATGGCTAACTGAGCCATATAGCTGGCATCATATTTTGTAACTATTTTGATAATCAGTCCAGGGCTAGATGCCTTTAAATAGATGTGTAATAGAAGATCAAGAGGTTGGAAAATCATTTGGCTGAGGCCTGGGGATTGAGTTCTATAGTGTCTGAGGGTGATCTTGGATGGAGATTCATGTGTTGCTTTACTTACAGTCTATTTTCTTCTATTTCTCCTGTGAATGTGCTTTCCGGTTGTTCAATTCCATAATGTTTTCCCTTTCATACCTGAAATCAGTGTATAATAGCATAGAATTCTTGGCAACAAGCTCTGGCTATTTTTTCGAGTGTTCATTTAACATTTCCACTAAAGTTGATATGGAATTCATCTCTGCTGGGTTCTCATATCAATGGAATGTTCTCTCTTTCTTTCTTTTATCAGCATAAAATAGCCTTACGATGGGAAGCAGGTGGCTACCTTGCTTTTGTCTAGATAACTCATGGTAAAGCACTGCTATTTGATTTTTGTGTTGTGTTTCGACTGCATCACCCAACATTTCTTCCTTGATTTGTCTTACCAAGATTTAAACAATTTGTCCCATCAGAAATCTAATCTTCTGAGCATGATTTGAATGAATCTCTTAATCTTTTATGAATTTCAAGAGAGATCCCTCTCTGACTATGTTGGGTTAGTAGCACAAGTCTAAAGCGGTTTTGTGGTTACCTCGAAGTGTCCCCTTCCCACAACCTTGGGGGTCAATTTGGGTGCTAACAACAGACATCAAAACATGCACTTCAGGAATTTCTGCTCTAAAATTAAATCTTCGGATTAATCAAAGGATTCGTTTCATTACATACTCAGAGTTTTCTTATCTCAAAATCCCAACCCTTGGGTATTATTCAAAACCTTCCTTTATAGGCTTACAAAAATCAAAACCTTCTCCACTACTTCAACAATATGTGGTTGTTTATTAAATTCGCAACTACAATTGTTGGTAATATATCAAATTAACTACTAGTCTCATGGACTATTTATTCAAAAATAAAAATAAAAAATGTGGGTGATGTGGCTGTCTTCCTTCTTTACTCGGGTTGTTCGGATCAACCTCTACTTCTTGAACTGGAGATGAGTTGGTGGGGGACTTTTAGTGCACTTCTAGTGTAAACTTGAATTGTCAAAACTTCCTGATGTCCCTTAGATTGAGCCCTTTTAGGATGATTTGTAGGGATTGACCTCATATTGTGCTTTCTTCTTCCTTTAGATTGAATCCCAGTCCCGGAATAGTTCATTTACACAGTCGAATCTTCCATCTTTTCCTCCTCTTCTGCAATTTATTCTGAAAATCCAACTTCAGGCTGCAATCCGCAATCCACAATCCACAATCTGCAAGCCGAAATGTGGGCGTAAAAAATTAGGACTCTGCAAGCTGCAATCTGCAAGCAGAAATGCAGTCATCGGAAAGTCGGAACACCAAATTCACCGCTTTGAAGAAATCACGCCTTCAAATTCCTCAATCCGCAATGTTGGAGTCGGAAGTTAGAACACCAAATTCATATCTTTGAAGAAATCACGCCTTTGAATTTCGCAATCCATAATGTGGGAGTTGGAAGTCGGAACTGCAAATTAAAAATTTAAAGAAATTTACTCCTCCCGAATGTAATACCCCTAGAACCTTCATCTAAAGTTTAATACTTTGTAATATTGTTTTTAATTATTGTTGAACAATTATTTGACCAAGTGTGGTCAAAGACACTTGTATGAGGATTTTGAATTATTATTATTATTTAATAAATAAACATAGGAGAATCCAATTTGAAGTAGTTGTTGAAAGAGTGTTTGCTAGCCCACAAGGAGAAATGACAAGTGTTGAACAAGAAGCCCATAGTGGTGAAAATAGATATTTAATACCTCAACAGCTGTAGGACGCATCATCCCTATTTTTTAGGTCATAACTCCAAATGGAGGTTCTAGAGCAGGAGGCTCATGATAGACCTAAGTCCTAGGAAAAGTTAAATACGCATTCCCATCAGACAAGCATGAGGCTAGGATGGAAGAGGGAAAATATCTTTGTTGAGTAAGGGAGTGGAACTAAGTGATAGTTCAAAACTAGTTCAATAGTCTTTTTCCTTGTGGTCCAGCAAACAGGATCAAGGGTTTCAGAACAAGTAATATTGGTTTTTCTAGAAGATCGGTTGGGAGGAATGACGAACTTCAGATTGAATTTGGAATGTTCTTACTGTCAGGTTTTTATCTTAGATAGTATTCAATATTTTATGTGTAGTATTATTATAGAATGATGAACTATATTTTTAAATGTTCTATTAATGATTTTATTGTTTTAATTCTGAGAAGTACAAGTCCTATGTTATTGTTCTATTTATCATATCTAGTTTAATTACATTATGATATCAATATAAATTTTCTATTTATAATTAAGTTGTTCATATGATGGTTCAGATTTACAAATATGTTTTGTAACCTAGGGTTTATATTGAATATATATAATATATTATTGTGTTAATTAGATAGAGTTAATATTTATAATGTTTACATAGTATTGAAGGACCTGTTATGAAAACACAGTATCAAAGAAATAACATAACAGGGTAGGTTAAATAAATTTCCACATAGGCATTTTTACACAAAGCCAAATGGCTTGAATAAATATTCACAATTAAACAAACATTTAGATATATATACAGTCAAACGAGTTTCGTTTGAGTTCAAGGCATTTAGATCCGAAAGGCTTTCACCTTATAACACACAGTGTAGCGCCAAATGGATTAGTATTCATATAAAAAAGTAATATTATAGATGATGTCGTAAGGTTCAAATGCATTTTTATTCAAGTTCAAAGTATAAAAAAAATAACATTAAAGCAGAGCCGAGAGGCCATGAAACAAATCATTCAAGCATATAAAAAAATAACACCATTGTTCATATAATACGATGGGACAAGATAAAAGCATTTTAAGCCAAAGCAAGTCAAAATTTTATAAGAGCCGAATGGCCATCATGTATTTCGAAACAGAGTGTGAAATGTGTTAGTTTTTCACAATTTAATTCAATATGATATATGACCTTATCTGATAGAACAACATGCACATCATATCAAACATAAGAGACAAGAGACACAAATCATTTCATCGGGTAAACCATAAAGGAGAAAACCCCCCAACTTCCTCAGAGATAGAATGAGGAATAATACAAAACCCCAAAACAAGTAGATGGTCTCCAGCAGCTTCCTCCTCCACTTGTGCGAACTTGTCTCTCTCTCACTTGTACAAATGAGTGAGTGAGTGAATGATCAAATAGAGAGGATGCTCCTCTCTATTTATACTTTACTTTCACTTTTCTTTTACCCTAACCGGGCCGACTTCTCCTAGGAGAGTCTAATAACCCATTACAACTTAACTCTGGGATGACCCCACTAGGGGAGTTTAATAACCCACTCAAATACAATAATAGCCTTCCTGATCGGAGGAATCAAACCTCTTCTTCGAAAGTACAATGAGATATGAATACAATATAAAATATACAAGTGAAATATCTTTTGAAGTTACAAATACATCAACACTCCCTCTTAACTAGGAAGGCATTCTCTTGACATAGTTTATCAACAAAAGTCTTCGTCATTGGATCATCATCAAAGTTGTATCATTATTGTCATTGTTGCTACTATCTCAACCATCAATCTCCAATCCACTCGTCATATGAATTTCTATAGAGCCAACCCTTTTTTATGAAGGATGTAGGCCTAGCCTCCATGTAGGTATTTATCATCTCTGCGAGCAAGCCATCCAGTACGTACCTCTTAGGACTTATTATAAACCTCTGCAAAACCTACAAGATCTCCCAGGATTGATTATATGCTACAACAAAATGTGAAGGAGCATCCTAGGAATGATTATATGCCACTTGCAAAACCTGCAAGATTTTCCAAGATTGATTATATGCCACTGCAAAACCTGAAGGAGCATCCCAAAACTGATTATATGCCACTTGCAAAACCTGCAAGATCTCCCAAGACTGTTATATGCCACTGCAAAACCTGAAGGATAATCCCAGGACTGATTATATGCATATGCAAAACCTATGTACCCTACTGTCACCTCATCATCTTTAGATCATCTCATTGTCAACGGAGCACAACCCAGATGCACATAACACTGCACTTAAATTCATCGGCATGGGAGGACTAACCTACCACCATCTGTGAAAGGCTCAGCAATTACATCAACGACCATGGGAGGACTAACCTACCAACAAGTTGGAAAAGCTTCAACAATTACATCAATAACCATGGGAGGACTAACCTACCACCATGTCGGAAAAGCCCGACAATTACATCAACCACCATGGGAGGACTAACCTACCACCATGTTGGAAAATCCCATGTGCATTTGCATCTTCCAGACTGATCACTTCCCCTTGGAAGGAACATCGAGCTGAAGTACACCAAGCTTCTCTTTGAAGTATTCAAACTTCACTCTGACCAGTGGCTTGGTCAATACATCAGCTATCTGCTCATCTGTCACAACATACTAGAGCTTCACTGCTCGTCTCTGCACCATATCCCTGATATAGTGGTACTTGATCTCAATGTGCTTCAACTTGTCATGGAACACTGGGTTCTCAGACAACTTCACACAACTTTGGTTGTCGCAATATATAAAAGTCGCATCCAACTAGAGATCAAACAAATCAGACAGTAGCTTCCTTATCCATAATGACTCACAACTAGCCGAACAAGTTGCGACATACTCTGCTTCAGCTGTACTTAGTGCCACACAAGAAAGCTTCCTGCTAAACCAAGAGATCACACCTGATCCCACACCGAAGCAGCACCCCAAAGTGCTCTTCCTATAAATGGAACTGCCTGCCCAATCTAAATCAACATAACCCTCTAGGTTAATCTTCTGATTCGTATCATGCTTGAGTCCATAATCCACCGTACCCTTCAGGTACCTTAGAATATGCTTTGCAGGAACTCGCTTAATGTGTTCACAGCAAAGCAAATATCTGGTCTCATATTCATCAGGTACATTAAGGACCCAATCATCTAACGATACATTGTGGCATCGACCGACTCTGACGAAGCATCACCCAATAGCTTCAGGTTCGATGCCATAGGTGTGGCCATGGCCTTGTAGTCCATCATCCAGAACCTTTTCAGGATCTCTACTGCATACTTCCCTTGTCCAAGGAAGATTCCATCTACACTCTGCCACACCTCCATGCCTAGAAAATAGTGCATCATACCCAAGTCTTTCATCTCAAACTCGACAGCAAGCTTCCTCTTCGTGTCAGGAATCAACCCATCCTCACCTGTCACAAACAGGTCATATACATATAGTAGGAGTATCACTGGGTTCCCTTCCTCAACCTTGTAGTAAAGGTTGGAATCCGATCTACTCTTGGTAAAGCCCAAACTAGTCAGGAAGCTAGCTATCCTACTGTACCACGTCCTGGGTGCATGTTTCAAACCATACAAGGCTTTATTCAATTTGCACACATGAGACTCCCTGTTATGTGTCTCAAACCCGAGTGGTTGCTCCACATACACTTCCTCTTCCACTACACCATTCAAGAATGATGTCTTGAAATCCATCTGGTGTATCTTCCATTTCATCACTGTAGCTAGAGAAAGAACTATTCTAATGGAAGTGTACCTGGATATAGGTGCAAGTGTCTCCTCATAGTCTATCCCTTCTGTGGGAGAAGCCACATTCCACAAAGCTTGCCTTGTATTTCTCTATGTTTCCATCTGCAACATGCTTGATCTTGTAGATCCACTTGGAAGTCACCACAGACTTCCCTTTTGGTCTTAGGACAACATTCCAGACATCATCCTTCATGATCTACTGGTACTCCTCAATCATGGCATCCTTCCATTCCTTTCTTTTCATCGCTTCTTAATAGTTGGCAGGTTCCTTGTCAATGATGTCAAATAGCAGGGCTACATAAGTAGTGTATGGACTGGGTCTCTTTCTTTCTCTATGCATCCCTTCCGAAGTGCCATATCTTTCCGCACCTTGAATTACCTCTCGTAGCCATGATGGTTTCCTTTTATAGGAATTCTTCTCACGAGGTGGATCTACAGGTTCCTGTGGATCTTCTATCTCATGGTCTTCTTCTGGATTTACTTCATTCATTGTTGTATCTTGAATCTTGGGTGCTTCTGGTTCTTCAATGTCTTCAACAGGTAGCATTATGGATTTTTTTGTATGCTAAGTCTTTGATAAATGTTACATCCCTGCTCATGTCAATCTTTTTTAATGTTGGGAGATATATTCTGTAAGCCTTCGAGTTTTCACTATATCCCACAAATATACCCTTCTTTCCTGAAGGATCTAACTTTGTCCTCTTCTCTTTTGGAATGTGTATGTATACTGGACAAGCAAATATTTTGAGATGGAAGACTTCTGGTTTTTCGCCAGAGAAGGATTCTTCTAGTGTCTTGTTGTCAAGTAGTCTATGTGGAGTACAATTCTGTAAATACACAGCTATCCTTGCAGCTTCCGCCCATAGGTGCATAGGAAGATCCTGGCCATGAATCATTTCCCTTACTGCTTCCATAATTGTTGTATTCTTTCTTTCTACAACTCCATTTTGTTGTGGATTATATGGATTAGTCAACTCTTTCTTAATCCCTAAATCTCTGCATAATTTCTTGAGGTCTTCTGATGTGAACTCTCTACCATTGTTTGACCGAAAAGTATTGATTCTCTTTTCTGTCTAGTTCTTGATCAAGGCTTTGAATTCTTTGAACTTACTGAATACTTCATCTTTTCTCTTCAAGAAATATATCCATGTCTTCCTAGAAAAATCATCAATGAAAGAAACATAATATACATACCCACTCAATGAGATGGATGACATCGGACCGCATACATCAGAGTGGATGATTTCCAAGATTCCTTTTTCCTTGCTCTCGCTACTTGGAAATGTCTTCTTTGTATTCTTTCCCTTTGCACAAACTTTGCAAATTCCTTCATGCTTTGCTTGGATTTCTGGAATACCTTCAACAAATTTGCTTGCAAGAGATAGTGCTCTATAGTGCACATGTGCAAGCCTTCTATGCCATAGTTCACTTGGCTCCATGGATTCATGGACCAAGGCTTGTTCTGGTTGGTCCTTTAGTTTGTATAATCCTCCCTCTTGCTCTCCAATCACTATTGCATCATCTATAGTCTTTCCTTCAGGGCACATGAGAACTTGGCCATCTACAAATGCAACCTTCATACCTTTTGCATCCAATGCAGATATGGAGAGAAGGTTGTTCTTTAGTCCTGGTACAAATAAAACATCTTTCATCTTCATAGAGTTTCCAAAGTCTATCTTATAAGAGGCTTCACCACTTCCTTTTATAGGATACTAGTAGTCATCCCCAAGTTTCACTTTGTGGGGTGGCTCATGTTTAGATAGGTTCATAAAGGATTCCTTAAATCCTGTCATATGCTCGGAATCCCCACTATCTATGAGCCCATCATTGCTACCATGTGTAACAGTTCCTGTGAGGGAAGAAATCAAAACATAATATTCATCGCTTGAAGAATCTTCACTTTCTTCTTTTTCCCTCTTCCTGGGAGGTTCATCATCCTCTGCAGTGTGACCATGATGTCTTCTCTTGGTTTTCTTCCTCTTGTGGGAGTTGCTTTTGTTCTTGGGACAATCTATGGAATAGTGTCCCTTCTCATCACAAGTATAACATCGAATGTGAGAAAGATCTCTCATAGATCTTCCAAAGTTCTCCCTCTGGTTATGGTGGTGGTGTTTACCCTTCTTGTCCTGAGGAGGCTCCCTCTTGTTATTATTCTTCTTGGTGTGTACTATGAGAGCCTGGTCTTCATTACCCATCTTTTCTTCTCGAGCTACAATTCGAGCTTCTTCCTGTGAGCACTCCTCCCACATCCTACTGAATGTGATGAGCTTCTTCCTAGCACAAATTCCTTGAATGAAGGAATCCCATGACCTAGGGAAACCATTCAAGGTGGTCATCACTATTTATCCATTCTCTATGTCTTCTCCCATGGCTTCAAGTTTTTCTTTTATCTGAGAGACCCTTGTAAAGTAGGACTACATGGTCTCTGTATTTTGAATCTTCACATTCTTCAATTGGTTGCGCAATGTCATCTTTCGATTTATGTTCTTTCCTTCAAATAGTTTGGTCAGGGAATAAAACATCTCCTTGGGTGTCTTTAGAGATGACACATGTGGTATGAGATGATCCTTGATAGAATCTGCAATGATCCTCTTGACCTTGACCAATTTCTCCTTATGTAAGGCCTTAGCCTCATCTCCCTCTCGAACTAGAACCTCTTCACTTATGTAGCTGTCGAATTCATTTTCTTCTAGGATTAACCCAATCTTATACTTCCATGCTCAGAAGTTATCAACCCCTTCAATCTTATCCTCAAGCTTGGTGTGTTGAGTCATCTTTAAAGAGTACTTCAAATGGAAATAGAAAAATTTTAGGTCTTACCACTTGATTTATTTAAACTAGATCTGGAGCTGGCTAGGGTTTGACAAAGAAACCCTAAAAATACAAACTTGGAATTTCAAGCTTTTGTCTGGATAGAAAGATGCCTCTTGTTGAGACAAGCAAGCTGGTGTACTTGGATTTTGAAAATTCCAAAAGTTGACCCCTCAAAAGTGACTTGTGAATTTCAGATCTGCAATTTTTGGTCTTTTCTGGTTTTCTAGTTTTATGGTTTTTCTGGTCCAAAAATTAAAATAGGGTTTGGTAGATCCCTGGGTTCTACCCAACCAAAAAATTCAATCTTGGTCTCTAAATTTTTATTTTGCTGAGGAGAGCAATCCTATGCTGAGAGCACTCCAAGATTCCACTTCTATCAAAAGCCCTAATTTCCCCCAATAGTGACAGGCCAAAAAATGAAAATGCTCGAAATCAAATTTTGTTTCGACAGAAAGATTCGCCTTCCTTAGGAGAGATAACCTATCCTCCTGCCCTTGATGATCTATGGAAAGAGACCCAAAAATTAAGAAGCCCTAGCTTCCACAGCTACATAGTGTCTTCTTCTCAGGTTAGCTTTGATACCATGTTAGTTTTTAACAATTTAATTCAATATGATCTAGGACGTTATCTGATAAAACAACATGCACAACATATCAAACCTAAGAGACAAGAGACACAAAGAATTTATGTAATGTCGGCCTCGTTACTTTAACTGATTAAACTATTTAGGGCACTAGTTTTGAAGTGACACGGCTAAATAAAACATGAACCATGGAATTTTCTTTGAATATAATTTTATGAAAATGATTGAAGGATATATGCTAGATTGAGAAATTATGAAATAGGAATGATTAAATGAAATATATACTCGACAGATTGAGAGATTAAGAAATGAAAGTGATTAGATGATATATTCCAGATGCCAACTTTGAAGACGGGGCTAAAACCAGCTTTCTAAACTCCAAAATCAAGCAAAATCCGGTTCCAAAAATGCCAAATCCAGGTTCCAAAAGTGCCAAAACCGGTTCCAAAAGTGTGAGAACCGGTTCCGAAAAGTGCCAAAACTGATTCCAAAATTGCCAAAACTGACTCCGAAAGTGCCAAATCAAGGTTCCAAAAATGCCAAAACCGATTCCAAAATTGCCAAATCCGATTCCAAAAGTGACAAATCAAGGTTCCAAAAGTGACAATACTGGTTCCTAAAGAGCCAAGACCGGTTCCAAAAGCGCCAAATCCGGTTCCGAAAGTGACCAAACCGGTCCCAAAAATGCCAAATCTGTTTCCAAAAGACCCAAAATCTAGGTTCCAAAACCATATTTTTTCTTTTGATATTGGTGTCTGTTTAATATGACGGTCATTTGAAGTTGAATGTCATTAACCAACACCCCATTTTTTAATGAGGCTCGAGATAAATGAATGAAGGGGCAGACAACCCTTCTTCTGCCCACTATTATTTTCATAATAGTTCTAGATTGCAAGAAGGGTGGTTTGACCCTTCTTGTGTTCACCATTCTGGATAGAGGTGAATTGTTGGATATTGGTGTTCAGAATTATCTACTAAATGAAGGGGCAGCCGATCCTTCTTGTCATCAGTCAGAAGTCGGGATAAATATTGTTTACATGTTATAACATAGGTAATGTCCCCATCTCTACCATATATTGCGGAAGTCAGTAGTGGGGAAATATTGTCCCAACCTTCGAAAATTAAATGTTTTTAATTTCTCTTTTAAATGAAGGGTCGACTGACCCTTCTTGTGCTTAGTATTTTTGCAGTCTTCACCATTCATGATATACATGAATTTACAGCCTATACTTCGTCGGTTGAATATTTGCACAATTCCCTCATAAATAAAGGGGCGATCGACCCTTCGTGTGCCCAATATTATTTTCATACTAGTTGTAGATTGGCAGAAAGGCCGGCCGACCCTTCGTGTGCCCAATATTATCTTCATACTAGTTGTAGACTGCCAGAAAGGTCGGTCGACCCTTCTTGTGATTTATATTTTTCTAGTCTTGACCATTCTGGTTATACATGATTTGATCTCTATTTTGGAAGGCCAAAATCTCACACGTGTGAGCCTCAAAGAGAGAACTGACACCATAGGAAGTGATGGCATGGAAGGTATGATGACATGGCATCTATGATGACATGGAATGTGTAATGAGGCTGGAAAGACACATGATGGTGTTCTAGTGTATCATTTAGTCAGTGTTGCAATCTGACATCATTCTCAAAAAGTATGGCTAATTTGTGAAACTTTGGAAATTGACAAAGTATGGAAAAAGTAGTCAAAACTGATAGTGATAGAATGCCCACCATAATTCATGGTTTTTGAAAAATTTATGCACCCTCATATCATAGACATGATTGCGGATTGTGGGAACTATTTGAATAATGAATTTGCGACATGTGTTTCCACAACCCGCAAGGCAGATTGCAGATTGTGGAAACTTTGGTTTGTTTTTATTTCGAGTCATAGTCCCGCAACCCGCAATTGCAGATTGTGGGAACATTGTATATATTTCCAAACCATTAAACCCCTGCAGCTCATTGAAGCCTTCCCTAGATTAGATCTCAGCTGTCCATGTGTCTTAATGTTACAGCCAGATTTAACCCGATGAAATTAATAAATATGTGGATTTTGTTTCTGTTTCCTTTTATTATTTTTATCTTCGAAAATTACCTACTGTGTGGATTTTACTGTGATTTTTTACCAGCGGTCGTTTTCACCAATTTTTCTAGCTTGAATTAAGGGTCGACCGACCCTTCTCGTGGTTAATATTTAAGCAGTCTTCACCATTCAGGATATACATGAATTGACAACCTATACTTCGTAGGTTGAATATTTTCACAATCCCCTCATAAATGAAGGGGAGGCCGACCCTTCTTCTTCCCACTATTATTTTCATACTAGTTCCAGACTGCCAGAAGGGTCATGCGATCCTTCTTGTGTTCACCAGTCTGGATACAGGTGAAGTGCGATCCTTCTTGTGTTCACAAATATATACTAAACGAAGGGGCGGCTGACCCTTCTTCTGATTTATATTTTTCCAGTCTTGGCCATTCTCATTATAGATGAATTGATCTCTATTTTGGCAGGCCAAAATATCACACGATAGGAAGTGATGACATGTCATCTATGATGACATGGAGTGTTTGATGAAGCTAGAAATACACACGATGGTGTTCTGGTGCTATCTGACATCATTTTGAAAAAGTATGGCAAGTTTGTGAAACTTTGGAAATTGACAAAGTATGGAAAAAGTATTCCAAGGTACTCTGAGAGAATTCCCACCATAATTCATGGTTTCGGGATTGCAGATTACGAGAACATTGTATATATTTCATAACAATTAAATCCTCGCAACTCGTCTTCCGCATTCCCCATATTAGATCTCAGCCATCGACTTTTATTAATCTTACGGCCCAGAATTAAGCCTACGGAATTAATAAATATGTTGATACCATTGTATGCATGTCATATCCACATAATTACGCAAACAGAGAAAGCGGTAAGGAAAACCACCATCACGCGTTGCAAAATCACGTTCGGTGGTGTATAATAGAAGGGCACGCCAAAATTTGACTTTGGTGTTGCATATGATGGAGGATTGGAACATGTCTGTGCTGCTCGAAAGTGATAGAGCATAGTTTATTCAACCTATCCGTGCCAGGTAGGTCTTCTTAACTTGTGAAAGTAAGTAGAATTGTTTACCTAATGGAAGGAAGTAGTCAAATCGTCTGTCAGAACATTGAAACTAATAGGATAGGAGAAACCCTAGTGGACAGAGATAGTGACATTCATGACCCCATAATGGTTAAATTCTCAGTTTCAGAAATCAAAAGCAAGTTGGACGGTTTATATAAACAAAATTTGGATGTGCACAATGTTTATAAGTCTCGTTTTATCCATTTCTATCCCGAACAACCTTCAGGGTTTCCAGAATTTGTTTCGTGGTGTGCAGTAAATTATTCTCAGAGTCTAAGAGTCATTATGAATTCATCAAGAAAGAAAATTATTTGTTGTGTAAATGCCTCTACCGTTAGGAAAGCTCTAGGAGTACCCCTATTTTCCTCCCACGACCAGGAAGATTTTGCCGAAGAAGCCCTAGTTTGCCAGTACAGAGAGTCATCCCCTGAGACCAAACAAACCTTCATGACTAGGTGTCTGAAACCTGGCCTTTCCATTGATAACATCCCCTATCCACTTGACATTAATTTCTTTAATGAAAATTCACAGTTAGTTTTGTCACTCATTTCATAGTTTTTAGGGTTTGATGATGATTCCATGGTCACAGAGGTCCAGTTAAGTTTCCTTTTTAGATTAAGCGTTTCCAAACTAGAAATGGATTACAGTCAAGTACCCTACCTTAAATTTGTTGAATTCTTGGCTCGGAACATCCACTCTCAGTTAGTGAATTTCCATACTTCGAGACATTTCAGATTCCAGACACACCTGATGAAAATGCTTCTATTTAGTAGTCGAAAAGATTTACATTCCCACAGTCTGTGTTTTTAGAAACAGTGGAAGACAGTATGTTTAATTTTATGAATTTTATTTTATCAGAAGTATACAGATTGATGTTTGGAGAAAATTTGCCTAGAGAGTATTATCATAGATGAAGACCCTGATGCAATTAAGCCCAAAAAACGCAATTGGAGACTGGTTTTTAGGGAAGCAAGATACAGTAATCAGACTTTATGGATTTGTTAAGGAGCCCTTTATTCTACCAACCTTTTTGACTCCGAGAGTTTTTGCTTTGGAGTTTATCAGACAAAAATTGATAGTAGAAAATGACCATTTTCTACTTTTCAAGAAACCTACAAATATAAAGTTCCCTTTAAAAATTAGTCCTTTTATCATCAAGAACAAGAATGCTCTCCCTTTTCTACAAAAACATTTAGAAGTAATGAGTTTTAGGAAAGCGACAAGTATTAATTATGATCCTTGTCATGTTATTTCTGACAGAAGGAAAGAGAACAAAATAAATCCTTTGATCACCAAGAGGTTGAAGGATTGGCGAAGATGGCAAATTTACTACAATATGAATTAGACATGGAAGTTTCGGGAAGTTCACATGCTAATCCTTCTACCTTGGATAAAGTTTCAACTGAGTTGGTATCTAAGATGGTACCTACACTAAGAAAGGTTGAAGCAACAAGTAAAAGAAGTTTTTATGAAAGTACTGATATGCAGGTGGAGGAAGAAAGACAAGACAAAAGATTAAAATCAAGCCAACAAGATGAAGTAGTTGTATCTGACAAAGAAAAGGGAATGAAGAAAGAAAAATACCAAGGGCCAGGTATTCAAGTATAGGAATACGAATTTGATGAGGCAAGAGCTGCAGGGGATTCCAGCAAATTTCATTCAAGAGATGAAATATGTGTAAAATATGGAAAAGACAGACAAACAGCAGCAGAAGCAATGCATAAGTTGTTTCCAAAAGTCAGGAATGTTGTTGATTCAGAAATTACTATGATGACTAGCAGATATCTAGACAAAAATACTTTGAATTTGGCCGTATCGTTTGATGATAAAGTCACAAAAATGAAATTGAATTTGTAGAAGATAACAGTCCCTGATAAAATTCACCTACACAGACAGACTAGAGAGGTGATTTATGCTGATATGATGAAAGCTACTTTAATAGTGGAAAATTACATAAAACAGTGAACAGGCCGCAAATCCAGTTGAGCCAAGAGAAAATAGAGAACAAATCTCATCAGCTGCAAATAAGAAGATTGCAAGATGACCTGGTGAAGAGCAGTGATGAACCAAATAGAGGGGAGGCAATTAAAAAGGTTTTAGCTGAGAAAGAAAAGAATATCCATATACTTCAGCAAAAGGTTAGAATTCCAGCAACACAGATAATTCAAGCCTCTGAATTAACTGTGTTGGAATGAGAAAAAGAAACTTTATCTCAAGAATTGGATGACTGTCTTCCTAAATTGCTCAAGTTTGAGGAAAAAGAGGAAACTTGGGAGAAAGATAGATCGAGTCTTAAGACTAGAATTGAATATCTAAAGGCAAAATTGGAAAATATAGCAGAGGAGAAGCAAGGAACAGATCAAGGAAACAAAGAAGCGAGCACAAATGATATAGTTCAAGCTATGTCCCAAGTTAGATTGAAATGGGTGGAGATCATAGAACTAAAAGAATAAAAATAAAGACTAGAAGAGGAAAATCAAAAAAAGGAAAATGAAATAAAAGAGTTGACAAAAAAAAATAAAGATTTGGTAGGCAGAAATCAGAGGATGATAGGCCAAGTGACAGGACAACTAGCATTGCAAGGTGCAAAGCGTTTGATTTGGGATTCAATCATCGATGAGGATACAAAATTGAGGCCTTATTTATATTTTTTGAAGACAAAGGAAGCCATAGCAAATGATAGCTTACAAAGCTGTAAACCAATGAGAGAAGTTTTAGATAAGATACCAAAAGATACAGCCCAGGGTACCATAAGTTTCTTAAATACTCTGATAGAAGGTGATCTGAAAGCAATGGCTATCGAAAACAGGTAACATTCATAAATTGGGCTAGGAGAGTCCTTAGCAAACATTCTCACATTGAGAATGTTTAGGCTAGTGCAGAATAGATGAAGGAATAGGTTGAAGCGTCCAAAAAGGGTTTTGAGAATGTAATACAAAAGGGACTGCCTTCTTTTTGGGATGAAAATAATGAGTTAATTTCCCAGGACAATTATAAGTATTTACTATATAACATCGGGAGGAACTATGAGCAATTTAAAGGTTTGACTCATGTTCTAACAGGGAAAATTCTACTGAAGAAATTCTCCCTTGATTTTTAAATTCTAAACTAGCTAGCCATGATAGCTGAAAATATTCCTCCAACTTTCATTACAGAACACATAGAGATGAAAGTTCTTGTCGAGGAGATGACTAGTTATGAGGTACCTTCTATAGAGCAATGGAAGATAGTGGAGATATATGGGAAAATGAAGTACACCTTGCACACTTGAAGACTATTGTTCTAGAAAGAAGCCCTGTCAGTAGCTACAGCCAATAGAAAGACATCAAATGTTATATTCTGGGAAATTTTGGAAATTATATAAATTTTGTCCGAAATGGAATGTAATAGTTAGTTTATAATTTTTTGTTTTTAGTTATGAAGTAGTAAGGGTTTTACTTCGAGAGCTTTTACAATGTATAAAGCTTCCGGTGTTATTTTATTCAAAGGATTAGATGTTTTGTTTTGGCAATGTATTGAGCGTTGGAACACATGAAGAGATACTTGTTCTGAATTGAGCCCTTCAATTTTGAATAAATATTCCTGAGCAGAGTTGATGCATATTTTCAAGAGTAAACATTGCAACCAATTTTCTTTGGAATTGTATTCTCTTTGTCTAGAATTTTGTATTGCAACTAGTTTACTTTTGCTGACATCCCTTCTACCTCCCGGTGATCGAAATATTTAGTATGATGTGCTTGCCTCCTTTTCTATATGACATAGAGGGGATCATAATTAACAACCAATTCCTTTTTGAAATCCATTTCTTCCAACAATCTCTCTATGTGCAAAATAACATACTTATTCTTTACAATAAACTGACCTATTGCAAAAGGATATTTGATATTAGTGGCTTTTTTGAAAAATAAGAAATGGTTATCTTCCACAATAAACTTCTGTCTCAGGAATTCAAGGGAAAAAACACTTAAAGTAAAAAATGTTGGTAGAATATACTAATGGAGAACACAAGAAGGATCAACCGACCCTTCTTGCAGTGTTCAACTATTATGAAAATAATACTGGGAATAAGCAGGGTTGGTCGACCCTTCAACTTCAAGGGAATTATAAAAATGAACACCTTGGAAGTTATAACATATAAAAATAGTTTGTCATATAAAAATGAACACCTTCCTGTGTTATTTTATTCAAAGGATTAAAAAGAATGTGACTGTCTTGTCAATGATCAGCTAATTATCAAATTAAATTATGACGATAACAACTGCGCTGTTATTGAAGAATGTGAAACTATATGAATCAAGTAAAGAAATTGAGTGATGCATAACCTGCATAAAAGTCAAATGAATGATAAATCAAGCACACAGATTTATATGTTTTATGATTTAACAATACAAAATAGAGTTATTAGATGTATGTATGAAAAACCAAAATGAATCAAGGAATCTTGATACACATAACAAAAGAAAGTAAAATAGAAACTAACTAAAATTATTTAAAGATTGTAAAACATTACTAGTCTCCAAGTACGGAGTGTCTCCAGTTCTCTCCTTCGATGGTCCCCCAAATTCACATGATTTGCCCAGTATTATTTCCATACTAATTCTAGACTGCAAGAATGGTCGTTTGATCATTCTTGTGCTCACCATTCTGGATACAGGTGAATTGCTAGATACTGGTGTTCTCAATTATCTACTAAACGAAGGGTCGGCTGACCCTTCTTGTGCTTAGTATTTTTCGATTATTTGCCATTCTAGTTATACATGAAATGATGGCCTAGCCTTATTATTTTTCCATTATTTGACCATTCTGGTTTTTGGTTGTAAATGTTTTTCAATAATCGGTGATTTTTCGGTTGTAAATTTTGTTCTTTATAAATAAAATACTTTTGTTCTTAATGTGTAAAATACATTTGTTCTTAATATGTAAAATACAATGAGTTATATTCATAAAGATATATTGATCATTTGACCATATTTCTCTATAAAATACTTCTCTATAATTATATTGAAGCATATAGATGGATTTATTCGGAAGGTTATGCACAGCCATTCATTACAAAAAGGAGATCCTGGGAGTATGAATAGCTTTCCTAGTATGGCTCTATAAATTTAACAAGCTGACGCAAAAAAAAAATCCAAAATTGATGTAAAATCTAATCCAAGTAGGGATCTCTTCTACAAAAAATTCTACTGTTGAACTGAGGTAGACTCAGCAATTTTCATGTCCACAGAGGGTGATTCCTGGCAGTGGCTACACTGTGACATCTTGGCCATCTTCAAAATTTCATCTTTTATAAAATCCACTATCCCCATAAGTTCAATCTAATTGCGTTCCAGATCATCAATTATGGAGTCGTAATAGGTTAATTGCTGAGAGATATACTGCATTTTGTCGGATGACTCTTTGTGCACTTTGATGCCCACGCAGACTGCCTCATAAACCTTTAGCAGGAATTTTTTGAAGTCTTCCATAGTAGACCTTGGGAACATCATTCCGTCAGCAAGGCCTGCCATTGAACTAAGAGAAGAGGTCAAATACGGGACCGACCACAATTTCAATTGTTTAATCCACCAAACCTCTTATGAGCACAAGAGACTCTGCGACGACCACAGGTTATATTCTCCTCCTGCTCCTTGGTGGTCCATAATGCTCGTCGAAATGAAGTTTAATTTTTCAAGTAATTGTAAAAAAGTAACTTTATACAATTACATTAGTATCATCATAGTAGCATTATACGAAAACTATTCTATTTTTTTAAATAGAATCATTCTTATTTCGTTTTGTTAATAGAAACATTCTTTCTTTTTGTTTTATTTTAAATAGAAACATTCTTTCTTTTTGTTTTATTTTAAATAGAAAGATTCTTTCTTTTTGGTCTTTTTAAATCAAAGCATTATTTCTTTTTTTCTTTTTTTTAAATAGAATGAAATATCATAAAAGGGAGAACACAAGAAGGATCGACCAACCCTTCTTGCAGTGTCTCTCTACCCTTTTATAGTATTGAAATATTATAAAAAAAATATTGGGAATAAGATTGGTTGGCCGACCCTTCAATTATGAGGGAATTGTAAAAATAGAACACCTTGTAAGTTATAACATATAAAAATGGTTTCTGAGTAATTTTGTTTTCGATCCTTGTTTATCAACAAGAAGGATCATCTGCCCCTTCTTTTCGAAGTTATTTGTGAAAACCTTTATCGAGAAATTCAGCTATATCCATAATGGAGAACTCAAGAAGGATCGACCGACCCTTCTTGCAGTGTCAAACTGTTATTAAAAGAATATTGGGAATAAGAAGGGTCGGTCGACCTTTCATCTATGAGGAAATGGTAAAAATAGAATGACTTAGAGAAAGAGTGGCTGCTCTTTCTCTGAGAGTATTTCTACTTGCCAGCAAAGTCTTTGAAGCAAAACTTCTATAAATTAGAGACACATGGGACTCTTATATTGTGACACATGGCATATTTGATTTTTAAAATTATTTCAAATATTTTTTAAACCAATATTAAGGACATTAATGGTACCAAGCATGTTGGCCGTAGGATTTTCAAGGAATCGATTGGAGTAATAAGTGTACGATTACTCCAGCAAAATCTGTAGTCACTACAGATGATATCTATGATCCCACCATACTGTGATAATTACCATTGACCCCATCAAGAGACTGTTTTGGTGACAAGACATAAACATTATGTGGACTAAAAGCATGATGATATTATTCACATGAGTAGGCCATTTAATGCACTAGCAGTAGGCATGTTGGCCGTTGAATTTTCAAGGAATCGATTGGAGTGATACGTGTACGATTACTCTAGCAAAATCTGTAGTCGCTACAGATAATATCTTTGACCACCATGATCCCGCCATACTGTCATAATTATAATTCCCCACCTGTCCCAGACTCCCATCCCATTCAATCCATTAACATAGTGGCCACTCACTATATATAGGCTAATCCATCAACATAGTGGCCACTCACAGCAAACTGAAACTGAATTTTTCAGTTTGTTCGCCATGGAATTTTTCAGTTTGTTTGCCTTGAATCTTATGATCGCTCCCCAGTTCTGCTCATGATATATGAGCATAACGAAGTTAGCTACCTTGAAAATCCCTGGTTATGTATGGATTTGTCATTAAGTTCCTGCAATGAGGAGGGTACATAGGGAGATAAGCATTGTCGAAGTCCCAATACATGGACTTGTCATTATGTTCCTGGATTTCTTCTCTAAGACAACATGCGTTGTTGCGGTCATTAACACTTGCAGCAGCCGTCGAATGTTGTTTTCGTATGAGACAATGTTGTGAGATTCTTCTTACTTTTGTTTCCATTCATGAAAATGGTCTAAGAGTCAATGGGGTGCTGTTAGCTCGCTTTGACAGATGACTCTTTAGCTCGCTTTATTTCTCATTGCCCTCTTCTTCAAAATCTTGAGCTAATCTATTGTTATGGACTGCAGAAGCCTATTATTTCCTCTCCCAACATTGCACACTTAATATGTGTAATGGGATGCTAAAATAGAGGCTTTAACTGTGAACTTCAAGAATCTTATAGCTATGAAGAAATGTTCTCATATAGCTATGAAGAAACGTTCTCATATAATGGATCTAATGCACCATTTTCGTGCAGAGAAATTTGTGGAGATACTAGGTAGCTTGAAATCATTGAAGAATCTTGATATCCATATTCCGAAGCCTCTTCCTCTTCTCAACTTATTGGAGCAACTTCCCAACCTTGAATTACTACATATCCGCAAAAGGGTTTTCTTGGTAAGAAAGAAATTTTGTAGTCATTATTATACACACATCTAATTTAAGTGTTTGGTTATCATTTGAAAAGTATATTTCAATGGTTGAATGCCTTTGCTTCTACTAACTACGGTGTTAGGAGCAGGAGCTAACCCGTCCAAGCAAGATGCCCAGACCAACTGTCTGACCATCCCTTGTTATGGTGCACTTGGCAATTTAGGAATAGTTTCTCTATTTTTATTGTGCATAATGATATGTGTACTCATGCATTGGTTGCAATAAAATGGTTATTTTTGCATTTCTTGGAAATGGTTTCTTTTTATAAACAGTTATTTGTTTGCTATGCAGGTATTTGAGAGAGATGCAATACCGCTGTGTCTAGGCTATCCGCTTGCTAATATTCGGGTGATAAAAGTAGAAATGAAGGGATATGATGGGAGGGAAATCCCATCAGCAGTCTTCAAATGTTGTTTTAGTACTAGACCATGTTGTCAGCTTCTTCTAACTGCCCTAAGTAGAAGGATTCCAACACTCTTGAAGTCCCAATACACATTGATATATCGGAATTTCGAGCACTCTCGAAGTCCCAATACATGGATTTCTCATTATGTTCCTTGAAACCAATCACATTTTCGTCCATCTTCTTTCCGTCACTCTTCTTTCAATAACTAATTGCTATGCAATGAGAAGGGAAAATGGGGAGAAGAAGTAGCGGAAGTAGAAGGAAGGACTGTGCAGGTATTCGAGAGAGATGCAATACCGCCATGTCTTGGCTATCCGCTTGCTAATATTCGAATGTATGTGCCTCCAGATCATGCTGTTAGCTTCTTATAACTGCGCCAAGTGGTTGAATCATCATTCTATCTCAAAGTTTGTTGAGCGACTCTTGAATGATGTAGTATCAGACTTAACAGACACTAAACTTGTTATCACCATCGCACATCCCCGGAGAGCTTACCCATCTTTGCAAGAATATTCCCTTTGTAGCTGAAGTTGGGAAAATCATTAGGGTAGGAGGCTTTCTAAAGTTTCTCCAGCCTGCATCCATGAGTAGCTAGTCCAAGTTAATGGGATGGAAATTGGAATCCTTGGATGACTATGTGATTTTCAACACTTTTTGGAGTTTAACTTATACTACGACCTTGTGCAGGAGGTATGATGTATTTAGTGAATGATTTGGTTTCATTCTTTCAAAGACACTTGCAGCAGTCATCAAATATTGTTTTAGTATAGTCTTTCATGTCTGGAATGAGTCTAGTGCTTCTAAGTCTACAAGTCGAAGCTCCAATAAAATTTTAGTCTTTTATTACTCCCTTGAAGGAAATGATCTGATTATGCATAACGAGAATCTAAAATGTTCAACGAATTTAAATTACTGTGAAGTTGAATTTAAATTAAAAAAATACAATTTCTAATTTGAAAAGTGAATTTCCAATAAAAAATGCAATTGTATATTTGAAGATTGTATTTTTCATTTGTAAATGTTCAAAATTTTAAGGTGAAAAAATCAATGTCTAAGATATTTAGTCATTGTTTGAATATGAAGTCAATTGGCTATGTTATAAAATAAAAAAATCAATGTCTAAAATATTCAGTCATTGTTTGAATATCAAGTAAATTGTACTTTTGTTTTCCGACATGAAGGATCAGCCGCCCCTTCTTTTCGTAGTTAATTGTGAAAACATTTATCCAGCAATTTAGCTATATCCATAATGGAGAACACAAGAAGGATCGAACGACCCTTGTTGTAGTTTTAAACTATTATGAAAATAATATTGGGAATAAGAACAGTCAGTCGACCCTTCAATTTTGAGGGAATTATAAAAATAGAACACCTTGGAAGTTATAACATATAAAAATAGTTTGTCCCAACTTCCATTTTACGAAAAGAAGGATCAGCCGCCCGTTATTTTCGAAGTTAGCTGTGAAAACCTTTATCCAACAATTCAGCTATTTACATAATGGAGAACACAAGAAGGATCGACCGACCCTTCTTGCAGTGTCAAAATATTATGAAAATAATATTGGTAATAAGAAGGGTCGAGCGACCCATTCTTTCACTATTGAACTATTATAAAAATAATATGGGGAATAAGAATGGTCGGTCGACCCTTCAATTACGAGGGAATTGTAAAAATAGAACACCTTGGAAGTTATATCATATAAAAATTGTTTGTCCCTACTTCCATTTTACGACAAGAAGGATTGGCTGCCCCTTCTTTTCATAGTTAATTGTCAAAACCTTTAACCATCAATTCAGCTATAGCCATAATGGATAATACAAGAAGGATCGACCGACTCTTCTTGCAGTGTCGAACTATTATGAAAAGAGTATTAGGAATAAGAAGGGTCGGCCAACCCTTCTTTTATGAGGGAATTGTAACAATAGAACACCCTAGAGAAATGAGAATATTTCCACTTGCCAGCAAAGTCTTTAAATTTTGTTGTTAAAATGTCTATAAATTTCGTTGTTAAAATGTTGATATCTAGTATCCTAGGGTGACACATGGAACGATCATATTGCGACACGTGGCATATTTGATTTGGCAATTTGAGTATAGGGAAGTTACTATTTTTATTTGATTTGGCACATTGAGTATAGAGAGGTTACTAATGTGCGTTTAACCACAACACAATCACCCTCTAGCTGGAATGCTAATTGAAAAATTAACATGAATTTATTAATTTATGTTAATCATTCGCAGAAAAAGATAAATGTTTTAATTAAATAAATTCACTTAAAACATAAAAGACACACAGATCATGATTAAAGACAAATCCAAACTGTAGATCAATGTATGGATTATTGATTACAAATATGATTAAACATGACAGTGCTTTGCAAAGCAACAGAGCATAATATTTATGAATTCGGTCCCGATACAACCCTTATCAAGCCATGAAAAAGCATAACAGTATGAATTAAACAATGAGAGAAATATTCACATAAGAGAAGAAGTAAACAGACTGGTTGAAATTTCAAGTAAGAATCATTGGGCATGCAGTCGAAAACTAAACAATTTATATACCAGCAGATAAACCACCATAAAGATTTTCACAGAGGCAAGGTAGTTGTTAGATTATAGTCAAATCTTTTTGTAGGTGATTTAGAAAGAAACATAGACAGTCCATCAATAATGGACACCAAGTTACAGATGAATACACTATCAATTTTAAGAAGAAAAAAATATAGTCGACTGTAAACAAGATCAACACATGAATCTTTGATTCTGTAAAGATGAGTTATTTCTGTGTGGCTCTTTATATTCAAATATATCAACTTGATACAAAATTCTTGTCTCTCCAAAATGTTTCCAACCCTTTCAAAGTAATTCATAATGTCTTTTATACAAAATGTCTTTTAACTAAAAACTGAAGTAACTTAATTAAACTTGCCAGATGTCATTTGAGTCAAAGCCACAAACAATATTACAAATTTCTTTTGAATAAAAATACTTCAAAATCCTTATTTGATGTAGAACCCAATGACTACTTTCAAGAACGAACTATGTACTTCATTTTTTCGTACTTTTCCATGTTTATCCACTGATCTGCAGTTGGATGATCGTAGCTGGCCATCTCTTTTACCATGACTCTCATTTCAACATGATTTGCATAAGAAATATGTGGAAGTATTTCTCCAATTGAAACCATTTTGTTTAGTATTTCAAAATCTTCTGCAATCTTTTCCATTAAAAGTTTCCCTGTCAATAAATTTAAATGCTAAAATTTCATATGATCCATTCTTATATTGAACAATAATTTCTTATATTCATTTCTTCATCTTTCTTCTCATTTTCTTCTTTCAACCTCTGAGTCTCTTCTCTTAACTCCTTAATTTCAATATCTTTTAAACTTACTTGGGACATATCCTGTAGAAGACTATCAGCATCATTTCCATCTTAAGTTTGACTTATACTTGTTTGCTGCTGACTCAAATTTAATAATATAGTTTTCAAATCATCAATTTGATTTCTTAGGCTCATTTTTTCCTTCTCCCAACTAGCTTCTTTTTTAGTGAGTTTTAGTAATTTGGCTATGCTATCCCTCACTTCCTTGGACAAATCATATTTTTCCTTCTATAACATGGTCAACTCAGGCCCTTGTATAAGCTGGGTTTCTGGGCTTTTTAATTTCTTTCTCAATCCTTGAATTATATCCTCTTTTTCTTTTAACAAATTTTTTCCCGCATTCCCTTCATTGTCAACCAAACCAATTTGTAGCTTTTGACTTTTCAGCAAATAATTGAAAAGTATGTTGAGATGAAGCCTGCTTCTCTTGGATGTACTTGCTATACATATATGCTCTAGTCTGGAATTTATCAACATTTCCTACTTCCGAGGCCTCTTGAAAACTATACTCCTGTATCTGAACTTCTGGCATTACACATTCACCTTTTTCTTTTCCTTCATCATCTTCAAATGGAATAAAATCCTGCATTTCATCACACTTAAGCCTTTTTGCTTTTTCTTGTTCTTCCTCCTCAAGATCAATTGCATCTTGGAAATTTTTTTTTTCTCCAATAACTAGGGTGCTGGTTGCAATTTCTATTTCTCTTGTACAATCTGTCGAAAACAACTCTTCTCCTTGTGGAATTGTATTTTCTTTGTCTGGAATTTTGTATTGCAACTAATTTCATTTGTCTGACATCCCTTCTACCTCCTGGTGATCGAAATATTTAGTATGATGTGCTTGCCTACTTTTCGATATGACATGGAGGGGATCATAATTAACAACCAATTCCTTTCTGAAATCCATTTCTTCCAACAATCTCTCTATGTGCAAAATAGCATACTTATTCTTTACAATAAGCTGACCTATTGCAAATGGATATTTGATATTAGTGGTTTTTTTGAAAAATAAGAAATGGTTATCTTCCACAATAAACTTCTGTCTCAGGAATTCAAGGGAAAAAACTCTTAAAGTAAAAAACGCTAGTAGAATATACTAATGGAGAACACAAGAAGGATCGACTGACCCTTCTTGCTTTGTTCAACTATTATGAAAATAATACTGGGAATAAGCAGGGTTGGTCGACCCTTCAATTTCAAGGGAATTATAAAAATGAACACCTTGGAAGTTATAACATATAAAAATAGTTTGTCCAGACTTCCGTTTTCCGACAAGAAGGATCAGCCACCGCATTTTTTCGTAGTTAACTGTGAAAACCTTTATCCAACAATTCAGCTATATCTATAATGGAGGACACAAGAAGGATCGACTGACCCTTCTTGCAGTGTCGAAATATTATGAAAATAATATTGGTAATAAGAAGGGTTGACCGATCCTTCTTGCATTGTCGAACTATTATGAAAACAATACAGGGAATAAGAAGGGTCGGCCGACCCTTCAATTACAAGGAAATTGTAAAAATAGAACACCATGGAAGTTATATCTTAAAAAAATTGTTTGTCCCGACTTCTGTTTTATGACAAGAAGGATCTGTCGCCGCTTCTTTTCGTAGTTAATTGTCAAAACCTTTATCTATAAATTCAACTATAGCCATAATGGATAATACAATAAGGATCGACTGACCCTTCTTGTAGTGTCGAACTATTATGAAAATAATATTGGGAATAAGAAGTGTCGGCTGACCCTTGATCTACGAGAGAATTGTAAAAATAAAACACCTTGGATAAAGAGCAGCCACTCTTTCTCTGAGAATATTTCCACTTGCCAACAAAGTCTTTAAAGCAAAACGTCTATAATTTTTTTTCTTAAAATGTTGATATCTAGTATCCTAGGGTGACACATGGAATGATCATATTGTGACATGTTGCATATTTGATTTGGCACATTGAGTATAGCAAGGTTACTATTTTTTATTTGATTTAGCATATTGAATTGGCACATGGATGCACTAACACTGGGTGTTAGTGCATCCAGAAAGTTGGAGCTTGCAAATTAATTGTAAATATAATTTTGCAATATTAGAAAGAGTTGGTGGTTTTCCCAATTGGTCTTCCACAATAAAATTGTGTCTTCCATTTTCTTTGTTTATTCAGATATTAATTGTGATAAAATTTAAGAATATTGAAAATACTGATTCACCCCCCTCTCAACTGTATTTGTTGATATTGCAACAGAATGATGGAATAGTCCGATGCAAAGATTACATGTTTGAGGAGTAATGACTGATTATTTTTGTGGTTGAAGGTGATGAGTCTACAGCTTCTAAACATAAAACACCTTGAAAGTTATATCATATAAAAAATGGTTTTTCCCGATTTCCGTTTTACGACAAGAAGGATTGGCCACCCCTTCTTTTCGTAGTTAATTGTCAAAACCTTTATCCATCAATTCACCTATAGCCATAATGGATAATACAAGAAGGATCGACTGACATGAGAACCTACCTGGGGGTTCTCTATCACTCAAATCAACCATTAAATAGTTTAGTGTAGAGAAGAGAACTTACCTGGTTTGTTTAAGGTTGGCTTGGGACCCTGGTTGACCTGTCTGTTTCTACACAGCTTGCTCTTGTCGCTTTGGGATGCAAAATAGGACAGATGGAATCCATCTCTCCTTGCAAGCGATTTTTTTATATTATTTATCCTTTGCTATCACCCCTGCATCTCTTGCGGCGTGGACGCTTCCCTGGCCGTCTATTTTCTTGATCTATTATGGGTCGTGGTTCATCGCTGGTTTCTATCTCTATGATCCCTGGTGGCCTCGACTCTTGCCACATGTTTCCTTTTCTTCCAGTTAAAACCACAGGAAGTTTCCCACCATTGATCTAGATCTTGAATGAATCCTCGCCGTCAAACGGTGCGACTTTTAACAAATTCACAGATTTGGCTTGTGTTGATGTTTCATGCAAGTTAGATCCATGAACAAAACCTCGGCCATAGATCTTGGCCTCCTCAAATCTGCACCATCCAAACCCGTGGGCCTCTACCAAAAGTTCACGGATCTGAAAATTTGTTTGCTCCACGCATGTCGTATTGGAGAAGTAGTTCCCGACCGTCGATCTACTCCATTGGTCGTTGATCTGCTACTTAAGATGCTCGTTGGCTAAACATCCACCTCCGTCCAAAAAACCTCACCCTTTTTTTGTGAATCCTGCTCACGACTTTAGATCTTCACCACCGAAGATCTAGACTGTTTATTTGCGCAGATATGTAACTGGAGGTAGACCTCTGCAATTTAATTCTCCTTGCAAAGTTTTAGGCTGGGTATTTTGATCATTTGACCCTTGAGGCCGTGAATACCTACCTAGATGATTCTCCAGTTTTTTTTAGAAATTGAACCTCCCAGTTTCATCTAGGACAACGCTAGTGCT